>NQLW01000015.1:731095-744474 GCA_002312845.1 Kalanchoe fedtschenkoi | reverse complement strand
CAGTTTAGAACTATTAATGACTTGTAATATAATAATGACAAGCAGTAGTGAAATTTTAATTAATCGGTTTTTTAGTTGTTTGCTTTAAATAATTATTTCTTTCATTTATTGTCAATTTCACATTTGCATTGTTTCAGATCTGAATCAAAATCATCTAACAATTAAAATCAAATCGTACTTTAGTTTTGTACTTTTTGCTTCCTATTTTTATCTCATGGTACACATGAATAAATAAAATATGTTTAAAAATAAGTTTATATTTTAGTCATATATATTTTTAAATGTGAAAATGGTAAGAAAAAATATTTTATATATTAAGATATTTAAAAGTGAGTTACCAAAAGAAAGTAAATCTTCAGCAATCAAAGGTTTTCTAACTATTGGTTACACTATTAATATTTTCGTACAATATTCAATATGCAATACTGAATTTCGCATTGCGACACCTTAGACTCATGTTTTATTATATATGAAGTTGTTCATCAATGTTGTCTCATGTTAACTCTTACGATAGTTATACAAGTCAAATATTGAGTTTATTAGTTTACTAATTTTATATGTCTGATTACAAAATTTTCATGTTATGTAGTAAGATATAGGATGTGCAAGATTAAAGAATAAAAAAAGATTGATCAACCTTTCAGATTGCAAACTCAATCCAAGAAGGCGCGAATCAGAGTGGTTGAGTGTGTAAGTCAATTGTCCTCTATAGCCGAAGGCAAAAATCATGTGTTGTTTGATGAAGTTTAGAGGTGAATGCAAGTTATCATATGAGTTACGTTGTTAGACAACAAAAACAAGAATCAGGAGGTAACTAGAGAAGATAAATATAAGTTTTAGATAAACTTTATTGCAGGTTTAGAAAGTTAAGGTATCTCACCCTTGTGATTTATACCATGGACTATGAAGGCCAAAATCGAGACCTCACATAAAAATATGAGATTGTAGTCTTAACCGCTTCAAGGGAAGACCTAGAGATTGGACTTCAAAGTGAATGTCCGAGTGAAAAATCTTATATTTTTTATAAATTTGGCACTCAGTGATGAATAAATGTCTCTTTAGAATAACATGAGTATCTATATACATATGCATTTCAGTGAACTAATATCTAGGAACAATTTCTTTATTTATTAAAATGCAACCGTTTTTCATATATAAAACTAAATATTTAAGCCAAAAACATTAGTTCTTAGATAAGTTACCATACCCTATCCGTCTCGAGACATATCAAAACCATATCCGCACCATAACCGCTCGGGTATGGGAAATTCAAAATCATCCCCATCCCCGTCGGATTTCGGTTTAACCACGTTTAACCATTTAACCAACATTTGCTCTCACATATGAAAAACCAAAGCATTATCATTGGCCACGGATGATGAGAATAGCCTGTTCGCTTAGTTTTTCTTTATAACAAGCTTTGGAAATACCGAAACTAAGTTTTATATCTCTAAAAAGGTAATGATACTAATTAATATCATAGTACAACATGTTGTTATTAATAATTTGCTCGTCCTGATCAGCCAACTAGTTAATATTGCATAGCAAGCTTCTTATCCCCAACTTGCTGAAGAAATCCTTGTTGAGGGCTGTTACATCTTACTTAAAACTAGGAGTAGTGTGATATTATTAACAAGTGATATGTACTACATCTTAATATATACCTAATTCATTGTTGCATCTTATTTAAAACCAAAAAGAAAATAAGTAGTTCTTAAACCCAACATGGTCGACAATTGAAAAAGGATATTCATGAGCTATGATCATTAAAACTAATTTCTCCCTAAATCCTTTCTGATCAAAAGCTTAAGATTTTATTTTATTCTTATTATTCACATCAAAAAATGATTGTGTTGCTACATGATTTATCTTTTTCAAGGAAGATTTCGCATGAGCATGTAGATGTAATGTCTCATTCATCAAATCTACTCCGAGAAGTAATTTACAGTGTACACATCTTGCTTTTTTTAAATCAAGAACTGTAACCCTCTCAAAATAGTTCCAAACAATGGCCTTTGTTACACTGTCTGAAGAACTAGAGAGTGAATCCCTCATTAGTGAAGTTGTGTCATCCTCATCACTTGTTATGACCTTGATAAAAATAAACAGAATGTAAAATAAATTATAAAATATAGAATTCTTTGTAAATACACAAAATGTAGACAAATTATAAAAGAAATCTTATCTTTGGTATATATGAGAGAGAGATGAGAGACTACACTTTGGCTAATGTTTTTACTTTCTGCAAATCATGTCGTCAATGGATTGGATAAGAGAAATACAGAATGATGACGTAAAAATCAAACTAGATGATTCGCTGCTTTAACCAAGCCTTCACTCGACGAAAAAAATAGCTACTTCGTCGCTTCAGCAGATGATAAAATGAAATAAAACTCGTTACGTAGCTTCATACATGAATATTTTGATGTTGTCTATGGTTTGACTTAGATAATTCGCTTCATCCGATGATAGAATCAAATAAAATATGCCGCACAGCTTGAGATCAGGATTTTTTTACTGTTATCTAGGATTTTTTTTATCTTAGACAATAAAGTTAGCAAATGTAGATGATGGAAAGTAATAGTCCTAGCAAAATATAATAAGCAAAAAGTTAGCAAATGTAGATGATGAAAAGTAATAGTCCTAGAAAAATATAATAAGCACAATCTGATAAAGCTAACTCCATGAATCATAATACTATATTGTGATTACAAATTGAGTATTTTATTTAAAATTTTTCAATAATTATTAAAAAAATATGTATTATAAAATTAAATGTATTACTTAATTTAAGTAGTTATATAACTAATGTGGGGCGGTCGGATCGATTTATGAGTGATTAACTAAAGTCGGGTCGGATCGGGCTGGATATGGCCAATACCATACTCTTAATCTACCCGTCCAATTTTTTTCAACTCGGTTATGGTTTTAAATGTGGGCGTGGTCAACCCGGTTATTATCCATGTTGACCGGGGCGGGGACGGTTCGGTTCGGTTGAATTGTCATCCCTAGTCTAACCTGATACTCATGATTATTTTTTATTTGACTAGGACATTGAAACAAAAAATAATTTTTATAATATATATGGTGAAAAATATTGTACATCAGTATCCATCTATCCAGATTACAAACAAATATTTCAAAGAAGCTTCATGAATTACTGTAAAGATTTTTAGTGCCATTTGTAAATATCATTATATCATTTGTGAAAACGAGATATGAAATAGTTATACTATACTTAGAAGTAAAGGAGGAAATCTTCTATCTTGGTACAACATTATGATATAATCTGATGAACATTTTAGAAAAATATAAAACAAACTCGGAGATTTTATATCTCCTTGGCGAAGACCTCGAAAACACCTGAAATGCCAAAAAAAAATTATATCATCCCATTTATAATTGAATATTATCAGTTGCATATTAGTTTGCATATGTGAGCTTTAAAGTCAAATATGCTCAAAACATGAAGCAAGAATGAAGGGTCCCACAATAATTAACATATTTTAGTTATAAATTTAACTAAAAATGTAATATTTATCAAATGAATTAAAAAATTTAAGTTATCACAATTTAAAATAATATTTGTAGTTTTAAATTGGGGATAGTTTTTTTTTGGTGGACAAAGGTTGTACACCCCCTCCACCTTGAGGGTGAGGTTAATATTCACTACGGGACCGCTTAGGCGCTCCTCTAGCATATCTAAGAGATAACGTAGTATCATCAAGACTCGAACCCATGACCTAGGGGTTGCTAGGCAACACCCCAAACCATTAGACCAAAATCTTATTCGTTAAATTGGGGATATTAAATATTACTTTTATGTATTTTTGTTTTCAATCGTATGAGATATAAGATAACAATCTTACATAAGTTAAATAAAAAATGTCAAGATAATGCTGTTTTAATATTTTTTTTGTTCATGATTTTAGGGTACTTAGGAAAAAATAAACTTAACCCAAATACAAAAACCTTAAACCTTTTAGTGTCTGGAAGTCTTACAAACAATTTAAAACCTCAAAATCCTAAAATTCTAAAAGTTAAACATCACAATATTCTATAATCCTAAAAACCCTAAAATTTTAAAAATAAAACATATTTGTTTTGTATTTTTTATCTTCTTCTAATGTAAGAAAACTAACGTAGTCTGAACCTAATGACTCATGAGTGGACCTCGAGCACCCATCTAGATGGGTGATCTCGCTTGAAAACGACGTTGTTTTACTTTATTTTCATCAAAACACTATTGTTTTTAAATATGATGAACATATCGGCTCATTTAATGAACATATCAGCTCATCTGATTGAACATATCATCTGATAAACATGCAACTAATCTGATGAACATAGTAGCTCATCTGATGAATATAGCAATTCATCCGATGAACATAAAAGCTCATCTAATGAACACTAAATATGAATGAGTGTTTTAATGAAAACGATACAAAACGACGTCTTTTTCGAGTGAGATCACCTATCAGTGCATCCAAGAATTTGCGATGAACTGGCCGGTTCGGTTTTAAGATGCAACTGTTCACTCGGTCGAGCCATCTAATGAACCAAGGCCGCCTGGTTCACAGACTTCGTGCAATTCTAAACAAACGCAGCTGACAACTGAATATCATTTTTGTTCACAGCGACATCATCAATGGCGACGGTCACAGAAGAATCATCCCAATCGCAAGCAGACGGGAAACCTAACCTCTCTCAATCATACCTTCTCGATGAAGCCACGCCATGGATCGACTACGCGGTACAGCAGGCGAAGATGACGCAGATTGCTGTACAAGAGGCCATCGACTCCTTCATGTACGCATCCAGATCTCGTCTCACTCGTTTCACAGAAACTGGCTCGGCGCATTTTCATCAGACTGTTGTAAGTTTCCTTGACCTCAAGTTTGAATTCGTCTTAGGTTTAGCTAGAAAGAGAAAACGTCGTTTTGCTTATTATTTTTTTCCATAGAAACTTGCATTATATATGTGCGTAAGATGCTTTAAACTCTGCCGAGAAAAGTTTAGATCTGATCGTGTTCTATCTTTGATTAATGAAAACTGCAAATGCTCTGTTTAGGCTGAAAATCTTTCAGGTGTTTTAGAATCTTGTGGTTCTAGAATACTCCGTATAGTTATGTTAGTGAGACTCAGTTGGATAAAATTTTGGTAGTTGATTCCATTGTGTTGGGTGAGTTTACTGCTGATTGATTTACTGACGTGTTTCTTTGATTAAAATGCCAGACATGTTTTGTAATTTTTGAAATCTTATTCAGCCTCAAATAAAAAATTGTGTGCTTGATATGAAGTTATGCTTATAAGAAGTTTAGTGCTCAGAGGACAAGTGGATCGGTAAATTTCAATCACGGGAATAGTAATGGAGGGTTGAGGTGGTTTGATTGTACACAGAAATATTGGGGTCTGGTTTCATAATGGAAATGCTGGCTCCTATTTTGATGATGGAATATCGGCCGGTCATCTGTTTTGTGATTTTAGCAGTTCAAGTAACATACAGGCATGCTATTTTTGCTTCATTCATTTACAAATGTTATCAGATAAGAGAGAACTGAAAGCAGTTATGAAATTATTAAATCACTTCCTTTGAAACAAGATTGACAAAAATAGTTCAGGCCATATATGTATCTACTTATAGTTCCTCTTGTGGCTCTACATGAGCCCTCTTGCGATGTCATGGATCGGGCTATTCGGTCTGTACTAATAAAAAAATAATTTTATAAAAAAATATCTAATTGTAGTTCCATCTGGAAATCTGATTATAGGATTCCTTGCGAGATTTGAAATTGGAGTATGACGCATATGAAGATCTTGTCTTTAGGAAAATCAAAGGTTAGTTACTGGACAGAACGCAGACTTACTTCGAAACTAAATACATGTTTCTCCTTTCCAGCTCTAATGATAATGTTTCAGAGTATTTTCACATTATGGCTGCCTGCAGAGGGTGTCCTTATAGCATCTGAACATCCATTGATTACCTGTGGAGTTGCGGGTGGACTGGGAGTTGTGGCATTAAAAAGTATGGCTTTTAGGCATTATTCATGTGTTCTCTATTTTGCATTTAATTTCTCTAGAAAAATGAAGCTGAGTGGATTTATAATTGCAAGTTGTATTATTGGTGAAGGTTATATAATTATATTCTTCAGCGTTGCAAAATGAAAGAGATTAGTCTATTACTTGGTGGAGATTAGTATCCCTCATGTGGCTCAGTGGTCTCTGCTTTTATGAATGAACATCTGTTGTCAAGCCCTTTATTATATTGAATGGACAGTCACATGTTCATTTCTGTAATAACTTGTAGGGCCTAGGAGATTCTTGTACTATGGCACCATGCGCCTATTGATGAATGAAGAGGTAATCGCGGGAATCTGGCACAATTTTGATCAGGAAATTCATGTTTCTCCTTCCATCATTCTGATAACTGAAAGGGCCCTTGATCGAATGGGCATTTTATATTTAAAAAGTCCAACACCGTTAACAGTTTTAGTTAAATCTCAATAAGTGGCATGTGTTTCCATTATAAAAAATAAAATAAGAACTATTCGATTTACGAGTTGATAACCTCAGTTGATGCTTATACTGACACTGGGTACAAGAGATGTGAAAGAACTGTGCTTTAAGAATTAGACATGCAAGATCACAGAATGCCATTAATTATATTCTTTAAGCTAGTAGCTTTGCTATTTTGGGTGAATTATCATTGTGCATTTTTAGCATTGTATTTTTCTTTTTTATACATCAAATCACCTCATGACTTACTTCATTAGAATTGTTTTTTTCTTAGGTTTCTTTTTGTTTTCAAGATCAGAGTCTATGTGAAGCATGCTATATGGGTCAGATACTTCGTTATGATTAGCATGAGATAAAATATTGAAAATTTCCCAGTCAAGCCATGGAATCCCTACCAAATGCAACAATATTTCTTTGGCTGTCAACTACATGCATGCTTAACTATGCTTTACATTTGAGGGCGGTGCTTATTATATACCTGATAACATTTTGAATTTTAAGTTAGTAATTTAATACAATCTATCCGCTTGCTATTTTCTGACAGTCAATGGTTGCTAGAGCTGACTCTAAAGTGAAGGCATTAAAGCAGTCTTTTGACCTTTTGAAGGCTGAGGGCGAAAAGTTGGAGGTAGAAACTAAGATAAGCCAAACCCCCTTTCTATTGTTCTTTGGTTCCTGATCTGGTTTGCTTCACTCAAACATCTCCATGGACTTGAATCCACTCGTGTATTTTATGTTGTGGCACAATGTCTCTATTTCTGAATGCTTCCACTTCTCCATGTTCCCCTGCATTGGAGCTAGTGGGAACTTTGGATTATGTATACTGGCCGGTTTATTACTTGTGCTAGTTTCCACTTCACTTCTTGGTGTCTCTTCCCTTTGAATAGATACTGGATGTTGACGCAATATTCTAGAATCCATTGAACAATATATGGATATGTAGTTGTGAAGATTGTGGTGACAGCTGATCTAATGACATTAAAATCCTTGTTAATAACCATACTATTTGCAGAAGAGGGCCATGCAAGCAGAAGAGGAAATAAGAAGGGGTCAGACAAAGCTAAGGTTCTTGATTGGTATCAAGTGGTTGAATGTAATTAGACAGCGGGTGTATTTTTCTACTTAAGAGTTTTTTTTTTTTTTTTTTGCTTACAGGCAAGCTGGAAAGCAAATTCAAGGCGTGATTCGATCAGCATATAAGATTGAGCGACGGGCTGCTGGTTTGCAAAAACTTGCTCTCAGTCATTATATTTCCTTACTCACATACCAACCATGCTTCAATTGTCTTTCCTCTTTCAGACCAACCATGCTTCAATTGTCTTTCCTCTTTCAGGCCTTAAGGACATATGTGGAGAACTACCCAACAGAGAAGCATCTAGATTTATATCACAGGCAAGTTTGCTCTTTGCTCTTTAACTTTCTAAGAGTAGATGAGAGCAAATAATAGACGTGATCTGAGTATATATTCATACTACATGTGTAACATAATTGCTTACCTTCCAAGATGGCAGTGGTTACTGGTTAGTTATTATCCAAAGACAAGGATTCGAACTCGTACTTGACGATCCTACTTTTCTTGTTACAGTGATGTCTTGTATCATGTACTGATAGTAGTAAACCAGTTTAACATTGGATATAAGTTGGCTTGGATTCATATACTCATATGATATCAGTTATCAGTCTAGCTCTTCTAATTAAGTAGACGTGAAATAACTTTATTAGGGTTTATGATATTAGACTTGGATGAATATACCTGTTGTCAAACTTTGGATGATGACCGGGATTACTTAATCATTTTCTTCCTGCATTTTAAATGATTGTTTCTGTATTTAAGGGTCCTGTATCCTACACTCAAAGTTGTTCGTAGTGCAGTTTATTATTGTGGGGGTGGCAATTGATGAGCTAGTTGAATTTCAACCCACACGTGCATTGCGTCTTTCATTATAGATGTGGTTCAACATTACGTAGAATAGAGGCAAAGGGCAAAGCCAAATAAATACTTCAACTGTGATTCTAAGGATTCACTTGCTTCACAAGCAAGAAGCACATGTATAGCTTATCCTTTTCATTTATTTCCTGCCTGTGGTTGCACACATTCACATATATGGAATGGTTATTTCAGTGTAGTGGGCTAGCCAGCATTTGCACATGCAGGCCATATCTTTGACTTTGACCACAAGAATAATACCCTAAGTTGTTTTCATGCATGTTGACAACAGGTTTCCAAGCTAGCCTCTGAAGCAAAGCGTGAGAAGAATGCTTTGACAAAGGAGGTCACAAAAATAAGCAATTATGGAATCTCAGTTTGATAATCGCTCCCTCCCTAACCCTCCATCTGATGAAATTTTCTGCCCATTTCTACGCATGATGTATTTTACCATTGCAAATTTCACCCCGGCCATGGACCATTCACTACCAGAGAATAAACAAACATGGTTATCATCTTTGAGGATGCTGAAATTGATGGTTTTGTATCGCAAATTGGATGACAAGTTGTTTGTTCAGGAAACATTGATGTCCAAAAACCTGAAGTATATATATAGTACTAATATACTTGGGCTTTGTTTGGTTTGGGGAAAATAGGAGGTCAAGAAAAATTGGAAGGAAAATGAGAAGAATTAAAATTCACTTTCCCTTTGTTTGAAAATCATGAAAAATATTAAATGAAGTGATTGTTTATGAAGCTAGATTTTTCATATCATTTTTCAAGGCAGTTATCTACTTCACAATATCATTTAAACCGAACAAAGAAATTGTTCAATTTCACCTTCTATTTTCCTCCCTTCCTTATTCTCCCTACACCAAATAGACTTTAGAGGTTGTGTGACTAATTTTACCTTGCTGATGCTTGGTCATGACATCCTGGTGTACACAATCATTCATTCACTCTCTTTAAACATTTTAGCTTTAACCGTACACGCGTCTTAGAAGTGTTAAATTTACACAACAGCTGCGCTTCTAGTTGCATGTTCACATCTGATGTCACGTTGAAATAGTGCATGTTTACTTCTGCCAGTGGTTACTGAGACCAGTCACGTAGCCTCCATTCCATTGGCCACTTCCTCCCCAATTAGTAAAAAATTAAATCACTTTTAGTCCTTAGGCATCCCCATTGAGAGACAGACTTACATGGACACAGACCACCACGTGTCCATGGACACAGTCAATGGGAGAGTGCCACGTGGCGCGTTGAAAAGTCAACATGCCACTTGACACTCTCCTATTGGTTGGGACATTTTTGTTGACTTTCAACGCGCCACGTGACACTCTCCCATTGGCTGTGTCCATGGACACGTGGTGGTCCGTGTCCATGTAAGAATGTCTCCCCCATTGAAGGTTTGTGGAATCACAAACCGCTTCGTTTCGATGGGGAGGTCAGTTTGTGGTCTTCTGAGACGAAGCAGCGGTTCGTAAAAAAGCTTTAATCACGTTTCATACTATGAAACGTGATTAAAAATCGATTTTTAATTTTAAAAATCGATTTTTAATCACGTTTGGAAGCACGAAACGTGATTAAAGATCACGTGATCTTTAATCACGTTTCATACTATGAAACATGATTAAAAATCGATTTTATTGAGTGTTATTTTATTTATTTTAAGCTTGAAATGTAATAAATTGAATGTTACGTTTTATTATTTTTATGGTTTGATGAAATAATTTATTATTTAAATTTTTTAACATATAAATGTCAAAAAAAGTAATATGAATTAATAATTATAAATAATTAAATATTTAATGAATTTAGATAAGATTTAATTAATATAATATGAAAAAATAGAAAAAAAAGTATAATATGACATGTTAGTCCCATGAACAGAGATTTGAGAAGTTTGTTTCAATGAGAATTTAGATTTGTAAAAAAGAAATTTATGACAATGCTGATTGCCATGACTCAAATCTGGGGATGACACAAACCAACTTTATGATTTATTTCAATGGATACCACGAGTTGATTTCTATACATAGCAGATTAGTGTCAAGCTTTATCTTAGTCACGTGCCTCTCACATATCACCTCCCGCGCCAAGAAACTGTTCCCCCATAAACTACTAAAGAGAACACCGAAAATTCGTTACAACCGCATATTATTATTTCAAACGGAAATCGACATTTTTTAAAAAAATAATAATAATAAGAAAAGAAAATGAGATCGAGATGATCCGGAACGACGGGCTTCATCTGCAGACCTGGAAGTCATGAGTATGGTGATAAACGTGACCTTGCTGCTGCTGCTGCTTTATTGTAACCTCCTTCTGCCTCCGCAGCTCCATCACTTTCCTATGCGAGTTCGAATGCTGCGTTAGAACAAACGTCGGACTCGCCGCCGGCCGATACTCCGGTACCAGCCTCCCCGACTTGTACCTCACTCCGCATGCGTTGCAAAGCGTCTTCGGTCCCATCGGTCCCGTCCGCCACTGCGGAGTCTTCTCCGAGGCGCAGTGCGAGCATCGTCGGACGCCGCTGGATGACGATGACGACTCGTCTACGAACTCCGACATCGAGTTCATCCCCTGCTTACTCTTGGTTCTGGATCGGTCCATTTGAGGCGCTGGGGAGGATGAGATTAGCGAGGTTGAGGCTTTCCAGGTTCGTTGGCGGGATCGCTTGCTCCGCGCCGCGCTCGGAATGGATGAGTGCGATCGGGACATTAGGGTTACGGTGAGATCGTTGGTGTTGAAGTCGGTGAATGAGTCGTCTACGAAGTTTGACAGCCACTCCAGCTCGGAGACATCATCGTTCTGCACACAAAAGAAAATCAGAAAAATATATTCCAAAGCCAGAAAACTGATGGAGAAGAGCGAAATCAGGGCTGGAGGCGCTTACAGGGACGTAGAGCTGATCAGTGAAGTCGTAGCTGAAATGGTGAGCTCCAATGGAATCAGCACCAGCAGCACCAAGACCAGTGCCAGAAGAAAATGATGAGTTGTTGTTGAATCGGTGGAGATTGTTATTACCACCAAAGTGGCTTTTGAGCTGGTGGTTCATGTGTTCAGAGGTGCTTTCAAACTGCTGGTGTTGGTGGTCGTAGTGATCGGAGGTGATGGAAGATAAGCCATGATCGTCGTTTGAGAAGTTGAGCAGGTCATCAACCCTGAAGAACTCGTCCATTATTCTTGATCTCTCTCTCCCCGACCGAAATTAATAACAGGTAATTTCGTACTGTTTTCTTGGTCTCAAAACGGTACTTAAAATTCAATACATGAGCTCATGAAGGGAGATTATAACTGAGGGGAGGTGGGGGAGCGATGGGGATATTAGCGAGAGTGAAGTAGTAGTGTCGATGCTCTCACTTTGGGGTTGCTATTTAATAGGAGGAGGAAGAGAGAGCAAGAGAGGAGGTGGGGAAAAAGATTAAATAAATGATGGGGGTTGGCGCATAGAGCGGTAGCAGAGTAACGTGCAGGGTGTGTGAGAGTCACCATGCAGCAGCAGCAATGGAATAGTATATACTCCCTATCCTTAAAATGTCAACTTAACCGAATTTTTTGTCCATTTTTACTTATCACTTAACAATTTCCAATGCGTATTTAATGTCAACAACTACCTTACAATGTCAAACATTAATCACTTCATTATCATATTCAATAAAAAATACATTCTCCACCAATAATCATCTACCAATTTTACTTTTTGCACGAATTTTTTTATAAAAACATCAACCACTCATTCATTAAATTTGTTCAACCGCTAGCATTAAATTCACCTTAATCTATTTAAATTAACCTTAAACGACATGTAATAGAGGACAGAGTATAATGCTTAATTGCTCCTGCGCTACTGAGGCCATTTTCTCTTTCCTTTATTCCTGCCTACTATTCTACATATCATACAATTAATGAAATACTGGAAGCGAGGCGACTCTACACTCTACAGAAACGGGAACAGTGTCGAAAGAAACAAAATGTCGGCATCGTCTCATAAAACAACCTCAGAAGATAGATTATTCTAGTTTAATTCAAGATTGAGGTATATTTATTGGGTTAACTAGGGTACATATATACAAACGAGGTGGGAAGGGGGTCTGGTATTTGATTAATGTTTAGTGCTGCCATGAGCAATAAACAGGTTACAGCTGTGTCCAGTGGGACTGATAGTGGGTTGCTGGTGGCATTATTATGGCACAATTTTTGCAGCAGAGCGAAGGATGCGAGAGTTATTGTATAATACTCCCTCCAACCTTCTATACATATCATTTAATATTAATTTGAGTATATTAAAGTGGAGTTAATAATATTTATGATAAATAAATTTAATGAGTGAATGATTGATATTTTTAAAAAAAATTCATACAAAAAGTAAAATTAATAGATTATTACTGACTATAAATGATTTTTTATTGATTATGATAAAAAGTGATTAATATTTAACATTTTAAGATAGTTGTAGATATTAAATAAGTATTAAAAATTATTAAGTGAGAAGTAGAGTGAATAAAAAAATTCGATTTAGTAACATGTAAAAAAGGACCGAGGGAGTATTTATTTGTAAAGTATAATCCAAAAATTGGAAAAATAATTACTCTTGCTTAAATCTTGTGGCTATATGTTGAAAAGAGTGTGTGAGTGGAGACAGAGGGACTCATGTCGGCCGGAGGAAATGGTTGTGGCTTGTGGTGGGGGAGGCGTACGAGAAACATGATGGTTATATAAAGTTTTTTATATACTCCCTCCATCCTTTATTACATGTCGTTTAAGGTTAATTTGAGTAGATTAAGGCGAAGTTAATGCTAGCGGTTGAATAAATTTAATGAATGGGTGGTTATTGTTTTTATAAAAAATTCGTGCAAAAAGTAAAATTGGTAGATGATTACTGGTGGAGAATGCATTTTTTGTTGAATATGGTAATGAAGTAATTAATGTT
>NQLW01000015.1:676145-730370 GCA_002312845.1 Kalanchoe fedtschenkoi | reverse complement strand
ATTTTAATCAGCTGATACAAATTTGTTACAAATGTATAAAATGACACATGAATTAAAATTGTTCACATAATCACCATTGTTCAAATTTGATTTTGGTTCATTCACTATTTTTGTTGCAATGTTTGTCTAGGGCTTTGTTACACCTATGACCGTTTATTTTTCTTAGTAAAAAGTATTATATTAGCACAAACAGTAGTCACATTTGTTCTTCTTCAACTTTTATAGCACCATCCGTAAATCATTTTCATGATCCTCTAATGTCCTGTTATAGACAACAATATCATCTAGATAGACAACCATAAACTTGCTAAGATAGTCATGAAACAACTCATTCATAAGAGCGCCGAACGTAGCAGGAGCATTAGTAAGTCCAAATGGCATCATCATGAACTCATAGGCGTCAGATCGAGTCACATAAGTTGTCTTTTGTTCATCGATCTCCCTTCGGAATCCTGATTTGGTGATATCCAGACCGCAAGTCCAACTTTTAAAAGTATTTTGCTTCACCTATCTAATTAAAGAGATATGCAATAAGGAGAATTGGGTAGTGATTGCGCCCTATTATCTTATTCAAGGCTCTATAGTCGATACATAGCCGCAATGATCCATCTTGCTTTTTTTGAAATAGCATTGGTGCTCCGAAAGGAGACTTTGAGGGTCGAATGAAACCCGCCTCCAAAAGTTTCCCTAGTTGCTTCAGAAGTTCTGCTGGCTCAGGTGGATACATTCGATATGAACCTCTTGCTGGAGGTTTTATCTCCGAAAATAAATCTATCTCATGGTCTACACTCCTCCGTGGTGGCAACACTTTTGGTAGCTCACTACTACAGATTTTAGCTTTTGCCACGCTTCCATTTACCACACTTTAATATTTTATCATGCTAATTAGCGTAAGCGTGGTAAATAATACAAGAAAATGTGATAATAGGTTACGGCCGTGTCTTCGGTCTGTTTTGGCAGAACCTATTACCACACATTTAGAAGAAAAGTGTGGTAATAGGTTATGCCATGATAGGAGTTTATGTGGTCCCGATCTTTCGATGAGATAGAGTTTCGATTTGGAAGGAGGAGACATAGGTAATCGGACTATAACTATCCATGATGCTGCGCCTTAGCAATCGTTACACCTACTTCAGAAGTAATATTGATCTTGCGGAAGTATGACCAACCTGATCACGAAGGTTCTTGTACCTGCAAGCAATCGAAGAACAAGTATAAATAAGATGAATAAGCACTGAAATTGCAAATCTGAAATAAAAACAAGAGTTGGGATTCTGAAGACAAGTAAACGGGCGATCTAGCCAACATACGCGAATACAGGAAAAAGAAGCAGCAGCTAACTTTAATCTAAACAAAATCCAACTGAAAAATAATTTTACAACTATCTATTTATAAGGAAGAAAGCTAAGGCTTCTCCTAAGCTAATTAGGATTTCTATCACTAATAAGATTTGTACTAATATTAATAGACTCACACATACAGTCCAAATCCTATTATCAGTCTAACTTAAGCCCAAAGCTCAAACCCTTTTATGATTTATACTGGAAAACTACGAAATTTGTTTTGACGATTCCGGATAGCTCATATGAAATTTTGACACGTAGCTGGATCCATTAAAAAGATTACATTGAGATATTTCTAACCACTATTTATGGGCCCTTCACCAACATTCAGAATTGAGAGTTATGATCGTTTGAAAACTGACGCAGTTAGCAGAATCCATGGTGCGATGTCCTCATCATCCGCCCCTTCTTGCATTTAAGTCGTCCTTGACTCAAGCTCTTCCTCTAGTGCCAAATAAGGTATGACATCTGCAGTGTTAAATGTTAAACAAATAGCTAAATCTTTCTCAATTAGTCTTCTAACTTCGCTCTCTATTTCCTTAGTTCTTCCAGCATGGTCCTATATGACGCGTGATTTAGCCAACAAGATCTTGGAATAAGATTATTTTTATTTTTTTGGTAGTAGTCCTGGTGGTCTATTCTCTGGAAAGATGTCCGTGTACTCATGCAAAAGGTTAGTGATAATAGGAGGCAAAGAAGAAGATATATCCTCAAGTGAGGATAAAACTTCTTTGCAAACCAAAGCATAACCAATAAAACTAACAAAAGTTAATTCATGCATATCAGATTTATTAGCAATAAATCAAGTGCCTTTCAAATTTCATTTTTCTTCTTATGAAATAATCTAGTGTTTCTCTTATTATGTTTATCAGAGTCCTTTACCACAATCTGAGTTTTTATACTCCTGGATTTTTTCTTCACTAGTTTCAACAATATAGTCTTTTAAAATAACTTCGGAAAATAGATTATATAACTTAATTTTCTTGCTTTTATGCACAGAAGAATAACGATTAGGTCTTCCATGATGCAATGAGTCTTTATCATACTGTAATAGTTTATCTAAAACATTGAACATGCTTGCATAGGCACTACATCACAATCAAGAATATTATGATATGAACCAATATCAAATTGAATGTTAAAAAATTGGGTTACCTTTAACTTACTGCTGCTATTAATAAACCATTGGTTGTAGTGCGGTGGTAGATGCGATTTGGCTGTTAAAGCAAGCTTCTCTACCATATCAGGACCTGTCAAGTTGTCGAACTTTTCATCCCCCTCTACATGGTGAGCTTTGCTTGGACAATCTATGCGTACATGACCATGTTCGTTTCATCGCAAGCATTGAATATCCCTCATTTTCCTAGAAGATTTAACTGGTGAAGAACTATTAGTGTATGCTTTTGCTAATTCCTTGGTTGTTTCAGATATACGAGGTGACGATTTAGATGTATAAGGTGGGTTGTAATCCAAAGAAGGCGCAAGAGCTACATGATTTGATGGCACCTCAAAAGTGCGCTGAGACCAATAATCAATAATTCCTACAGAAAAGTTAGTTTTCGTGCCATGGCATCATGCTTGCATTTCTTTTTCAGCATTACAAGTAACATGAAAAAAATGAGTAATGGGATTGAATTCTTTATAACCTAAATTTTTTGAAATTTCAGGGTTCAATCCACAATCTAGACATAGCAGCGTCTGCATCTTCTACTAAACCACTACGCAACATAACTATTTGCAACTGTTGATAATACTCCTATAAAGTTTTAGTACCTTGTCCAAACTGTTGCAATTTTTTAACATATCACATGCATAATATGAAGGAACAAATCTAGTGTAGTATTAGGATTTTTACGACAATATGCACTCCACCAAACAGAAGCAAAATCAGTAAATTCACTAGTAACAACCCTAACCCTTTTATTTTCTGAAAAGTCATGACATTCAAATTTCTGATCAACGTTTAGTTCCCATATAAGATAATAATCAGGGTCATATTTACAATTGAAAGGTGGCATAGTGAATTTATTCCTTTCTAATAAATCATTATAATCATGTACCTCTCGTCTTGTTAGTGTATTTAACAGGTTGGTGCGGCTGCGTTGATGCTTTAAACCATCTCCATGCTCGGTGTTCACATCATTCTCATATTTTTGACCGTGGGTTTTTTATATGTTCCTGTTCTTTTCAAAGGGGCACGACACATCTCCTCAAATCGGTTCATGATTACAACGAGAGAGGTGTAGATTTCTCTCATCGAGGTATTCAAGGATGCAAGCTGGCTTTTTGTACCCACGCAATCATTCTCCAAAAATCCTGTCATTGTTCGTGAAAAAACATAAGAATATGCCCCTATGTGCAACTCGAACTGGGTTCTCTCAAGAAAAAAAAAGTTCACTCAATAAAGTGGCTTCTGAAATATGTGTCTCAAGAATGTTGTTCTCTCAAATCTCTCACTCCTAACTTCTTCAAACAAGTTCTTACAAATTGTTACCAAACTTTGCAGGTGGTGATTGCTGCCAACAAATCAAAGAAACTTCTAAAAGTAGATGTATCAATGTCACTCACAAATACCTTTAAGTTGTAGACGAATATGTAGTGGGGCTATAGGGATAGGCTGAAAAGAACGAGATACTAGTCAGAACCACATTGGCCAAAGTCAAATTGAATAACGCTTAATGACGGGACTATGCTGGCCTAAAGCTACTAGAATCTGCTAGAGACGTGAGCCTATATACAAACGTAGTCACGGAATAGAGAACAACCTATCACAAATAATGAATGAAGCTAAAACTTCTACAATTTCTTTTCTTTTCTTTCTTTTTTTTTGGCGACGAGTTTTTTTCAGAGATTTTTTTTTCACTTACTCAGTTTTTTGTTCAGTGAATTTTTTCACTAACTTTTTTCTGCAGAAGTGTAGTAAAGTAACTGTGTTACAATGAACTAACAATAGGCTAATAGGTTTAACAAAAAGCGGCATGCCATAAAAAGATTCGAATTTCAAAAAATGAAAATGATTTGTAAAGTAGTAAAAAAATGAATTAATCGATTAATCTTTAACTCGCAGTATTTTATCCAATTTCTCATTGAAAGAATATACCTCCTAATTATTAATCGAATAAGGATTAAGGGGCAAGTTTTTTTTTTATTTTGAATCAGTTCACTACAATAATTCAAGATTCGTAACTGTAAACAAAGAAAAATTATTTTTCTAACATACTAAGAACTCAAAACTCTAAAAGACCAGAAGCCTAGACCAGCAACTAGACACGACGGTGCAGTAGAATATTCAACAAGCCAAGACCAAGAGAAAAAGAGGCCCAAAGTGTGTGTAGGCTTAGGGTTTAGGAGAGGAGGAATTTAAAAACTGAAATCTGGATTCAAGAACAAAAAAAAAATTAGGTTTTTCTTTGGTAGTGAGTAGGGGGAGAATACGAAAAAAATTTAGAAATCTCTCACTCAGAAATCTGGCTCTGATTACCAATCGATAGGAGTTTGTGTGGTCCCGATCTTTTGATGAGATATAATTTTGATTTAGGAGGAGGAGATGTTGGCGACACGACTACAACTGTCCAGGATGATGCGGCTTAGCAATCGGTACACCTACTCTAGAAGTGTTATCGATCTTGCGGAAGCACGACCAACCTGACCACGAAGAACCTTGTACCTGCAAGCAATCGGAGAATAAGCAAGAACAAGATGAATAAGCAACTGATTGCAAATTTGAAATAAAAACAAGAGTTGGAATTCTGAAGACAAGTAAATGAGCGATCTAACAGACACACGCGATTTCCTTAACAAGCAGCAGCTAACTTTAATGTAAACAAAATCCAATTGAAAAAATTCTACAACTATCTATTTATAAAGAAGGAAGTTAGGGCTTCTCCTAAGCTAATTAGAATTTCTATCACTGATAAGATTTGGACTAGTATTAATAGGCCCAAACCCACAGTTCAAATCCTATTATCAGTCTAATTTAAGCCCAAAGCCCAAATTTGTATTAAAAGCCCACGAAATTTGTTTTGACGATTCCGGATAGTTCAGATAGAATTTTGACACATAGATGGATCCATTAGAAAGATGACATTAAGATCTTTCCAACCACTATTTATGAGCCTTCACCAACATTTGGAATTGAGAGTTATGATGGTTTGAAATTTGACGCAGTTTACAGAATCCATAGTGCCAAAAACGGTATCATTTACATAACAGACTTATTACCACGTTTGTAACAAAAAAAACATGGTGGTAGGTTTAACCTAACCTAATAACGCATACTCGGAGGGAAAGTGGACTTTCTAGAATTAATTATTTTCCCTCTTCTCTCTAAAAATCCCTTTTCTCTAACTTCTCTCTACAAATCCCATCGGAGATGGAGGAGGAGGGTGGGGGCAGGCCCTCCTCCCCGCACACCCACTGCCGCCAGTCTACCGGCTTCGACTCCGTTGCAGTGGTCCTCCGCCTGTCTTCCGCTCAGCCAGAGCCCTCGCCGTCCAGTCAACCGAGCCACGGAGGCCTGAATCCCCGTCCACGGCAAGTTTGGTTGGTGTCGCCCCGGTTACTCTCCCGCTCGTCAGATCTGGCTCGGATCCAGCAGTGGTCCAGTGGCCGCCAAATCTCAGGCCTCACACTCCAGGCCACACGACCACAACAGTCTAACCGTCATCGGCACCACTGCTTGTATCCACCTCATCATCACTCTCCTCTCAAGCCCAGATCTAGAGCTGCAATAGACAGATCTGTGTTTGGGACACCTTGGAGCTCAGATCGGGGTTCAGATCTGTGCTTCTCTACCCCGATCTGCACAATCTGGTAGATCTGAATCCTCTGGAGTTCGGATTTGGAACACCCTCTTGCAGGCTCCCCGAGCCCTCCTTAGGCCTAGTGCCACCACTTTGTAGGCTCCCCGAGCCCTCCTTAGGCCTGGTGCCATCACTCTATACGCTCTCCGAGCCCTTCTTAGGCTTCGCGCCACCCCTGTAGGCATTTCGCCGATAGGTCCTTTGGACCCCTATCAATGAAATAAATAATTTTTTAAAAAAAGTAGGTTAAACCTAATAACACATTTACAGATATAAGTATGGTAATAAGTTCTTTAACTAAATTATTTCTTTTGCAATTTAAATTTTTTACCACACTTTTCTTTAAAAATCATGGTAAAAGACTAAAAGGTTTAATAAATATTTTTCAAATTATATATAACCTTATATGCTAATTAAATAATTTATAAATTTATCTACACAAATGATGTTGTTAGGGATCATCTGAGAGAAAATTTAATCTCCTAGATAACCCAAACAACATCACACGTGGTGACAAAGTTTTCTTACTGTTGGTAGCTTCAAAGATACTAAGGAAGAAGCAATGATATATTCACATAGATAATTTATAAGTTTATCATCACTGATGGTGTATGTTTGAAATCATGCAACAAAAATCTATTACTTCGCTTTTCTTTAGAAATCGTGGTAAGAGGTTAATCTTAGTTTTACTATTATCATGTTTTATATTAAAAAGCATGATAAAGATTATTGAATAAATTTAAATTAAATATTAATATTTTATAATGTTGATAATTATAATAATTTAAACTTGAAATAGTAATTTGAAATGATGATGTGATTTTAAGGCAAATCATACATCCCAAAGGTTAAATCATTCACTCTAGCTAACAAAAATATGATATATTTAGCCTTTGATGACTGTACAAAATATTGTTAATTTTATTAACTTACAAATCAAACCACGACTTGCTTATGTTTAATCAAATAAATAAAAAAGTTCACTATAATTTTCTTAACTGATAAAAATTGTTAAACCCTAAACACATACTCTATTACCACGCTTTTATGAATAAAGTATGGTTAAACTTATTACCACAGTTTATGTAAAAAGCATGGTAAAATATTCGGTACATATTACCACGCTCTATACTTTACCAATTAAGACGGCCATATTCTCCTCGCTTGACAAACTTGGTAAAAGCCTTAGAACAAGCGTGTTGTTAAGCTCCAAACTGTAGTAGCGGCTGGTCAGGCATCACATCGTCAAATTTTTTAAGAACTTCCTCAATCTATTTAGGAACTACGTCATTGTTCTCTTCTTTAACCTGAAGAAAGGTAAGGAATGTAGGTTTTGAGTGTTTAATTACTTACTTTAATTGGAGTGCCGATAGGAATTTCACCGTCTCCCTTTTTGAGAAAGGGTGTCTCTTCTCCCCATTTGCTTCGTTTGTTGATTTTATACTTTTTCGATCTCCCATAAAGAAGAGATTATCAACAAAGGGCATCGGAACCACTCTCACTTGCCTTAGAAACGTCATCCCCAAGATTTCTTCATAATCATCTAATGATACCATAGTGAAGTTCAGTGGGTCTTTCCATTTTCTGCTCTTTGTTTGCACATTTCTCGCCACTCCATTAACTGGGCGACCTTGAGAGTTCACCGCTTTTAATTTACTAGCATCTTTCTCAACGCATAGGCCCAACCGCACCGCTTTCAGACCATTTATAAAATTGTGGGTTGCACCTGAATCAACTATCACCTGCGTTGATTTCCCATTTACTTCCAAGTCCACGTACATTAGAGTACGCAATGTCTGAGTTTTATTCATCGTAGCCTTCTTCTCCAAGGCCGATAAAAGATGGAGGGCTCCCATTTGTAAAGACTGTTCCGCCTCATCTCCTTCTCTTCTGCTATCCTCTTGGTCATTATTCTATTTTCGGAGCGCACTAAAAGCTTCTTTGTGAGGACATTCTGCCACCCGATGAGGTCCACTACATAAGAAGCATTATAGTCAAGGCTTCTTATCATTTGCACACAGACGAACATTGTTGTTGTTTGACCCAACTGATTGCATGTTCGTAGTTCCCTCTCTTGAAAAGAATGGCCTCTTATTAGAAGGATTTGGGGGTCCAGAGTTTGCTCGCCTCAAGAATCAATTTTGACGTGGTGGTGGCCACCTCACCCCGTTCCTAGACACATCCCTTCGAGGGTTTCTTTCAAATGTGTAGTCATTAAGCCTTTTCGCCGCAGTTATGACATCTGCAAGATCGAGAGTGTTTTGCCGATTGAGTTCTGTTTTGGCCTAAGGTTTCAGATTCTTGAGGGAATAAAACTTCTTATCCACTTCAAACATATCTTTAATATCGAACATCAAGGTCATGAATTATCTCACATACTCACAGATATCATTTGTGTGTCTCAGTAATCTTAATTCGAGCTGAGCATTGTAGCTTACATTCTCAGAAAAGAACTGATCTCTTAGGCTCTTCTTGAAGTCATCCCACATCTCAATAGTACATCGGCCAACTTGAATTTCCTCATATTTTGACCTATATCAGACTTTTATTTCAGTAAGGTACATTATAGCCATCGTTAACTTCACTTCATCAGCTTCCATCCTTACCATGACGAAGTACTGCTCCACATCAAATAGAAAGTTATCCATATTTTTTGCACTTCCCTCGCTATCATAGGGTCGTGTTTTGGAACTCTTAGGTTCTCAAATTCTTGAGGTGTCGGACGGTTGTTGACCACCTGAGTAAGCAAGTGCACCTTGAGCAAGAACTCTTTCAACTCGTTATTCAACACCGAAATAGCTTCTTCGGTGTTCTATTTAGCTCGATCACCTTCCCGTCAAGCTCCTCATAAATGTTTCAGGACTCATCTTGCGCCTCCAAAACAAAGTCTATTTGACAAGTTACGCCCATCATTTTTTCATATGCTTGGTTGAACTCAATGAATCAAGCCTCTAAGACCTGAATTCTTTCATTATGTGCTTCTTCAAGCTCTCTCAATTTCTCAGTGATCAAGGTCATGCCCGCTCACACACCTTCTAGCTCAACAATTTTGTTCTCCATGCTCACAAGTCGCCCCCGCTGGGACGACTCTCTATTTTCGAAGTCACCGGCTGGTGCTCCATCGAGATCGTCGCAGATTCTTTCAAGTTCTTTTATCCGGTTTCTCAAAACTTTAATTTCATTTGGCAATAGCTTGAATCGGGCACACATGCCTTTGAGCACAGCGATCCGTTCGCTTGATTTCATGGTTGACATAGGGTAGCTCTCGGACTAGCTCGTGTGGCACTTGCTGGCTCACACAAGTCATCAAGTCGGCCTTTATCACGCAACTCGAGTATCTTTAAGACAACAAATCATCATGTAAGTAACATATTTTTAAAATGGGAACGAATTATGCTATCATATAAATCGAATGAATTGAGATATCAATTAAAATAAAAGGTGCATTTCATTGATCTCAAAAAGATTACCACGCAAGTAGGCACGGGGGTATGCCTATGCAAAGATTAGGAACTCGAAGAACGCACGTTATCCGAATGGAGTAGCCCAACTACAACACTGAACTATCCACTCCCCCGTAAAGAGCCAATGAGGTTTTTTCCATTTTCATAAGAATAAACATGACAATTGCTTGTGCTAAAATACTATTTTTTATTAGGGAAAACAAATAATCATAGACGTAACAATGCCCTAGAAAAGTTTGGACTATGACATTTTGCACCCATCTTGTTTAACATTAGAGATATCGTTTTACTTATCATTTAATTTTACTTTCATTTAATTCAAATGAAGCAAAAAAATATTATTGAAATATCGTTCATTATGGAGATACTGATTTTATGATATCGTATTTAAAAGTTAATATCATAAATAATGAGTCAGATTTTATATTAAAAATAAAAATACTAAATAAAAGAGGCTGGAAAGGGGCAGTGAGTTGAGAGACAGAGGAGTTAAACCATTACATTATTTATATTATTATTGTTATATTGTCATCCACCTTCAGTGACGACTTCAGAAATTTTTGTTCAGGGTAAAATTTCATAATCAAAATTTTAATTGAATTTGGAGGGACAAAATAAAAAATTTAATTAAAATTAAACATATAAATTTATTTATTTTTTATATAATTTTTTTTACATAGACAAATATTTCATGTGAGATCAAGAGGCGCTTCCCCTGATGCCCCCCTTGGCTCTGTGTATAGTGCACCAACAGGCTCCGCCACTGTCGACCTCTGCTGTCCCTATAGTAAAAAACACATATTTTACCAGCAAGGAATATCAAATCATCATTAAAGTTTGAAGTCCAGCTAGCTATTACGCTGGGCGTATAATATACTCTACTCCTATGTATGTATGTATGATTTAAAGTACGATTAATTTAAGTAAAAATTAGGAGTGATTAGGGTTGCAAACGAGCTGAGTCGAGTAATAAAATGTTCATATTCGTTCATTTAAAATTTCACGAGTTCGAGTTCGTGCCGAGTATTAACGCTTTTAAAATACATGTTTAAGCCCGGCTCATTTAATTTTAATGAGTTCGAGCTGAGCTCGAGCTTTACTAGAACATTTGGATTGATGTAATATAAAATTTAATATATATGATAAACGAGCATTTAAACAAGTTTGAACGAGTTTTAAATGAGATATTCATTAAAAAATCTTACTTTATTGACTAATAACTTTATAAATTTATAAAAAAGATTCATAATTGAGTCTAAATGAGCTATAAACGAGTTTAAATGTAGTTTTTAAACGAGCCCACAAATGAGTCGAATACCTCATTAGTCATTATTCATGTTTGGCTCAAATATAGACATAAGTTACACCTGTTTATTTATGCTAGATGGAATTTATCTTAATTATTGTAGTCATCTTCATGAATTTTGAATTATTAACTCTTCTTACGATAGATTGACACGTTTGAATTTGAGTTTCTAAGTTCAGTTGGTAGGTCCTCGATCTTTTTAATAGAGTTATCAAGCTGCTTATCAAGCTGCTTATCAAGCTTCTTATCAAGCTTGTTCGCAAACATAAACGAGCCAAGCACACCCTTGCTCATGTTCAGCTCGTTTATTAAACGGGCTATTAATTATTGTTCATGATCGACTCGTTTATATCAAACGAGCTTTAATCAAGTACTAACCGAACTCGTTCGCGAGCAGCTATCGAGTACATCGGCTCGCTTGCAGCCCTAGGAGTGATATGATCCCAAGGTAATAACACCATCACGTGCTACTTCATGTGCTATACTGCATACACAGATACACTACATTATTACTAAGACCCAGTAGTATAAGTAAACATCTACGTATTTATTCATGAACGAGGGAGGGCATGTGTCGGTGGATAAGGTGGATGGGTGGTAGGGTCTGTCTGCTTTATAGAGTACTCTTCTTCTTCTCCCTTATCCTCTCTTTCCTCCTGCATTCATTCAGTGTCGTTTTTGTTTGAATAAAACAATCACATTCACATGGACGACCAATGCCAGTATTCGAGAGGACCAAACGGTGTATGTATACAACTCACACCCATCGTACGCATGGCTGATTCGCTGTATACCTAAACTATCTAACCCGTCCCCACATCAAAATTTCACTCACCAAAATACAATGTATATTACTCCCACTGGGACCAGCCCCCCCCTGCCCCGAACTAAAACACCTGTTTTTATTCTTCTTCTTTGACATATTCCACTTTTCAATGGCTACAAGATGGGGATCATGTCAGTTGTTAATGGCAAGAATGATTGTTTAAGTAGTACGAAATTGGCCTTTTCAAATGCAAATTAAAGGAAGCATCCCCCATGTGACCTCATGTGTAGCTTTCACGTGCTTCTTTATTTGTTCCACTGCATCCACAACAGAGGAAAATAAAGGATAGTGGCCTCGTTCCTAGAATGGTTTCTGGTGTTATTATTGACATTCACTAGGCAAGAAACTCCCATAGCTTAGGGGCTCTGCATCGCAAGGTCATTAACAACACAATAAAGTTTTTACCATAAACTCTACTACTGATGCTTAAAAAACAACAAATCACAGATGAGTATACCACAGAAACATTGGTAGATACACATTCAAATACGAAAACTATCACTCCCAACGACTAAGACCATCCTCACTCACCCCTCTAACTTCCCTTAGTTTTGTCAACCTCCAAGGGCCCTTTTGGTTTGGTGGTGTAAAGAGAATATGTCGCGACATGCTCCAGCCTAATCATCTCCCTGACTCTCATCTTTAACCAATTTGATCATGTCATCAATTCTCAGGATAGTGATGGCTGCTTCCGTGGCAAACTTTAATGAACACACACACAAGGAATGTTATCTAGCATACTAAAATCAGAAAGTCTACATTCACTAACATGTGGGAATTCGTGATGTACTCCAAACCTGTATGATCTTGATTTTGCTCATGGCAGGTTCAATGACTCCTGCTTCCAGGTTGTTAATGATGGCTCCCTTAGTAAGCTCCAGGCCCATGCTACAACATATATAGCTAAAAGCTCAATAACCGTAATAACAATAAATAAAACCATCATGTGGATGGTCTCATGGTAAGAAAGTTGGGCATTCAAATGAAAGGGAAAAGGGAGTTTACCTTGATAGGTGCTTCTTGTCTGCCTTGGTTTGTGCAGTGTGATGGTAAGCTCGCAGCTTAGCAACCAGCTCAGTTGCATCTTTTGCAGCATTCACAGCAAGAACCTACAACAACATCTAGGAATGAGACTAACCGAGATTAGGAGGACGTACAGAATTAGCAGATTCTATATTCGACAATACACCTTAGGAATAATTAGAAGTGATTCTGCGAACTCCGCAATTGCCAGCTGTTCTCGGGATCCCAAAGTTGTAGCAAGATACTCCAAATACACAGACAATGCAGCCTCAACTGCTCCTCCACCTGCTACGACCTGTGTTGTGATTAACCCAGGAAAATTAAGAACAGTATGCAAATACCAAAACAAAATAAAAAAATAAACAAAATAAAGAAAGAATAATTGATAGTTCATTCAACACAATAACATGTCCCTGATTTCTTATTTATTTTTATTCTAGCAACAAAAGACACGTGTATCAGAATTTTTTTAAAAAAATGAAAAACCATTTAAAACACATACAAATATGCTACTATAAATTCAGCAGAAACTCTTCTGACTGTACCGTCTGGGATTCAAGGGTCCTCTTGACAATACACAGCGCATCATGCAGTGCCCTGTCCATCTCGTCAAGCATATAATCATTTGCTCCCCTGACAATCAATGAGACCTGCAACCAACAGAAATTTTATTTAGAATACAAATCCAGGACATAAAGTTGTCTATCGTCAACAAAAGTTATAAAAATAGATCAGTAAATGAAATGGTAAATGAGCCTTTATGAAAACCGCTTACTGCACTAGTATTCTTAGTTCCTTTTATCATGATAACATCATCATCGGCAATGCGCTCCTCTACCACTTCATCAGCAGACCCAAGAAACGAAGAATCAAATGTTTCCTCTCCCTCCATGTCAGCAAAAGTAGAAACCTGTGGACCATCCATAAATCTAATAAGTACAAAAGTTCAGCCTCAGAACTGGGGTTAGTCCTTTACAATCAAACATTATGAGTAAGCCAAAAGATATATCCCAGAAATAATAAGTGCACAATAAATAAAAATGAAACTTGGTTTCCAGATTAAATTATCTTACAGTTCCTTAAGATACACTAGCATAGAACAAATTCTGTTATGGCGGGTGCCATTAAGCCACGTCCAGCACTTCCCTTAATTTTTCTTCCATATACTAATGCCCGCTTTTCCTTGTTAGCTTATCAGATAATGTATTTTGTTAGACGTATATGTACCCTTTTGTATTTTTTCCATTCTATAAGGTGTTTTGTGCATATTTGCTAATTCCTATACGTGTATATATTCGGGCCTATAGCCCTCATATGCAATACAAGTGTTATTCATAACATATTTTATGCAAAATCACCAATCGAATTAAAAGTGAAATCATATCAGTTCAGCCTGCTTCATTGTCGTTAAAATCAGTCATCCAAGGCAAACTAGACAGGAGATGTTGTTTAAACTGAAGTAGCTGGTATAGAGAAACTTGGATATGATACCGCTGTGGCGCCTGTGGCCTTGGCAACATGACGTAAATCTTCTTTCCTGACTCGTCTTACTGCAATGGCACCAGCTTCCACAAAGTACTGAAACATCATGCATGAAACAGAGCCAGAAGGAAAGACAGAATTCAGAGAATTGTACGGGCATGTTTACATCAAACTTTGAAATCCATTTAAGGACCAAACTTATTCAAACACAGAGAACTTACCATATGTGTTTTCCACATTGAACGGACGTGAACTTTGTTCCTAATTACTATTTTTTCACATTTAAGTTTTCTCACATTTAATGTTCATGTCACTTCAAGTTCAGTCGAAAAAGCACACCCTCAATAACATAAAACTAATGACAACAATCAGAATTGACACTAAAATTTATTTAAAACTTCAATTCTTCCATGTCTAAAGTGCATCATGTTCACCACATTCAATTCTGTCAACTAAAAGAACACACTATTCCTTAACATTAAGCTAAATGCATCTTGTATACTTGTGAACATCCAAAAACATAGTTTAAGACATTCCAAAGAGACAATCAGTAATTCACAGGACAACAACTAACGAGTTTATATGTGAGCAAATACTATCTTTCGTTTTCATAGAAGTTTTATTCGATAAAACCCAAATAAGATTTGATTTGTAATAAGTGCATGTTCATTGGACTTGACATCTTTCCCTACAACAACAGGGAACCTAAAGATAAAGATATTACATTTAGCTGCAGCGATGGAACAATTAAATAACAAGAAATGAGAAGCTTGCCTTGAGTGCCATATCATCAATTCCTTTAGTAGTTAGAATCACATTAGCTCCAGCTTTCAATAATTTCTCTATACGCTCTTTTGTCATATCTGCTTCTCTGTGAAGAGAGAACCCAAAGTCAGCACCACATTGTGGCACGTACAAGGAAATACAAGCAAGCTGCGCACAATCTTCGGGATTTCTAATGCCATAAGGTCAGTAAAATGACACTCAAAATTGTTCCAAGCCTGTTTCTCAAAGGGCATCTGATGAGATTCGGGCACCTAATAAATGCCAGGAACGGCCTTATCTATGAGTAGGCGATGTAAATAACCAACGATGCCAGGTAAAGCTGGCAGTTCAAAAGGAAATGGAAGCTCAAATACGTAGAAAATACCAGAAATTGCTGTAAGGTCCTGAATTACCTTTGCCGAATCTTCTCAAGCTCTCGGGGATCTGAGACCAGGACCTGCACACCTAACTGCATTTTCGTCTTTTGAAGATTGAAATCGAGACAAGCAATTCTAGCTGGGGAGACTCTGGTAGGCATCCCCTGTGCAGCACGACCCGTATTCAGAGCATATCCATTCAACAAATAGCTCTCTTTAGCACTCTTACCATGTGCTTTCAGAATATTTATTCCCTGAAATAACACCAAAGACAATAATATGCATATTAGAAGTTTTTGCATTGAGAAAAAGATGGGAATTGATGAAATGTAGTGCAATATAAGAAGTTCGATATAATATATGGATTCATATACAGATTATCATTTTTGAGGACTGACCTTAATAGGATATCTAACTTCTCCTCTTGCATTGGTCATCTTTACAGCTTGAACTGCATCAACAACCTATTGAGAAAGGAGGCCAGAATTTGAGTGTTCCACAATAGAATAAAAGACATACAGCACATAAAACTAAGGTCTGCATAAAATCCAAAGTTACACCCAGCAGAGAGGCAAAAGGAACATTTTGAACTTGAAAGTCGCTTCAGACCATATTTATGGCAAATACACATTTGATTATCCAACGATTATAACTGTCCCCCGAATCCCACCAAAAATACCTATGCTTATGTAAAAATAATAATTATATATATATATATATAATTTATATGCTTAATTTCAACTAAATTTTTAATTTTGCCCCCAAAATTTTGATTATGTAAATTCCCGCCCCCCTCCCCCCGGAAAAAATCCTGGATCCGCCACTGCATGATGAGCTCACTTCCATCTAAGATAATGATTCAGTTCAAGGTAATTGATATTTTCTAAGATATAACCTATTAAATAAATAAATAAATATAATTGGGACAGGATATTTTGAGTCAAAATTAATCCTATTGTAACAGATACAATTCGTAGAAGCTCGCACTTAATAGACATACCAAATTTGCAAAAAAGTCACTATCACTGGCTATCAACTTCGACGACATGCTAGTCTTTGCACAATTCACTAAGGAATCCTTTCCTAGCTTTTCAACCTGATCAAAATAGAAATATGCGATTCATCAGAAAAAGGGTTATGGTGCAATCAACAATCGAGAAAAATATGAAAAGGTTTTGGGAAAACCAAAGGAATGTCCATTACACTGAGAAGGAGCTGCTTTCTAACTTAATAAGCCATCCTTGAAAACCGAGACAAACAAGTACCAAAGTATGAGGTTACCTTCACTGCCAGTTTTTCATCAACATACTTGCAGGCTTCTCGCATGGCAAGCTACACAGTAAACTACTGTATCAGTAAATTGAGATATGGAAAAAGGTAACTACAAAACAAGAAATATTGACGCTAGAAGGAAATGCCAAAACTTACTCGGTAACCACTGATTATAGAGGTGGGGTGTATCTTGTTTCTCACTAGATCATTTGCTCTCTACAATGTAGCATATTTTTTTTTTTTTAAAAAAAAAAGAAAGGAAAAAAGAAATGCAATATTAAGCACTAGTAAAACATGCCCCATTTTCTAAAAAAACAAAATCAGATAAGAAACCAAGTATAACCTTAAGCAACTCAGCAGCAATGATAACCACTGAAGTTGTCCCATCTCCTACTTCTCTGTCCTGAAGCTCAGCCAACTCCACGAGCACCTGATGAACAACCAATGCACATCTATATTATGGCACACATAAAACAAGAAGCAAGCACATACAAACAAACACCCATATTGGTTAAAAACCTTGGCAGCTGGATGCTCAACCTCCAGCATCTTGAGTATTGTAGCACCATCATTAGTAATAGTAACATCACCAATGTCATCAACCAACATCTGCAACAATTTCAGATACACGCGTTCAGTTGCAGCACTTCCGTATCACAAAGCCAAACTAGAAAAAGTAAGCATCAGATCATCTCTAAGGTTTTGAAAGGTGGCAGAAGAATAGGAGTGAGGGTACCTTGTCGAGACCTACGGGACCAAGCGAGGACTTGACAATGTTGCCAACCGCTTGGCAGGCGACAACTGCAAAACAAAAATAGAGCAAAATAATGAATCGGTTGGAAAAATGAGTGAAAGGGTGGAGAGCAGGGTGAAGTTGGAGAAAGAAAGGGGCATACCGTTCTGAGTGCGGACGTCCTGGCCGGACTGTCGCTCTCCTATGATATCGGGGGCTTGAGTTGAGATCGCCATTTTATACAGAGTGGTCTGAACTGAATAAAACCCTAGATCGAGTTTTAAGGAGAGAGAAAAGAGAGCTTGAATCAAGTCGAGGACGATGGAATATTGGAGGGAGCGTTGGTTGGAAAGACGAATTGAACGCACAGCAATCAGGGTTTGCTGCTGACGGCGTCGTTCCTATGACAGCATCCTTTCTTCTAGTGTTTGAAATATTGTACCGACGTGTGTCACAAATTTATACAATCACACATGGATACAACAAGAGTAGGTATTCTAGGTGACGGTATCTTTTGTCATATTTCAAAATGACGTTCTTCTCTATTCTACAATATACTAAACATATTAAATAACCAAAAAATTTAAAAAAAATTCAAAAACATTATATAAAAATCAGGAAAAAATAAAAAAAATCTTGTTTTATTTATAAACATTAAAATAATGAAAAAAACTATAAATTTATATATTTTCTAATTTCATGAATATGTGTATACAAGTGATGGATATGTATGTGCAAGTGATGAATACGTGTATGCAAGTGATGAATATGTGTGTGCAAGTGATGAATACGTGTATGCAAGTGATGAATATGTGTGTGCAAGTGATGAATATACATGTACAACTGATGACTATATGTATACAAGTGATGAATATGTATGTGTAATTGATGAATTTACATACGCAAGTGATAAATATACATATGTAAGTGATGAATATGTGTATGCAACTGATGAATATGTGTATACGAGTCATGAATATTTATATGCAAGTGATGAATATACATATGCAAGTGATGAATATTTGTATGCAAGTGTTGAATATACATATACAAGTGATGAATATGTGTATGTAAGTGATGAATATTTGTATGCAAGTGTTGAATATACATATGCAAGTGACGAATATACATTTACAAGCGATGAATATATGTATGCAACTGATGAATATACATATGCTAGTGATGAGGACATCACGCCGTCAAATGAGGAGTCATTGTCTCTGTCAGATACACATCTGACAAGTCCGGTAACTCCTGTTCACAGACCAATTACTCGAGCTTGTGCCCGTCAATTAAACTATTAGGTGAACTCATTTCTAAATGTTCATACAGATCTTTCTAAGGATTGGATGCTATTAAATTATTGTGATGATTTTGTTGTCCTTAGAAACATGGAAGGAGATACTAAAGTGACTGCGCTGCATAAATCGAGTTCAAATCTCAAGATTTATTCAAATTCGGAGCTGGCTTGCTGCGTGTCAAATTTGGAAAGTTCTTGAAGTCTCATTTCAAATGGATCCAACCAAGTGTTAAAAGTCCAAATCTTATCAGTAATAGAAATTCTAATTAGTTTAGGATAAGTCCTAGCATCCTAATCTTATTAGTGATAGAAATCCTAATTAGCTTAAAAGAAGTCATTTCTTTCCTTATATATAGAAAGTTGTAGTATTATTTTTCAGTTGGATTTTGTTTAGATTAAAGTTAGCTTCTGCTTCTTTTTTCTATATTCGCGCGTGTCGGCTAGATCGCCCGTTTACTTGTCTTCAGAATCCCAACTCTTGTTTTTATTTCAGATTTGCAATTTCAGTTGCTTATTCATCTTGTTCTTGCTTATTCTTCGATTGCTAGCATGTACAAGGACCTTTGTGGTCAGGTTGATCGTGCTTCCGCAAGATCAATAACACTTATGAAGTAGGTGTAATAATTGTTAAGGCGCAACGTCCTGGACAGTTGTAGTCGGATCGTCGACGTCTCCTCCTCCCAAATCGAAACTCTATCTCATCGAAAGATTGGGACCACATAAACTCCTATCAGCTAGTGATGAATATGTGTGTAAGTGATAAATTTACATACGCACATGATAAATATACACATATGCAAGTGATGAATATGTGTGTGCAAGTGATGAATATACATTTACAAGTGATGAATATACATATGCTAATGATGAATATGTGTGTGCAAGTGATGAATTTACATACGCAGGTGATGAATATACATATGTAAGTGATGAATATGTGTCTGCATGTGATGAATATACACATGCAAGTGATGAATATGTGTATGCAAGTAATGAATATGTGTATAAAAGTGATTCAATATACATATGCAAGTGATGATTTTTTTTAAAAAAGAGGATCAATAGTGGTTCTCCACTTTCCCCTTTGGTGGCCTGGGACCGCACACCCCCTCCACCTTGATAGTGTACGCCCATACTCTTTGCGGGCCAGCTCACGCGCACCTCCAGCGTATCTAAGAATTTAGGACCTTGGGGTTGTTAGACAACACTCAATACCACTAGGCCAACACCTTGTTGGGTATGCAAGTGATGATTATGCGTGTGCAAGTGATGAATATTTGTATGCAAGTGATGAATATACATATGCAAGTGATGAATATGTGTATGCAAGTGATGAATATACATATGCAAGTGATGAATATGTGTGTGCAAGTGAAGAATTTATGTATGCAAGTGATGAATATACATATGTTAGTGATCAATATGTGTGTGCAAGCGATGAATTTACATACGCAAGTGATGAATATATATATGCAAGTGATGAATATATGTATGCAAGAGATGAATATACATATGAAAGTGATGAATATGTGTATGCAAATGAAGAATATGTGTATACAAGTGATGAATATGTGTATACATATGATGAATATACATATGCAAGTATTGAATATACATTTGCAAGTGATGAATATGTGTATACAAGTTATGAATATACATATGCAAATGATAGATATATGTATATAAATAATGAATGTGTATATGCATGTGATGGATATATGTATGGAAGTGATGAATATGTGTGTGCAAATGATGAACATACATGTGCAAGTGATTAATATATGTATGCAAGTGATGAATATACATATGCTAGTGACGAATATGTATATGCAAGTGTTAATTTTATGTATGTGATAAATATATGCATCCAAGTGATGAATATAGGGGAAAAGCCATGAGTTAGAGATAAGTGCTCTCCCTTCTCTCTAGAATTCCCCAACATCTCACTAGTTTCCCAACTAGCCCACACATTCAAACACTTCTCGTTCCTGTTTCGCGCCCCCTTCATGGTTGCGCTCACCGGCTCCAACCCCCTGCTACTCTCCTCCTAACCACCCCCACTTCACGGCCAAAACATCCCCCACCATCCCCCGAAGCAACCCGCAGCCATCCTTCTGCATACAACGCGGTAGCCCATCGGAGTTCTCCCCAACACAGTCACCCTCTCACACACTGCTCAGCCACCTCCGAATGATAAAAGCTTTGCAGCAACCCTCGCTGGCTGGAATACCACGAGATTCCAAAGGCTGGACATCCCCTCACGGAACAAGGTGTCCCTGCGACGGAAAGCCAGCTCTGCTCTTCTCCCCAGCAAAGATCAAAGTAGGCGCATCCCAGCTGCAGTTTGCGCTAATCGCTAAGTTTTCGGCAGGAAAACCAAAAACAGAGGCAATAAAACAACATATCAAGTCATTTTGGCGTCTCTCCGGCCCCTTCTCCTTAGAAAGTCTTGACGGCAGGCATGAGCTCGTCATCCTGAGTTCCACAAAAGTTGTAGTCCAAGCCCTCGCTTGCAGCTCGCATCAGATCGGGGCCTTCCTGTTCCGGCTTTTCAAATGGTCCCCGGACTTCAACCTTAAGAAGGAATCAGCTAAGGCGGCGGTTTGGGTCCGCATTCCTCAACTCAGCTTAGTTTTCTTCAATCAGAGATTCCTCCAGCCCATAGGAGATTCGATTGGATCGTTTTCTGAAAGCTGATGAGAGTACTTTATCGAGGTCTTGCCCCTGCATACGCGAGGTTGCTGGTGGAAGTAGACCTCAAAGCCTCGCTATTCCATGAGCTTTATGTGGGTTGAACGGCAGGAGAGGGAGAAATGTATGACATAGTGTATGAAGGTAAGCTGGGATATTGCAGCAAGTGTAGCAAGCAAGGCCATACCATCGCTGAATGCAGGAAAGTTAAGAACCAGGTGATTCACAACGAGAAACTTTAGAGCAAGGAGGTGAATCCTCAGCCTGATAATGACTATCTTAGAGGTGAACGGACCTCGGTCCAGAAATAGAAAGAGAGAGTTCTAATCACCAGCACAAAGGGAGCTCAAAAGACAAGAACGGGTAAGGAACAATCAAGTTCCACTTTAGGAAATCACATCGGTGGAAAAACAGAACACTCAAAGGAAAAGGAAAGCATAGATTCTTTTATTAGTCTTAAACCGAGAAGGATCATCCCGAACCAGGCACCGGCTTTCAGAGATTCAGGTCCATCCAACCTCGAGGATAGACCCAAAAAGCTGTAGAGGAACCCCAGTTCAAGAAAGTGAATTATTATGAAGCTTTGTCAGGAGACATCAAAGAAGAACAACAAAGTGAAGAAGAAGTATCATGCGTCCTTGATACCCCGGAAGAGGCATCACATTCAATCATCAAAGAGACACATAACCCGATTGAGCCCAAGCGGGAATCCATTGATAAAAAGAAGGAGAAGCTCGACAGCCTCAAGAACATATGGTTAAAAAAACAGAGAGAGAGCCCGAGAGCTCGACACCTTCATCAATAATTGCCTTAATGGTTAGCGCCACTGTCTGAAACATTAGGGGCATCAATAAGGCTAAATCTAAAGCCTATCTCCCCTTATTAATCCAAAGGCATCAGCCTGACATTTTAGTTATATTAGAGCATAAAGCGAAGGCTTTTAAGATAAAAAATTTGGCCAAAAAGCTAAGGCTCGGAGGTAGCTTTGAGTGTTCGGAGGTGAATCGCTACACCTGGATTTTGTGGCAAAGTAAATTAGTCTCCCTCACTAACTTCACAACTCATGATCAGTGCATAAACTGCACAGTGAAGGAAGTAGCGTCCGGGTCCCGGTTGGCGGCCAGTTTTGTCTATGGCTAGTGCAATCGGCATGCCAGGCGAAGATTGTGGCACTTCCTCTGATAGGAGTTTGTGTGGTCCCGATCTTTCGATGAGATAGGGTTTTGATTTGGGAGGAGGAGACGTTGGCGATCCGACAATAACTGTCCAGGAAATTGCGCCTTATCAATCATTACACCTTCTCTGGAAGTGTTATTGATCTTGTGGAAACACGATCAACCTGACCACGAAGGTCCTTGTACTTGCTAGCAATCGAAGAACTAGTAAGAACAAGATGAATAAGCAACTTAAATTGCAAATCTGAAATAAAAACAAGAGTTGGGATTTTGAAGACAAGTAAACGGACGATCTAGCCGACACATGCGAAAACAGGAAAAAGAAGCAGCAACTAACTTTAATCTAAACAAAATCCAACTGAAAAAGAATACTATAACTATGTATATATAAGGAAAGAAACTAGGGCTTCTCCTAAGCTTATTAGGATTTCTATCACTAACAAGAATTTCGATCACTAATAAGGATTTCTATCAGTAATAGATTTAGAACGCTAGGGCTTCTCCTAAACTAATTAGAATTTCTATCACTGATAAGATTTGACGCAGTTTGTAGAATCCATGGTGTGATGTCCTCATCATCCTCCCCTTCTTGCATTTGAGTCGTCCTCGACTCAAGCTCTTCCTTTAGTGCCAAGTAAGGTATGACTTGTGCAGTGTTAAATGTGGAACAAATAGCTAAATCTTTCTTAATCAGTCTTCTAACTTGGCGCTCTATTTCATTAGTTTCTCCCAGCTTGGTCCTGTATGACGCGTGATTTGGCATAGATGCTCCGGGAATTAGGTCAATTTGATGTTCAATTCCACGAATTGGAAGTAGCCCCAGTGGTATGTCCTCAGGAAAAATGTCAATGTACTCCTGTAAAAGGTTAATGACAGCAAGAGACAAAGAAGAAAATATATCCTTAAGTGAAAATAAAGCTTCTTTGCAAATCAAAGCATAACAAATAGAAGTATTACAATCTAATTCATGCATATCAGATTTGGTAGCAATAAAACAAGCACCTTTCAGCTTGATCACATTTTTATACCCATGAAATAATGTAGTGTTTCTCTTTCTATGTTGATTTGGGTCTTTTACCATAATCTGATTTTTTATTTTTTTATACTCCTGAGTTTTTTGTCATTAGCTTCAACAATATAATCTCTTAAAATATCATGTGGCACAATTTTCTTATTTTTATGCGCAACAAAATATATATTAGTTCTACCATAATGCAATGAGTCTTTATCATACTACCATAGTCTATTTAAAAGCATAGGACATGCTTGAATAGGCATTACATCACAATCAAGAACATTATGATATGAACCAATATCAAATTGAATGTTAAAAAAATTCAGGTTACCTATAACTTACTGCTGCTATTAATAAACCATTGGTTGTAGTGCGGTTTGGCTGTTAAATCATGCTTCTCTAACATATTTGGACCTGTCAAGTTGTCGATTAGTCATCCTTTTTTAAAATATGAAACTGTAAACAGAACGATTTTTTAAAAATTGAACCCGAACCGATCGGTTTCAAACCGAACCAAAACTGAACTAAAACCGAACCGACCTATTTCAAATAAAACCAAACCGACCGGTTCGGGAGCGTCGGGACAGAAATCCTATTCTGTTATAGTATAGATATATAGATTGTATAATTCTATCGCATTCACTATATGAATTTTTAATAGTGTCCGCTACAGCCTCCAAAATCACGGGTACTATGTGTGTATGAACATGCGCCGCGTTATCGAGGGTTTAACTCCCTGATCTGACATATCACGATTCAGCCTTCAGCAGGTAAAATTAAATTTTTTCAATATTTTAATATTCCAAAGATTATTTATTACATGTTAAAATTTTAAAATAAATTTGTACTTTATTTATAGGTTTTTGGAGACAATCGCACACCATATTCAGATTAAATATCGACTTGTTAGAGAAGATATAGCGGCGCATGTGATGAACGTCCATCAGTATAGTGTGCCTAGCGGTTTGTAGGCACAATTTATGGTATTGTATTTTTTTTGTTTATTGTATCTCACAATATATTGATTATATATATATATATATATGATGTATTTTTTCTTTTAATTTGAATATAATTTGTATAATTTAAATTATATTAAATATAATTAATGTAATCAATTTCCTGATTTTTTTTGTAATTTTCAATTAACTTACAAAATAAAATCCAGAAATTAAAAAAAGGATCAATTACCACGCCTAGTTAAGCAAGCATGGTAATTGGATGAAGTCCAATTACCACGCCTGGTGAACCAAGCGTGGTGTTTGGTTGAAGATCAATTACCACACCCGGTGAACCAAGCGTAGTGGTCTTGAAACAATTACCACGCTTGTTGAACTAGACATGGTAATAGAATTACATGATTAACCAAGAAACTGGTTAATTCGGTTATCGATTAATTATTCAATTAACCGAACTAACCGAACAGAATAAATATATTTAATAACTTCAATATATTTATATATAGAATTTTAATTTTTATTAAATAATAGTATTTTTCGACCAATTTGATTAACCAAATTAACTAAACCCACAAACTTCACTTTTGTTAACCGAACTGAATTAATCAAATTTTTTAAGATTTTTAACTGAATTAACCGAACCGAATTAATGCATTTAAATTATATCGATTTGGTGAATCAGTTTTCATCTAATGTTGCTCTCGCTTATGTTGGAGCGATTGCTGACAGTAAGCTAGAGGTACGTAATCACTGGGTCCATTCCATACTCTTTCGAAATGAATTAAATCAAGTTTTACTGAAGAAAAACATCAGACATGCGTTATTTGGGCCTGGGCATGGAAACATAATTTAATGGGATAGAGAAAAAGACCATGCACTCTCCGCGTTTTTGTTCCAGCTGTTAACTTAGTTTTGACTTTGCTTTATAAATATTTTTATGTACAGTTAGGAAAGGTATCCGTCGATCTGACGGGTTCAGTTTGGTTCAATTCGAAAAAAATCAAAAGCCAAATCAAATTATTAATTATCGGTTTTTTAAAATTTGAAACCGTAACCAAACCATTAACATTTCAAACTGGACTAAACCGATCCGTTTCAAACCGAACAGTTTTTTAACATTTCAAACGAACCGATCATGTTCGGGAGGGCGACAGATCCCATAATGTTATATATATCTATAGATAATAATCTACTCGGATGATATATATTCATGTGCCAGCTAGGTTGACTTGTTTATACAAAAGAAAACCATTAGTTTACTAAGGATTATATATTGTTTCTTGATCTTGTCTTTAGACAGAGTACACCATCTTCCTCCCACCAACAAATAATTATCATTTCCATCACTAATGGATGTGTTCGATCTACTATGGAGACTCGGTTACAATTAGAAAAATTACTTGATATTGAAATGAATGGAGACAATAAAAACTGACACCAATTCAGGAAATAAAATATGGCTGTGATTTTTGGGGCAGTTTAGGGTTTTATTTTTTATGACTGAAGAAGTATACTTGAGTAGTTAACTAAAGTTATTACATTAACTAATTAAAATATAAATCTTGAACTCAAGAACTTACTCTCATCAAGTGCCTAATTTCAATCTATTGAATAAAATATTTTGATGAATAATCTCTAACAATTAGAAAGTGAAATTATTAAGTTTTATTAAAAAATTAAAGAATAATAAGATAAACTAATTATTGAGGACGAGCTTAAGCAATGAATGAACGATTATGTTGAATATCACTTTTCTATGGCCGTTCAATCGGTACTTTAATGATCTAAGTGACACAAAGGAATGACGAAAAATTACAAAAGTGAGCCTTTGGTGTCGCCCAAGTATTTAAACACATCTTTTTTATTGGGTGCTAGTACGCTAAGAGTTCAATCAGTCATTAATCTACAACCTTTTCGACTAAATTACTAAACTATAAGATCTTAAGTAGTAAGATGGTGAATTTTTAGAGTTGAATGAAATAAGTGAATTAGCTCAGATATTTTTTAGGATAAAAAAAGACATCATGTATAAGTGGTTGTATTTATTAAAATTGTCGTTGATCGTTTTGGTAGCAATGAAAAACAAAAAATTGGATGCGATATACCATTAGAGATCATTGGAGGAATGATCATTTACTTATGTTCATAGAAAAGGAAAATATTATATTTCTTTTGATAAAAAAAGTTTGATCCAACTAATTTAGTTTTCTGGATCCGCCACTACATACTGTAATAATATGTAGAACTTACTTCTTACAAAATATGTAGTTTTCATCAACGGATAATGAATTAGACATTATTCACAATGTGACATAAGATAGTCAAATATACTACTCCAAATGAATTTATATGACGGCCTTCATTGCGTGTATGAATTTTTGTATTGGATTTTTTGTCTATTTTTTAGGGGAGAATCAAAACATTACCAACTATTTCTATTAGACATAAAATTATTATCACAATTCAAACTCAAAATGCTATAATGCTGATCTATATACATAACAGAATAGGATTGGGAGCGTCGCGACGCTCCCGATCGGTTTTGTTTGGTCCCAGTCGGTTCGGTTCGGTCCCGGTCGGTTCGGTTTGTTTTTAAATTTTCAGTTTCAAATGTCAGTGGATCGGTTTGGTTTTAAATGTCGGTTGGTTCGGTTCGATTTTAAATGTCAGTGGATCGGTTTGGTTTTAAATTTTCAGTTTCAAATTTTAAAAAACCGATGACTAATAATTTGGTTCGATTTTTAATTTTTCTCAAACCAAACCGATCCAAACTTCGACGGATACTCTGCCTTGTCTATTAGGAAAGAATATGGTTTGCCGCACATACATCTTGGAGATTTGTCCAGAAAAGTTGAAGAATTTTTATACATGAAAAGACGATAGAGTGATAGTTGTAGATACGTATTTAGTAAATAAACATAATCATAGCATTATTCTATAGTCTTTTCCAATTCTTTTCACATTCACTGTGTATGCACACTCTTGCTACCACATCAATAACATATGAGGAAAGTTATTTTAATTCAACCCATCCGAATCTCCTGGGTTTCTCCTTTCACTTGATGATCTCCTGCAAGCACAATCATGTTCTGGCAGTCCATTTTCTACATAAAAAAAATTGTTTCGGAATCAATAATCACATTTAAAACATGATAATAGAAGTAAAAATATAAAATCATGTAATATGGAAGTACCATATATCATGTTTATTAATATGAATCATGATAATAGGTGTGTTAGAGGCGTTATATATCTACATATTCTAAACTATTTAAGTAGAAGAATGTGAGAGAGGTTGAGCTGCCCTTGCTCGCTTCAGCATGCTTTTGCCCCATCCAGTCACCCAACTGCCTCACCCTAGTTGAATCGCCCAACTACCAGCTTGAGCCCAGCTCTCTTTCTTGCTACCTTGCCATCCCATCGACACGTCAAGACCAGCTCGCCTCCTCGACATGCCAAGCACCTCTTTGACATGCCCAGCTTGCGCGCCCAGGGCAACCCAATTCTTGCGTCCAACGCAAGCCGCCCCAGCTTGACTTACAGGTCTCTACTTTGCAGCTCGCCAAATACTCTACACCTGTCCAACCTGGTTGAGCTCGCCTCTCACGCACATCCTGTAACCTTCGATGGTACCTACAGTAGGCTTCCAGGCCACATCCAGTAAGCTCTCCGAGTAGTGATCATTAGGCGAAAGCCTCTACTTTCAAGCCATTAAGCCAATCTTATAAGGGTTCTTGCGCCATCCTTATAGGCTTTGCACCGTCCTTGTAATTAGGGGTGTACAACAGTCCAGACTCGGAATCTGGATTTTGTCTGGACCGAAGACCGGACCGGATCCAAACTGGTCCGGTCCGGAATCTCACAGAAAAAATCATACGTGAATTTTAACAATAATGTAACAAATCTGAGTATAAATCCACCATTAAGCCTTCCAATTACAACACAATCCGAGTAGCCTGCTGAGTATATAGGCATACTGCTGCAGTGCTGCTTACAAAATCAACCTGGTTTGTAAATCAACCATTAAACCTTTTAAGTATAAATCAACCTGGTTTCTTCAGCCCGCTGAGTATAAATCAACCATTAAACCTGGCAATTAAACCTGCTGCAGTGCTGCTTACAAAATCATAGGCTGAAAAAAAACCAGCAGGTAGTAACAAAATCACCCTTCAACAACATTATTTTGTAAAAATGTAACACCATTCAACAGCACAACACTGTTTTGTAAAAAAATCAGCAGGTAGTAACAAAATCACCATTCAACAATACAGTTTGTAAAAAAAATCAGCAGCCTTGTTCTTCAATTGTATCTTCCAAATGTGACACTCGTCAATTTTCCGTATCCGCGACTTATATAATGTCGTTCGTAGCTCCATTTTCTTCCAAATCTGTACAATAAAGAAAACTTTCATTAGTGACAATTAAATAATTTCCACTAAAAGTAGCACATTCAAGAGAAGTCCAATCGAAGAAAAACTGCATATTTAAGATAATACCTTTTTCATACTCTTCTAAGTCATCCAAATATTCTTCTACATCAAGTTTTTGACTTTTGGATCCATCCAATTGTGGAGGCATCGCACGAAGCCAATCTTGTCCACATACAAGAGCTTGAATCATCTAATATATATAGTTAAAAAAATCACAAACTTTGTTAATGATCTTTCAATTATATAACAAAACAAACATTATACTCTACCTTAGGAGACAATGAGCTCCTCAAGCGAACTAAATGACGTCCTCCAGCAACCGTTGATAATGACATATCTAATACATCGCGCCATACGTGCAACAACTGAAAACCAAGACTCATTAAGCTTCAACCATAATAGGATATCATTACCTTCATCTTCTCCCATTTGCTTATTTAAATATCTTTCAAATTATGTCCTAGTCCCACTGGCGGTTCCTTTCATCCTCTTGACCTTGTTCTGTAAAGCTCGGAAATAATCCAAATTGGTCCCATCCCCATCTTCATGATGAACATGTTGGGTAGTCAAAGTATTACTGTTTTGCCCAATTTGAGAATAATATAAATATTTATACTCATCAAACTTATCATAAGCAAAATCATTAACCTTTATAGCTATACCTTCCGCCTCTCTTTGCTCATATATGTCCTTAAGAGCCATTTCAACACCAACTAACTTGCATTGTGGATCAAGAACGACAACCATGTAAATATACAAATTCATTTTGTTCACATGGGCCCAATATTTGTCATACTTTGCTTTTATTGCCCTAGCCATTCTCTGAAACTCTGAATCATTACTTCTTTCCCATTGTCTTAACAAGTTATGAGTAGAAGCAATTTCAAAAAAACCTTTGTTACTAGTCACATAAAGCGTACCCAAAATGCGATAAGTTAACCTATATCTCCTTCAAAAAGGAAACCAGCAAAGAAATTTTATCTCAGTCACCATCTGTTGATGGTTTTTCATTATCCTTAACATCAGGACCATCTAGTAGGCACATCAACAGATAAAAACACTTTGGACCCAATTTTTAGTTTTTCAGTAGTTTCATTGAATCAGACTAATCTTGCAGCTGAGTTGTTCACATGTTTCACAACTGATCTAACTCTCTCAATGCACTTTAGATGAACACCCATAACATCCCATGCAATAAGATTCACTATTTGGGCTATGCACCTCAGATGAACATATTTCCCACCACTAATACATCTTGAGACACTACGTTGTATCATTTCTCTCAAATAACCACTTGCAACATCATTCGAGCTAACATTATCGACCATCACTGTAAAAAGCCTATCATCCACGCCCCAAGATTCTAAACAAACCTCCACAGCCTTACCAATGTCTTCACCTTTATGGCTACCAATGGGACAAAAATTCAAAATTCTTTTCTGTAATTTCCACTCATGATCAGTAAAATGGGCTGTGACACCCATGAAATTAACTATTCTGATTGATGTCCATGCATCAGTAGTGATAGAAATCCTTTGACAAGATTTAGCAATCAACTCTTTGAGATAAACCTTTTCTATCAAATAAATCTCGTAACAATCCCCCTCTATAGTGACACATAAAGATAAATGAAACCCAGGGTTCATAACATGCATCAAACTTCTAAAACCAGATTTCTCCACAAATCCGAAAGGCAGCTCATCAACAATTATCATGTGTGTTAACACCTCTCTAACTTCATTAAAATCAAAAACTCAATTCTTGAATCTATCACCCTCATCACCAATAGCAGGCTCAAAAACTAATTGAGTCTGCTTACCCTTGCCATTAACACTATCCTCATTAGAAGGATTTTTATCACATTTCTCAGAATGCAATTTAATATTTTTAGACCCATTAACAGTAGCATCAGCAGCAAAACTTTTATCACAAAACTTTTTTTTCCTATCCACTAAATACAATACAAATTCATTTACCCACGCCTACCATGCATAACCCGAATCCTGTCCCATCGAAGAGCCATGCGCACCGCTGAAGAGAAAGGCTGCGAAGAAGAAAAAACTAGGGACCCAACCTCCATAGCAAAATGTGCAAGCCTATCAGCAACTCGGTTAGTCTCGCGATACACATGAACTACCCGGATACCATCCATCACTTGCCTGATTTCACGCAAAATATAGGTGCACGACCAAGGACATTCCCCTTCTCCCGTAATAGATTCGGCCAACACCTTTAAGTCGCTCTGTAATTCCACAACACATAGGCCATGTTCTCTCGCCAACCGAAGACCCTGCAAAGTCGCCTCATACTCCGCAACTACGCTGGAACATGGAACACTGAACTTGGACGCAAACAGGAGCTTCGGCTCGCCCAAAATTCTCTGAATAACCCCTCCTCCTGAAGAACCTGGAAGCCCCGAAGAGCCATCTGTGTTAAGCGTAAGCCTCGGTCCCGGATCCCAAGCAACCCACCTTACTCGTCTGATCGGAACAGGCATAACAGGAAGACACAGGCTCTCTAAGGATAAAATATCTGCCGAAGATAAGGGTACCGTCGCTTTAAACTGAGGTATCAACCTGAGCATCCAACTCCAAACCTTTTTTATCACGCAGTGCCTACCTTGTGCAGTGTCATGGATCCTCCTATTCCGCTCACACCAGATCTCCCACAGGCCGCACCCAACCGCCACACATGAGACAAATTTATCCTGCGACCTTGCTGACCTCAAGGGGAGCCAAGTCCATCTCAACTGAAATAAAGATGTAGCACACGGTTTATCAAGCCTTCATCCCATCGAAAACCACAAGGAGCGAGCAAGATCCCCAGTGATAAAAAGATGATCAATCGACTCACAGACTGGGCTATCGCAGCAGCGACATTGCGAACAAAGAGAGATACCCTTACTCCGAATCCTAGAATCCAAAGGAACTGCATTATTGAATAATCGCCAAAGAAATCCTCCAATCTTCCGGGGGATTCAAGGAGCCCATAGCCAATCAAAATCATGACCACCCTGACCTGGATAGATAGTAGAGAGAAAGCCAACTGGAGTGAAATGACCCGAAGCATTTTCTGGCCAAACCAAACGATCCCGCGTTCCCTCATGCAGCCGGACTCGACGTAAGGACTCTCGAATATCTTTAGGGCACCTTGACAACTTCTCAGAGTCCTCCAATATTTCCTTCACCGAAAAGCTTTCCAAGTCCGCACTCACATTCCTGTTCGGGAAAGCATGATTGATTTTCAGCGCACCATTCCCCATCACCCACACTACCCGCGCCTGCAGTAAAAGAACATAGGGGCGAATAGTACACCAAACAGCCGACCCATTTGACGGCGATAGTGAAATCAGCGAGGGATGCCCATATTTTGAAGCCATGAACCGTGCCCAAAGAGACTCTTGTTCCCAAAACCGCCAAGCAAGCTTCACAAGAAGCCCTTCCCTTGTCTGTGTCAAGCTTCGCAACCCTAATCCTCCGTTGCTAATTGGCCGGCAAACAGAGGACCAACCGACCTAATGATGCCGCTTCTCCTGACCCGCATTCCATAGAAAGGATGCTAATAACGAGGAAATACGTTTCAGCACCAGCCCGGGAACGGGTATAGACGCCAATACATGTATAGACGAAGCCATAAGAACAAACTGAATTAAGGTAATCCTGCCACCAAAAGATACGAGCTTCCCAAACCATCCCTCCACTCGCGACCGAATCTTACTCACCAAGTCATCAAAATACTCAATCTTTGGCCGGCCCGGAAACAATGGAACACCGAGATATGTCAACGGAAAAATGCCTGCCCCAAAACCCGTATTTGCTAGAATCACTGCCCGTCGAGAAGGTGGAATCAGTTTTGAGAAATAAATACCACTCTTTGAGTAATTAATCACCTGCCCTGAAGCTCCACAGAAATCCTCCAACACTCCACGCAGGCTCCGAATGGAATTGGTGCAGCCATTCCCAAATATCATAACGTCATCCGCAAACATAAGATGAGAAGGTGGAACCGCCCTACGATTGCATGAGAATGATATAAGATTTCCTTCTACGAGTTGTTTGTTCAGGAGACGCCCCAACACCTCCAGAGCCAACACGAACAAGGAAGGGGATAAGGGATCGCCCTGCCTCACCCCACAGTACGATCGAAAATAGCTATAGAGCATTCCATCCCATTTCACTGAGAACATGCAGCCACAAAGAACTCTATAAATCAAATCACACCATACCTCAGAAAAACCGAAGCGCCGCATGACCCGAATTATGAAAGCCCAAGAAAGCCGATCATATGCCTTCAACATATCCAGTTTATTCATTATATTCCCTCCCCAGACCTTCTTGTGAATATCACGACATAACTCATGGGCAAGAGCAATATTCTCATGAATATTCCGACCTTCAACGAAAGCAGCTTGTTCCGGACCAATCAGCCGAGGAAGGAAGGACCGTAGCCTAGAGTTCAGGAGCTTGGAGATGATTTTGTGCAGCACATTACAAAGACTGATAGGTCGAAGATCCCCTAGAGCTCTGGGTTCTTTGATTTTGGAATAAGGGTCAGATGGGTGGTCGTAACAGCCGCGGGGTGGTAACTCCCTGGTTGGAAAATCACAAAACTTACATTCAGCTCTTAATTGACGATCTTCGAAATATTCCATGAAGTTTACACAGTATGTTGCTCGTTGTTTGCTTTTTCTTCTAATGTATTTGCGTCCAGCTGTCAATGTTTTGGAGGGTGCTAAGCTATCACGTAGTTCCTTCAATTTTCTTTCATTAAGAATATGTGCATCTATTAATGGGGCTTGTGTCTCGATTGATTCTTCGGAGTAGGGTCTTTTACTTTTAGAAATCGACATCTGTAAGTGACAACAATTTTTGTCAAATAATAATTACATAGTGCACAGCAGTACAAAAGAAATAAATAATAACTAAAACAATAATAATGATTAATGAATCGCACATTGCAAGATTTTTTTGTTGAAGCTTCCGTGATTGTTGGTTGGAATGGCAATTTTGGCTCTGACATTAAATAAAATATAAAAGTAATAAGAATTTAAAAAACAACTCAGTAGTTTACAGTCAAATTCAGACATGAAGCTAATTTTTAAGAATCTACTAGTTTCGGATTCATGGATTTCCATCCTAATCTAAGCTAATTCATCCTGAGTGCTGATTCGAGCTGCAACTTATGTGGAATGACATTATTCATCTATTGAAATAAAATAACCAGAGAATAGAGAATACCATCAAATTGGTGAGGGCTACTGATGGCTGAGGTCGAGAATGAGGAGAACTGAGGTCGAGACCGAGTGACAACTGAGGTCGAGGGCTAATTAGAAAGTAGAACGGGCGAGGGATGACGGCTGAGATTGAGAGCGATGACGATGAGTCGAGGACTGAGTTCCAATTAGGTGACACGAGCGAGAAGCTAAGGCTGAAATCGATGAGCGACGACCAATGGGCGAAGGTGATGAGTCGAATCTCAAATCGATGGCCGATGGGTGAGGGCATGAGGCGCGACTCGTGATTGACTGACTGAGGACTGAGGCATGACGCGTGTGTCGGTGCGTGTTTGCGATTTGCGTCACTGCTCCGCGTGCGTGAGCCGTGAGGTGAGGGGATGAGGCGTGAGCAAATGAGAGTGAAGGAAGGGTTTGGGAGTGCCCTAATTCATCACACGACGTCGTTTTAGTGGATTTCGGTCCATCCGGATCAAACCAGAATATTTCTATTTTCAAACTGGACCGGACCAGAACCTAGACTCCTCAAAATTCATGGACCGAAGACCCGGTCCGGTTTGGTCTTTTTCGGTCCGATTCCGGGTCATTTTCCAGTCTCGACCTTATTCTGTATACCCCTACTTGTAATGCCTCTAGGGCATTTTTATTTAATAAATTACATTTTTGAAAAACAATTTATTTGAGTTATATTGTATAAGTAAATCTACATAGGAGCTAAAACTATACGGGTGTGTGGAATTATAATTATTTTATGTTTTAACTATTATTTTAAATATTTTATTATAAAAAGCGGTAAAATTTAAAAAATTTAAATTAATATTTGTACCATGCTTTTAAAAATTAAGCGTGGTAAAACCCCTACACCTATTACCACACTTCATATTTTGAAACGTGATAGTATATATCCTAACAAAGCACGACCGTTTTGGTAGATAACATTATTACCACGCTTCAAAATACGAAATGTGTTAATTGGATTAAACTCAAAACGATATCATTTTTCAGTAAGTCTATTACATGCTTCAAATATATAAATATGGTAATAGGTGCATATCTTTTACCACGCTTTGTTATTTAAGTATGGTAATTTGTTAACAACTCAATTACCATACTTATTTAGGGTTGTTTAACACACCTGGTTATAAGAAGCATTGTAAAAAAGCGAAGCATGATAAATGTAAGCTTAGTAAAAAGAAAAATCTATAGTGATGATAACATTTTAAACGACACTTATAGGTCATAAGCACCTTGTAACGTCATAAAGACTTTACATGATGCTTATTACCCAAAAGTGTCCTCATATGTTATAATTAAGACGACACTTATTTTTTTCAGCATCATTTAGACGACATAAATCACAGAAAGCACCGTCCACAGGCTAAATGTCGTCTAAAGTAAGTGCCGTTAAAAACCGATTATGTAATAGTGTCAGTTTTAGCTCGTTGTAAATTAGCATATCAGTACCGGCTAAAATTCCTATTTATAGTGACTTCTTCTTCATTATCAAATGGATGAACTTCTTTCAACTTGTCTTAAAGTTTTACATCACAAAACTTGGTTTGGCTTTAATTAGTTCATTTATTTTAACTCTCTCTTAAATAAATTACATATGAATGTGTTTGGTTTGATTTAGTTCATTTCATTTCGACTCTCTCTAAAAATGAACCCTTAGCACCAAAAATTACAAAGCCATATTTTATTTATTGAATCAGTATCTGTTTTTATTCCCTCCATTCATTTCAATATCAAGTATGATATTTTTTTTTCAATTATAACCAAGTCTCCACAAAATAAAACATAGAAAATATTTATATAAAAATATTGTAAAATATATCCCATTAGTGATGGAAATGATAATTATTTGATGGTGGGAGGAAGGCGGTGTACTGTCTGTAAAGACAGTAAATAATATATAATTCATTGGCCGGTGATCAAATCCACTGTCATTTAAAATAACATGTCTTCCTCTTCCTACATTAAAATATTTTGATACATAGTTACTCACATCTCTTTAAAATAAATACATATTGAAATGAAATATTACCTATATGTGTGTATGTATAATCCGGCTTCATTAAAGATTTGAAACCAAATAAAGCAGTGACTTCAATGAGGTGCTACATGTGGCACAAGAGAACCTCCCAATGATTGGATTCAAGAATAAAATGATCTCGATTGGCTGCGTATTGGGATTTAGGTTTGGTAAATGCGATGGACAAGGGGGAAGACGGTGACGGCAGAGGCGGAGCGGGGACAGCAAAGATGGAGGCTTGCGGGAGGGGACAGCGATGGCAAGAGGTGGCCACCGGACAGAGGGAGGCAGAGAGAGAGGAGGAAGGAAAATGAGAAGGAGAAGAAAGAAAAGAGGGTCTAGCACGATTTTTGTTTTTATTTTCCAATGCAATTCCGACCATATATTTGCGGCCACTTTTTGGCAACCTAATCAGTTTGCTGGAAAATAGTCGAATGGTTGGCCAAAAAATAAAAAGGTTTTCGGCGAGTTTCGGGTCATTTTTCGATCCTACTTCATTATCCAACAACATTCTCTCCCAAAGAATGGTAACAGACGAAAGTGGCTGAAATGTGACCGAACAAATGATGAGATTTACGATCATATTTCGCCCTTTTTTCAGCCATTGCCCTATTAAGTATTATATGAATTACAAAAAATACATTTTCGGCTTGATTATGGTCGAAAAGTCACTGGAGATGTTTCAGAACATTTCCGCCACAAAGATTTAACCAGAAAATGCATGTTTTTTTTATAATGATTACGATAATGTGGATATCAATATGTTTATACTTAATTCCGCTTTGATAATTTTTAATATATTTTTTACAATCTATATTTTGAGTAATTCATGTTCAAAATTTAATACTTATAAATTAAGGTGACAGTAAAAAATGGTAGAGAGAGGAAGCGGTTTATTTCGCACAGAATTAATAAAGTTATTTTTAAAATAAATTATTTTCTTGTGATATAGTATATACATTAGTTATTGGTGCATTCTGTACAATGAGTAATGTTTATGAAAGATAAAACAACAAAAATAAAAGTAAAAAATTGGTTTATCATTAAAAATAAAAATAATAAAAACTTCGTATAATTTCACAATTCACATAAACAGTAGCGGGTTTATATATACCATTATTGTGTATAAATTAAGGATTTTAAAAAATAACACAGAATGACATTTAATTGAGAGTATTTAGGGGCTTGTTGCCCGTTCACACCATTATAGGTATAAATTCGGGTTATTGGTTGAATTTAAGTTGGGTTATTGTCATCAAATCCATATTCATTTGTGATAAATTGATTCAACTCGAACTCAACTCAAATTTTACCCAACCGGACCCAATCTATATTCAGAATTCTCAATTTGTGTCGACATATTTATCTTCATTAATAAAAAATAAATAAATAAATAAATATAATTAACAGAAAACTAAAATAAATAATAAATAATAAAAATAAATTTAAATTGAAACAAAAAATGGAAATGAAAAATAAAAAAAGTTGGATAGTCTTTCGGGTGTATTTTGTAATTTTGATTGTGATTTGTAATTTTGATCTATCAAAATTCGATTTTTCTTATTCAAAGACCAATCCAATTCAAAATGATAAAAAAAAGTTTAATCAAAATTTAATTTATTTCAATTTATTTGGATTGAGTTTTGAGTCAACCCATTCCCCTTTCACCCCTGTGTACCATAGATAAAACGGACATAACTGATTAGGGTTTCCATTGTCTTAATTTACATCTTCCAACGGCAACTTCCATCGGAATGGAAAACGAGAATCAGGGAGACAAAGACAGCGTAATAATATACCATGTTAAGACTGTTCTGCTGTTGTATGAAAGAAATACAACACAAGTTATTATTGTTATGTTTTGAGATTTTGCAGGTCGTTGTGGCTGAATTCAACATTTCCATGCACTGTAATGCATGCGAGCGATCTCTGGCAAACGCCATATCTAAGTTCAAAGGTTGCCTTGGGTTACCTTACTAATTAAGTTTCGATGAATTTTGAAATGTGGGCGTGGGTTTCATTGATCTATTTCATGCAAAGAAAGTTTTGTATTTTAGGAGTTGAAAGATTTACAACAGACATGAAACGGAACAGGGTGGTGATAACTGGGAAAATAGACCCGGAGAAGGTGATGAAGACGTTGAAGAAGAAAACTGGTAAGCGAGTAGAACTGGTGCCTGCTGCTAAACAAGAGCCGGAAAAAGTGGTGGATGAGAAGCAGATAATGGAGTCGCCAAGTGGCCAGGATGGAGAAGCGCTGATGAAGGAACTAGTTTTGTTTGGAGGGAGCCATTGGAGAGGATGTGATTTGATGACAATGTTTAGTGATGAGAACCCTAATGCCTGTTCAGTCATGTAACACAAAATAATACGCAGGTTTAACTGTCCATAAGGAATAACATATTCCTTCCTTTCTTTAGAAACTATTTCAACATGCAGATACTCATATAATCCACTACGGTTCAATTACCTCATAGAGTGTTGTAGATATTGTCATCGGATAAATTTGTCCCTTTAATTTTCACAGATGACTGAATCGAGTCAATATATACAAAATTTTATTACTTTTATTCCACACTTTGATAAAAAATAATATCACACTTGACATATAAAGTAAATTACACAGCATTTGATGAAATTATCAATAATGGTTATACAAACTTATATAAGTGTAGCACTTAATGACACAGGAGACGTGCACCACATCAAGCCTCTGCATCCTGCATATATGATCAGTTCACGATGCGACATTGTCTCCTGATCTCTCCATTGCTTCCTGTAAGCACATCAATGGCTCCCATTTTTACCATGGATTTGGAAAACTGGGAAAAGAAAAACCACTCATTCTGGAACTTCCTGACTGTTTTGGCAGAAGCTGGGTCGGCCAACAGGGCTGCATCCGATTGGAATAGTCCCTTTTTTCGCGCCACCGCACTGTAGTAACTGGTATCAAACCTCAGAGAGCTTCGTGGATCCATTTCAACAGTTGTTGAAGTGTTCACTGGAGTAGGGCACTGGGTTTTCAGGAAAGCAGCGTAGGTGAGATCTAGGGTTGGGTCAATGTCATTGTTTCCAGTAAAGTTAAGCCTTCGTAAGAATGCTCCACAGTGAGCCCTTCCCAGTGTATGTGCTCCTGTGCATGCATAGTGAGTAATTAGCAAGTTGACTTTTGTTGGCCTCATGTCTCAAAAGTCAATAATGTTATTTGCAACTTCTGCATACCTGACAAAGCAACAAGGTCATCAAGGTTTAGACCTTTGCTGTCAAATAACTGAGCTAGAGTGGTAAAGTTGGAGAAGGGGGAGGGAAGATTAGTTGAGTTGGCTTCAGATGCAAGACTCACTCTTCCGTCTCTTCGTCCGGTGAACACGGGCCACAACGGCCTCCGGAACTGTATATACATCAAGCACAAATTAGTAAGAAAAAGTTGATAGTTAAAAAGTAATATAATTATCAACCTATTAGCTAGTGATGAAGTCATAAAACTGTACAGTGAATTAAATAACGCATAAACAATAATGCCACGCACTGATATCACTTTCTCTCTAATGATATATAAATAGCAATTGCTGCTGCTTACAGGAAAGGAGACGGCATCACGGGCAGACAAAGCAAGAATATCGGCACATGACACAACTCCTGGGCAAACTTCTTCTACAGCTGTCTTGATTTCATCAATCAAGTCAAATCCCAGTAGCGTCAGATTTGGCCTGGCATCCTTCTCCGAAGGAGTTGATCCGACTGTGTCTAACAGAATCGATGCGTCACACCCCTAAAATAAGTATAAAGGTTTTATAGAATAATTCAGATGCAAAGGCGGCACTAATTAACGACCACGCACTGTATAAAATTCATTGACTGAAATATATCAAACTTTTTTAGGTGAGCAGTGTACTGTGTATATGTATATATATCTGGCTAATATGTACTGCATGGCTAATTACCCTGACGAAACAGTCGTGATAATGGACCCTGAGTATCTGAGCACCCAAAGAAGGGTTTTTCTGAGCTTCTTGCCATGTAAGTTGCCGGACAATGGTCTCTGCTTGACGGCATGTTCGAAAGTAGAAATTGCTCCTCATTCCTGATCCGCCTGCGTTTTTCGCACTGCAGACTGAAAGTAATGCAGCAACAACAACAACTAGAAACACAAGTTTCCAAACATAGCAGCTTCTTGCTTTCATTTTGCGGCGGTGTGGGGAGTTACTGTTGAATATTTTGATGGTGCTTCTTCTTATAAATAATGACAGAGAAGTAGTTTGCAGTGAGCCTGGATGTGATGTGAGAATGTAGATGTTGGAGAGACGGCTCCGCTATTTATAGGAGTTTGATGATGATGGACACCAAAGTCTCACTTGGTTAATCATTATCTTCCAGCTAGGGTTTTATAGACAGGGTTTCAATTAAATAAAATGGATTCGATCAAACCAGCTGTTTATGATTGAATGTCAATGATATTCCTTCACCGACGGGATTTCTGACATGTTAAACTCATCTATAATACGGAAGAACATATCCCCGGGTAGATATGTACCAAAAGTCATACAAAACGGTAGATTAGTTAATTAGATCAGATTAATCTGTCTGATTACTTCTCTCTAATGCCCTCTTCTAGTGAGACTAATGCTGATACTACTTCTGATATATAAATTATGATTGAGAAAATAAGAAATATTCTTGTACTGAGCTGTCGATCTACATCGGAAGCAAGTGTACCTTGAAAAAACCAACCTTTTCCTTTTCCGGGGGCAAAAGAGGTAAGAACTAATCTCCTCATATGATTTTTCAGGTAAGGCAGGGTAAACCTAAATTTTCAGTTCATGAGTTCTGTTAAGTTACTAATGTTTGCTATTTATAAGCTAACTTAATAGAAATATTTAAATATTAGTTTATTACTAATGTTTTTGATAGTATAAATATAAATAATTTCAATGACCATAATACTTTGTTATAGTTTATATAATAAGATTGTAATATATATTACATTCAAAATATCTCATATTAAACTAAAATTTTATTCAAATTTCACTGTGCGTACAATGGCTTCTTCTTCATTATCAGAGGGATGAACTTTTTTCACTTTGTCTTAACCTTATACTTCACAAAACTAAGTTTGGTTCAAATTAGTTCATTTTATTTTAACTCTCCCTAAATAAAGTATACAAATATGTGTTTGGTTCAATTTTGTTCATTTTATTTTGAATCTCTCTAAAATAATCAGTTTGAAAAGTTCGTAATGTAGTTTTGAAGCCCCTCATAATATTCCCTAATTAATTTACTTTTTCATTGTGTCTATCTAGTTTTATATTCTTTATCTATGCAATTCTAGAAATATTACAATATATCCTAGAAAGTATTACAAAATATGATTCATTATTAGAAATCTGGTCTCAAATTATATCATTACACATGGTTTGGTTCTTCATATATGAAGATTTTTAATAAGTATTTCTATTTCATAAAATATTTTCAACTACTAATATTTGTTTACTTTCAACTATGCGTTCATCCACTTAAACCCCCTTAAGTAACTCATAATGCAAATTTAGTCGTATTCATAGAGCAAAATTTAGTCGTATTCATAAGTAATATTGTATTCGTAAGAAAAATCTACGCGTTCAATTACGTAATCATTTTAGATATTACAACTTGATTTAATTTCAACTTAAAAATAGAGATCCTTAAGTATCTAATAATAAGCAAACGGTCATAAGTAATATTGCGTAGCCTAGGGAGAAAAATCGAGATTTTCTAGTTTAGTAATTTAGTCGAAAGGGTTGTGGTTTAATGACTTAATTCTTAACGTACTAGCACCCAATCAAAAAGATATGTGTTTAAATGCTTAGGGGACACCAAGGATCACATTTGTGAATTTTTGAATTATCAAAAGTACAGATCAAACGGCCATAGAAAAGTGATATTCAACATAATTGTTTATTCATTGCATAAGCTCGTCCTCAATAATTAGTTCATCTCATTATTCTTTTTTTTTGTTAATAAAAGTTAATAATTTTACTTTTTAATTGTTAGAGATTATTCATATTCAGCAGATTGAAATTAGGGACTTGATGAGAGTAAGTTCTGAAGTTCAAGATTGATAGTTTAATTAGTTAATATAATTAAATTTAGTTAACAACTTAAGTATACTCAGTCAGAAAAAATGCACCCTACACTGCCCCAAAAATTACAGCCACAATTTATTTCCTGAAATGGTGTCTGTTTTTATTCCCTCCATTCATTTCAATATCAAGTAAGATATTATTTTTTTCAATTGTATTCTAGCCTCCACAAAATAAAACAAAGAAAATGTTTACATAAAAAATATTGTACAACACATCCATTAGTGATGGAAATGATAATTATTTGATGGTGGGAGGAAGGTGGTGTACTGTCTGTAAAGACAAGATCAAGAAACGATGTATAATCCTTGGTAAACCTAGCTAGCAGATTATTATTTGCACATAAAATTATTTATAAAGCCGAGTCAAAACTGGAGTTAACAGCTGGAAACAAAAACGTGGAGAGTGCATGGTCTTTTTCTATCTCCCATCAAATTATGTTTCCATGCCCGGCCAGGCCCACCAACAAATAGTTATCATTTCCATCACTAATGGATGCACATTCTACAATATTTTTGGAGACTCGGTTACAATTGGAAAAAAAATATTTTACTTAATATTGAAATGAATGAAGGGAATAAAAAACTGACACCAATTCAGGAAATAAAATATGGCTGTGATTTTTGGGGCAGCTTAGGGTTTGTTTTTTCTTACTGGAGTATACTTAAGTTGTTAACTAAAGTTGATTACATTAACTATTTAAAATATATAAATCTTGAACTTAAGAATTACTCTCATCAAGTGCCCAATTTCGATCTATTGAAATAAAATATTTTGATGAATAATCTCTAACAATTAAAAAGTGAAATTATTAAGTTTTATTAAAAAAATTAAAGCATAATAAGATAAACTAATTATTGAGGATGAGCTTATGCAATGAATGAATGATTATGTTGAACATCACTTTTCTATGGCCGTTCAATCGATATTTTAATGATCTAAGTGCCACAAAGGAATGATGAAAAATTAATTCACAAAAGTTAGTCTTGGTGTCCCCTAAGTATTTAAACACATTTTTTTAAAGGGTGCTAATAAGTTGAGAGTTCGATCAGTAATTAAATCTTAACCATTTCAACTAAATCACTAAACTATAAGATCTTACTATTAGCAAGATGGTGAATTCTTAGAGTTGAATGAAATAAGTGAATTCGCTCAGATTTTTTCAGAATAAAAAGGAAGTGGGTTTATTTATTTATGAAATTGTCATTGATCTTATCGGTAGCAACGGAAGCAAACAATTGGAAGCCATATAGCATTGGAGATCAGTGGATGAATGATCATTTACTTACGTTCACAGAAAAGATATTTTTAAAAGTATTTCTAACGAGGTCATTTATGATCGATTTTAAAATATGAAAATTTGTTGTGAACCGACATGAAATATTATATTACTTTTAATAAGAATTTTTTTGACCCAACTGATCTACTGTTATGAATCCGCCACAACATACGGTAATAATATATACAATTTTCTTCTTACAAAATTTGTAGTTTTCATCAATGGATAATCAGTTAGATATTATTCACAATGTGGCATGAGATAGTCAAATATACTACTCCAAATGAATTTATATGATGATTTGCGGCCTTCATTATTGCACGTATGAATTTTCGTATTGGATTTTTTTTTCTATTGTTTAGGGGAGAATCAAAACATTACCAACTATCGCAAAGCTATGACCATAAATTGTTGAAATATTAGAAAAGAATATGGTGCACCGCACATACACCTGGGAGATTTGTCCAAAAAAGTTGAAGTATTTTTGTACTTCAAAAGATGACAGAATTAAAACTGTAGATACATATTAGTAAATAAGAATTATCTTAGCATTATTTTATAATCTTTTTCAATTCTTCTCACGTTCAGTGTGTATACACACTCTTCCTACCGCATCAATAACATATGAGGAAAGCTATTCTAATTCAATCCATTCGATTCTTCTGGGTTTCTCCTTTCATTTGATGATCTCCTGTGAGCACAGTCACGCTCCGGCAGTCCATTTTTTATATAAAAAAAGTTGTTCGGAATCAATAATCACATTTCAAACGTGAAAATAGATGTAAAAATATAAAATCGTGTAATATTGAAGTAACATATATCATGTTTATTAATATGAATCATGATAATAGGTGTGTCAGAGGGTCATATGTATCCATGTAATCTAAACTTTTGAAGTAGAAGAATGTGACACTAAGTTGATACACGATTCTAAACTTTTGAAGTAGAAGAATGTGATAGTAACACTACCAGAATTAAGGGATGAGGGGTAGCTCAGTTGGTGAGTACCTCACTTGAGAGGGGTTATAGTTCTCGAGTTCGAATCCTCAACAGGGAAAGTGGGGAACCACTATTGATCCCTTTTTTTGTAAAAAAAAAAAAAAACACTACCAGAATTATTTTTTATTGCGGATCAAATTTTGACCGTAACAGATCCGGTTTTCATCCAAAAAAATATTTTTTCGGGTCATAACTAGGAATCTGAAAACGTACCTCAACAAAATCCGAAAAAGTTTTTTGCGGATTAGTTTTCGGAGTAATTTCGGGATCAGGAGATTGAATTAAAATATATTTAAAATAGAGTACTATTGGCGGATTAGTTTCAGACTTTACTGTGTCGGATGTTTGAAGGACTATTTGCGGACCATTTTTCAAACTGTTTTCGGATCATATGCAGACATGGTTCGGGCTATGTCAGGTTTGAAGATCATCCCCAAATGATCCAAAAACTTTTGTAATAAAAATAAGGGGAAAAACCCAAAAGGGGCCCTGAACTACCACTGCTTACCCAATTGCGGTCAGAACTACCATGATTTCCAAAAAGGGTGCAATGAAAAAAAAAATGGACTGATTTTCTAAATTAAAATTTACCATTACATTCCAAACCTAATATTATTACAAGACTTAAATTTGTGTGCAAAAATTAATTCATTTGGTTATCAAAAGACGTCGTTTTCTTTATGTGCGTAAAATGATATAATTTATTTTGATAACTAAACGACATAATTTTCGCACACAAATCTAAGTCTTGTAATAATATTAGGTCAGGAATGTAATGGTAAATTTTATTTTAGAAAATCAGTCCATTTTTTTTTCATCGCACCCTTTTTGGAAATCGTGGTAGTTCTGACCGCTATTGGGTAAGCGGTGGTAGTTCAGGGCCCCTTTTGGGTTTTATCCCTAAAAATAATATTATAATTCCGACAAAATACTCGTAAATCAGCCGATAATTGTAAAATTAAATAAAATAAATAAATTCCGAAATAAATCAGAAAAGGTTCAAATAAAACAAAAAAATTCCAAAAATGTCCGAAAAATTTCCCCTAAATATCCCGAAAAAATATAATAACATAAATCTGAAAAAAATCTGAAAAAAATCCGAAAATGTTCCGAAATATAATCTAAATTAAATAAAAAACATAAAATCCGAAATAACATCGAAAAATATTCAAAAAAATATAATTAATTATTATTAGCCCGACATATTTTATCCGAAACAAAGTACGATAGATCCGAAAATGGGTATTGCAATATTTAGTATGAACCATGCCCGATATATGTTCGAACTTGGTCTGAACCAACCTCTACATTCTGTCACCCGTGTTTGCTCCACTACAGGACCAAAAATTATAACCCCAAATAGATCTGAAAACATCTCCAAACGATTCCGAAACACAACCGGTCTAGGTTTTTTTAAAAGGCATAACCCTTTTCTATCCGGTGTAATTCCTTCAATTATCCGAAAGCGATTTTCAGGTCATTAAACATCTGAAAATACTGGTACGCAATATATATGAATTTTGATAGTGTAAATTGACACATGGTAAAGCGATAATGTGCAAACTTGATCTATTATCATACTCTTTGATATGAAAATTATCATAAATTAACTTTTAGAAGACACATGACGTTATTTTCATTTGGAACGGGTCGGCTTCACCTGATGTAACTTCACTTGTTACCTTTTGAAAGCGTATAGTAACTCGTTTTATCAACGTGCTAAGAACTTTATTTCAAACGTAATGCTAAACTAGACTCAGATTGTACTAGCGTTTAGGCATATTAGAGTGATTGCTGACAGTAACGTAGAGAGGTTCGTAATCATTGGGTCCAGTCCACAGTCTTACGAAATAATGAGATCAAATTTTACTGGAGAAAAAAACATCAGACATGCGTTATTTGAGCCTGGGCATGGCAACATAATTTAATGGGAGATAGAAAAAGACCATGCACTCTCCGCGTTTTTGTTTCCAGCTGTTAACCCTAGTTTTGACTTGGCTCTTCAAATATTTTAATGTACAAATAATAATCTACTCGCGGATGGTATATATTCATGTTCTAGCCAGGTTGGCTTGTTTATACAAAAGAAATACATTGGTTTACCAAGGATTATATATTGATTCTTGATCTTGTCTTTACAGACAGTACACCGCCTTCCTCCCACCATCAAATAATTATCATTTCCATCACTAAAGTTAATGGATGTGTTCTACAATATTTTTATAAACATTTTCTTTGTTTTATTTTGTGGAGGCTAGGTTACAATTGAAAAAATAATAATATCTTACCTGATATTGTAATGAATGGAGGGAATAAAACAGACGCTGATACAGGAAATAAAATATGGCTGTAATTTTTGGGGCAGTTTAGGGTTCATTTTTTTCTGACTGAAGTATACTTAAGTTGTTAACTAAAGTTAATTACATTAACTAATTAAACTATCAATCTTGAACTTAAGAACTTACTCTCATCGAGTCCCTAATTTCAATATGTAAAAAATTTGTTACATCAAAATCAATATTAGATCAGTAAATATTGTTTCGATATGTGAATGTAATGCGGAAGCGTTAACCCAAAATCTACTTACAAACATTTTAAATCAACCAAATATGGATAATGAGAATTAACAAACATAATTGAGAAATATATAGGAAACTTAGTTGGATCCATAGTAATGACTTGAATGATCCTATATCTTTGTAGCTTGCTCTAAGTGTATAGGTTTGTCTCTTGTAATTCCCATAAATCTTTCAAACTCCTTAACTTAATATGGTCACTTAATTTCTACAATAATGTTATTAATTTAATTCTCATAGACCCTTGGAGTTCATGCTCTTAATATGGGCATTTTAATTGTACAAAGACCATAGACCTTTAAGCTTCTTCATAAACACTTAACCCCTCAAGCTTCTTAATTTTAATAGGATAACAGAGAGGGATTTTCACCCAATAATTTCAACCATAATTCAACACTAATCATCATCATGTGTAACTTTAATTGAAATTATAAAAGCAAGTGCATGAATCACTAATGTTAAAATTAATTCTAACACAATATACTGAAATATGAATAATCTCTAACAATTAAAAAGTAAAATTATTAATTTTATTAATACAAATAAAGAATAATGAGATGAACTAATTATTGAGGACGAGCTTATGCAATGAATGAACAATTATGTTGAATATCACTTTTCTATGGCCGTTTGATTGGTACTTTTGATAATTCAAATAATCTAAGTGCCACAAAGGAATAATGAAAAATTCACATGTGTGAGCCTGGGTGTTCCCTAAGCATTTAAACACATATGTTTTTGATTGGGTGCTTGTACGTTAAGAGTTCATTCATTAAACCACAACCCTTTCAACTAAATTGCAACTGCAAAATCTAGATTTCTCTCCCGGCTCTAGGCTACACAATATTACTTATGAACGTTAATTCGCTTGTTATTAGCAGATACTTAAGGATCTCTATTCACTATCAGGAAGAAGTTTAGCGGAGAGGGATTTTCGGATCCATTATGATATGAAATTTTTTTCCGGATTGATTTCGCCTTTACAACGTATTTGTACAGGTATTAGGTTTTCAAAAAAACTTAACCCTAACTTTGAGGATCATTTTCGTACCATTTTCTAACTAGCAGCGGGTTCCATTTTGCGGACTAGTGGTGGATAGGTTGTGGGTCAGAACTACCACAATTTCCAAAAAGGGTGCGATGAACAAAAAAATAAAGTGATTTTCTAAAATAAAATTTACCATTACATTCCTAACCTAATATTAATATAAGACTTAAATTTGTGTGCAAAAATTACATCGTTTGGTTATCAAAATAAATTATACCATTTTGCGCACATAAAGAAAACGACGTCTTTTGATAACCAAATGACGTAATTTTCGCACACAAATTTAAGTCTTATAATAATATTAGGTTTGTATTGTAATGGTAAATTTTAATTCAAAAAATCAGTTCTATTTTTTTTTCATTGCACCCTTTTTGGAAATCATGGTAGTTATGACCGCAATTAGGTAAGCAGTGATAGTTCAGGGCCCCTTTTGGGTTTTTCCCCATAACATTATTATGTACTTAATAGTTAGTGAATTATCATTTTTTGTATCTTTTCTATTCGTCATTTGTTTTCGGTTGTTTTTTGAATTTATGTCGAGTTTCATATGGATTTTTTTAAGCATGCATTATTTTCGCTTTTATTTCCATAATTTTTTCGGACTTAGTAGTTAATTATAGTGATTCGAATTTATACAATTTAATATTGTAGTTAAGTTTATATTTGGGTAAAAATGAAAAATTGTTAAACTGATTAAAAGAAATTTGTAAAAATATAGATATTGTTTCTATGAAATTAGTAAAAAATATTGCATTAGGCTAAATGCGTTTAGTAAATTTTATTTGGAACATATAGTGTGTTTCATTTCTTTACTGAATCTTCAATTTGAGTTCATTAAAATAGGTAAATTATATATTGCACTTAGTAAAAAATTCCTTTGTTGCAATTGTTAAAAATTCAAGACCAATTGTCAGTTAGCAAAAAAAAAAGTACGAGCTCAATTTTACATATAATCATCGTAATAAATTGACAGTGTGAGGACGAAGGTCGATGTATAACATGAATACGTTAACGTATCGTCGGTCTTGGATGTACGATTACACCCTGGTGCCTGGATATGGTTATCGAAATATATCAGTATACGTTGACAGTGTTGAAGAATTTATTAAGTCAGCAACTGCGAATGGGGCAGTGTCTGCCGGTCAGATATTTTGTCCTTGCAAGAAATGTAAAAATAAAAAATGGCAGCTGATAGAAATCGTGAAAGATCATTTACTAAGCGTGGGGTTTATGAGTGACTATTTCAATTGGACTTCTCATGGAGAAGCACGCTGGGAAATGTATCCGCCAAATTTATATTTTGATTCGGGATCTTCTAATATTCCATCGCATTTACCGACCGAAGAGCCTCATTATTATTATACTCACATTGCCCAACCTTATCCTTTTAATACTGATCCTGGAGCTACCACTAGTGGTGGAAGGGGAGACACAACTATGTATGAGGATCAATTTGGAGGATGTATCGGCCTGGAAACACTTCTTCCCACACAGATGTATCGGTGAATATGAGGATGTTGAACATAAAGTCAACATCCAACATGTCAGAAAGTACATATGACGAGCTATGTGATTTGTTTCGCAATCTACTACCAGAGAGCAACACTTTTCCGCGCAACTTTTATGAGACAAAGAAGGTGGCTGCGAGGTTTGAGCACCCGTATATCAAAATTGATGCTTGTGTGAGGAACCGTATGTTGTTTTATAAAGATGATGTAGATCTGAGCACATGTATCCTTTTGTGGAGCGTCTAAGTGGTCTCAGTGAAAGCATAGTCATAGCTTTGTGCAAGTTGGAAACACAATTCCCACCTAACTTTTGGGACTCCATGGAGCATCTGATAGTTCATCTTGCTGAGGAAGCTATGTTAGGCGGTCCAGTTCAATATAGATGGATGTATCCATTCGAGAGGCACCTGCACGTGTTGAAGAAGAAGTGTACAAATAAGAGACATGTCGAGACTTCAATGGTGAAGGCATACATACGTGAAGAAGCAGGACAGTTCTCAGAGTCCTTTAATCATTCCAATTCTGACAATGACGTATACATTGAAGACATCAAAACTCTGATATCCATTTTTAACCACCATGGAAAAGGTTCTGGACAGTATCGATCTGTCGCATTGTCTACAGAAGAGCGTAGTGTGGCCGAATATTTTGTTTTATCCAACATTCCGAAAATACAACCATTGCCACTCAAACAAGCAAGAAGATCGAAATTGTTGACCAACATGCATTGGAATTCTCTGTGAGTAATATAAGCCACTAATAATCACATTTAAAGTAAATCTGTGTGATCGACATTAATTTCATTATTTATCATTCCTTTGACAACAATGCAGGAATCTATGGAAGCAGCCTTGCAGGCCCGCATAGCTGCAGATCCGGTCTTCGCGTCTCTTCCTCGTGCACAGCAGGAGCTACAACTATGGCCCACAGTTAAAGGAAACTCTGGTTATAGTGGCAGTGAATATAGAGGCCTTGGCAGTCAAGTGGAATTCTATCAGTCCGAGTTCAGCAGCTCTAGTACAGGTCGCTCATCAGTCTGTCGAGGGCGCGGGACTGATGATGAGTTTACCCAACAGCTAGAGCAACTTAAGACACAAATTCGTGCACAGGCTGAGGAGTCAAGGCGCATAAATGAGCAGTTGAAACGTGCAAATGAGGAGGCGAGGCGCACCCAGCAACAAATTTTATCCTTACTGACCAGTAGTTACGGCAACATGAGGCCACCCTATGTAGGACCGTCTCATCCATCAAATGGGGATGATACTGATGATGCTCCTAGACCTTTTGACTTTGCTGATTAGTTCACTCATTTCCTACCTGCATTCATGAACAATGTTTTGGTTTTTTATGTTTTAACATTTATGTAAGTTTTATGTGTTTTCATGTTTTAAAAATTATGTTTTGACTTCGTAAGTACTTTCAAAAATAAATTTATTATCATAATCTAAACGTGACAATCATATTATAATAGTATAATTGATAATAATACAATTAATGATATCTCAAATCTTGAGAAATACCTAAAATCAATAACTCTTAATATCAATTTTTAATTACACTAAAATGTATCTGTAATTTAATTATGTACATGCTTCTTTTATATATAAATAAACTTATAAATATTTTTAAGATGTTAAAATTTAAATGATACATCAAAATTAAATACTAGATGTTTTTTGTAATACATCAAAATGTACCAGTTATATATACTGTTTTAATTTGAGACCAGGTTTGTAATAATGAATCATTTTTGTAACACTTTCAAGGATATTTTTTATTATTTCTAAAATTTCATAGTTAAGGAATATAAAACTAGATGGACACAATGAAAAAGTAAATTAAATAAGTAATATTATGAGGGGCTTCAAAACTACATTACGAACTTTTCAAACTGCTTATTTTAGAGAAAAGTCAAAATGAAATAACTAAATGAACCAAACACATATATGTATAATTTATTTTAGAAAGAATTAAAATAAAATGAACTAATTTGAACCAAACGAAGTTTTGTGAAGTATAAGGATAAGACAAGGAGAAAAAAAGGTCATCCATCTGATAATGAAGAGGAAGCCATTGTAGGTATAGTGAAATCTGAATATAATTTATGTTCAATATGAGATATTTTGAAATGCAATATATTACAATCTTATTATATAAATTATAACAAAGTATTATGGCTATAAAATTATTTATATTTATAATATAGTAATAAATTAAAATTTAAATATTTCTACTAAAAGTTAACTTATAAATAGAAAACGTTATTAATTTAATATAACACTCATGAACTGAAAATTTAGATTTACCCGGCATCACCTGAAAAATCGTAAGAGGAGAGATCAGTTCTCACCTCTTTTATGCCCGCAATATACCATGAGAAGGAAAAGGGAAGGCTTGTTTTTTTCAAGGTACACTTGCTTCCAATGTAGATCGACAGTTCAGTACAAGAATGTTTCTTATTTTCTCAATCATAATTTATATATCAGAAGTAGTATCAGCATTAGTCTCACTAGAAGAGGGCATCAGAGAGAAGTAATCAGACAAATTAATCTGATCTAATTAACTAACCTACCGTTTTGTATGACTTTTGGCACATATCTACCCGGGGATATGTTCTTCCGTATTATAGTATGAGTTTAACATGTCAGAAATCCAGTCGGTGACGGAATATCATTGACATTCAATCATAAACAGCTTGTTTGATCGAATCCATTTTATTTAATTGAAACCCTGTCTATAAAACCCTAGCTAGAAGATAATGATTAACCAAGTGAGAGTTTGGTGTCCATCATCATCAAACTCCTATAAATAGCGGAGCCGTCTCTCCAACATCTACATTCTCACATCACATCCAGGCTCACTGCAAACTACTTCTCTGTCATTATTTATAAGAAGAAGCACCATCAAAATATTCAACAGTAACTCCCTACACCGCCGCAAAATGAAAGCAAGAAGCTGCTATGTTTGGAAACTTGTGTTTCTAGTTGTTGTTGTTGCTGCATTACTTTCAGTCTGCAGTGCGAAAAACGCAGGCGGATCAGGAATGAGGAGCAATTTCTTACTTTCGAACATGCCGTCAAGCAGAGACCATTGTCCGGCAACTTACATGGCGAGAAGCTAAGAAAAACCCTTCTTTGGGTGCTCAGATACTCAGGGTCCATTATCACGACTGTTTCGTCATGGTAATTAGCCATGCAGTACATATTAGCCAGATATATATACATATACACTGCTCACCTAAAAAAGTTTGATATATTTCAGTCAATGAATTTTATACAGTGCGTGGTTGTTAGTTACAGTGCCGCCTTTGCATCTGAATTCTATGAAACCTTTATACTTATTTTAGGGGTGTGACGCATCGATTCTGTTAGACACAGTCGGATCAACTGCTTCGGAGAAGGATGCCAGGCCAAATCTGACGCTACTGGGATTTGACTTGATTGATAAAATCAAGACAGCTGTAGAAGAAGTTTGCCCAGGAGTTGTGTCATGTGCCGATATTCTTGCTTTGTCTGCCCGTGATGCCGTCTCCTTTCCTGTAAGCAGCAGCAATTGCTATTTATATATCATTAGAGAGAAGTGATATCAGTGCGTGGCATTATTTTTTATGCATTATTTAATTCACTGTACAGTTTTATTATTTCATCACTAATATATAGGTTGATAATTATATTACTTTTTAACTATCAACTTTTTCTGACTAATTTGTGCTTGATGTATATACAGTTCCGGAGGCCGTTGTGGCCCGTGTTCACCGGACGAAGAGACGGAAGAGTGAGTCTTGCATCTGAAGCCAACTCAACTAATCTTCCCTCCCCCTTCTCCAACTTTACCACTCTAGCTCAGTTATTTGACAGCAAAGGTCTAAACCTTGATGACCTTGTTGCTTTGTCAGGTATGCAGAAGTTGCAAATAACATTATTGACTTTTGAGACATGAGGCCAACAAAAGTCAACTTGCTAATTACTCACTATGCATGCACAGGAGCACATACACTGGGAAGGGCTCACTGTGGAGCATTCTTACGAAGGCTTAACTTTACTGGAAACAATGACATTGACCCAACCCTAGATCTCACCTACGCTGCTTTCCTGAAAACCCAGTGCCCTACTCCAGTGAACTCTTCAACGACTGTTGAAATGGATCCACAAAGCTCTCTGAGGTTTGATACCAGTTACTACAGTGCGGTGGCGCGAAAAAAGGGACTATTCCAATCGGATGCAGCCCTGTTGGCCGACCCAGCTTCTGCCAAAACAGTCAGAAAGTTCCAGAGTGCGAGGTTTTTCTTTTCCCAATTTTCCAAATCCATGGTAAAAATGGGAGCCATTGATGTGCTTACAGGAAGCAATGGAGAGATCAGGAGACAATGTCGCATCGTGAACTGATCATATATGCAGGATGCAGAGGCTTGATGTGGTGCACGTCTCCTGTGTCATTAAGTGCTACACTTATATAAGTTTGTATAACC
>NQLW01000015.1:639054-674566 GCA_002312845.1 Kalanchoe fedtschenkoi | reverse complement strand
TTATAAATCTGAACGACGTTGGTGATCCGACTACAACTGTCCAGGACATTGCGCCTTAGCAACTGTTACACTTCTCCAGAAGTGTTATAGATCTTGCGGAAGCACGATCAACATGACCACGAAGGTCCTTGTACCTGCAAGATATCAAAGAACGAGTAAGAACAAGATGAATAAGCGACTGGAATTATAAATGCGAATGAAGTATAAATCTGAAATAAAGTAAAAATTGGGATTTTGAAGACAAGTACACTGGCGATCTAGCCGACACACGTGAATACAGGAAAAAGAAGCAACAGCTAACTTTAATCTAAACAAAATCCAATTGAAAAATATGTCTACAACTATCTATATATAAGGAAAGAAGCTAGGATTTCTTCTACACTAATTAAGATTTCTATCACTAATAAAATTGGAGTGATATTAAAAGGCCCAAGCTCATAGTCCAAATCCTATTATCAGTCTGACTTAACCTCAGAGCCCAAATCCTATTATTTCTTTAACTTAAGCTCAAAGCCCAATTTTGTACTTAAAGCCCATGAAATTTATTTTATGAATTTTGGACAGTTCAGATGGAATTTTGACGCATGATTGGATCCATTTTAAAGAAAACTTCAAGATCTTTCCAACCACTAATGAGCCTTCACCAACGTTCAGAATAGAAAAATATGAGTAATTGAAATTTGATGCAGCCTGCAGAATTCATGATGCGGTGTCCTCATCACTTGGGTTACATCCCTCACCGGAGTTTCTCTCACCCCAAAAGGGTGGATTCTCCAGGTTCGAAAAAAAATAAAGTAAATTTTAAACAGTCAAAGTGTTGCTCCTCGACAATGACATCAATTTCACACACATATTTCTATGGATGGATTTAAAGTCAAATGGAAAGGATTCTATATTTTTATGGTTGGAATGGTATTGAAGATCAGAAACAACGATATAAATGATATTAGAAAAGAGATTTTAGACTAATAAAGTTTCTAAAGGGAAAAGTGATTCTACTTAATGTAGTGAAAAGTTTCTACCCTTCCAATTACAACTACAAAAATACATATATTATTAAAATATTACATGTTAATATGGCGGAGAGATATTAGAGGTAACATAACCATAAAACTAAAATTGAAAATGTTTAAATTATTTGGTAATGACTAATTTTATTGTATTTTAATGGGATTATGAACCCAAACAGACAAGCTATTAATGGCCAATTCCAAATTACACAGTTTTAAAATTCACCAGCCATAATAATCGTGTAAAGTAAAATTTACATAATATTTTTAAAACCAGAACCACATTTTTGTTCTTTAAAACCACCATTTTTTAACAAAAACATCTTATTTTGAATGATTGCAAATTTGTTTAGCATCGTCGGTCGGATGTTAGTATTTGATGATTTCTCTTTTTTTTACATCAAGGTATTTTAATAATTACAACTGTATATGTAGAAAAAATTATGTTGTGTCAAACAGAATCCTTTTCACACTTGGTAACTTCATTTGAATTCATCTACCCTATGTCCAGAAATTGAAGTCACACTCATTGTTTGTGTGATTATTGGATTTGTCATTTGTTAAGTGAAATATTATTATATCATTATGTTTATGGATATCAATATTTTTTTTTAATTTAATTTTATAAAATTTTAAATCATAGTTTTTGCATTTATATTTTAAATATTGTTATCAAAATTTAAAACATCTAACCTTAAAATGTAAAAACGCAACATTTTTTTTTGCAAAAAAGTAACTCTTATGATAAAGATAAACAGAGTATCACAAATTATAAAATATAGATTATAAAAGTATACATATTTCCCTAATTTATGAGCACAATATTACTTATTTTATTTCATTTATATTCTTAATATATAAATTATGTAGATAATAATTTTAACTATAAATTATTTAACAAAAATATTTTAAAATTTTAAAGAATTATCTTTTATTTTATTTTTTTATTTAGTACTTAAATATGTGAAGAACGGATCGAATAAGTCAAATAATGAATCTTAGATTTGATATTATCCCACATAGCCATATAATTAATTCTTCCAATTAATTTCCATCTAGCTAATTATGTTCACACCCTACTTACATAAGTGAAGAACAAATCTGAATCGAATGGGGCAGTAATAAATCTTGGATCTAATATTATCCGGCCTATCCATCTAATTAATTCTTCTAATTAATCTCCGTCTAGCGAATTATGTGCACAACCTACTACAACCTAACTCTTTTTGTGAAACACTGATTTAAGGCTTTGTTCCTGAGTTTTGAGAGTAAAGGAGAGAAAATAAAGGATGGAGAGGAGAAGAAAAGAAATGGGAGGAAAGTGAAGGAAAGAAAAGGTGGGAAAAAAAGATGTTCCTGAGTTTAAGGAGGATTTGGAGGGGATGAAGAAAAAATATAGATAATTATTAAATTGCCCTTGTGTTTAGATAAATTGAGAGATACATAAAGATAAAATCGTCATTTTCACTCTTTTATTTCCCTTCCCCTCCCTTCCACTCCAAATCTCTCCAATTTGGGAGGAAAAAAAATGAGGGTTTCTATCCTCCTAGATCCCTCCAAACCTCTCCTTAAAAACACTCCAGAACAACACAATTCACTCCCTTCCCTTCCCCTCCCCTCTCTCTCTTTTCTTTTCCTTTCTCTCCTAAAATCAACTCAGGAACAATACCTAAAGATTTGGGTGAATTTGAGTGACAATTCATGTTTCATGATATGTTTTTATACTTCACCCTGAATTAAATGGTAGCAAAAGCTGAACCAGCTAAGCAAAGATGGATTTGGGGTAGAAATATTCTTAGAATCCTGTTGAACCAACCAAAGATGAGTATGAAGCATTTTCATCTAATGCGTTGGAGCTCTTCCTGCTTCCTGCCGGGTTTGACCCTGCGGAACCATTCTTCAGCTGTTTCCCTTCAAACCCTGTCAGATCAAGTAACTGTGATCGATGATGCTTTGCCACTTCTAGATCCCCTTCCCAGCATGTTTCTGATACTATTTCAAGAGCTTTCTCCACATTGTCTTGTCCCAATAGGTTTTCATTTTGGAGGAGCACGAGGTACACCTGCTCGGCACAGGCCTTGCGGATCTAAAAAAGACAGATTCAAAAGCTAAGTGTTGTATTATCACAAATAGTGGAGCAGGAAACACTCAACCTAAAACTAGAATGCTTATCACAGACACTGCAGTGCCCATAAAATGCATAAATGTTTGTATCACAGACACTGCCGTGCCCATCAGATGCCTAAATGTTAGCAATCAGTTCAGGCGAGATGCTTTTCCTATACAATCATGCAAGTTCATTTATTCGTCTATGCTAGTAGCCAGCGATGTCACAGATTTACGTGATGCACATTATAATTTTTTCCACCATTGTTTGCCTGTCTCTGGTACATACCTTGGGGTACCTATGTCCCAGTAGACTTAGAAGATGGGACAAGGCGTTTATGTTGACATCATCCTTAACAGATGCAATATAACCCAGTATTGATATGCCTGAATATAACTTAGAGAAATCCCTTGTCCCTCTCAGCTCAACTAATAGGGAGTCCAAGATACCAGAGCAGAACACTGGTGTATGAGCCTGGAACAAATGAATCAGTTCAAAAAATGAGGAAGTAAGACAAAACATATTTAAACCAGCAATTTCAAACAGAAAAATTAGGTATGCTAGCAAGAGTTTGGACAAAGAACACAATTAGGGATATGGTTGTTCTGCAGCAACGACGTCTCTAAGCTAAGCTTTGAAGTGTCTCAGCACGTCGCCGATTCGCCGTTTGCTTCAACAATTAAGCCTCGCCTTCCTCTCCGCACGACATTGTCGCTGCAGAACAACCATGCCCTTAACATAGGTAACACAGAATTGAGGAAATTTTGCTCATCAGATGAGACAAGACTATCTGAAACTTCAAATGTTAAAATGATCTGACAACGGAAATGTAAAAATAGACCTGCATGTTCAAAAATATTGTTTTGCTAAGAAGAATCTCTATGGTCTGCAATTGACAAAAATTCATCGTCAGTAATTAACATTTTACATGATCTTCAGAGAAAGTAAACAAAAAACACACACATAAAACTAACCTTGAGAGTGGGTATGATTACTCTATCACATTTCCTGTACTGCTCAAGAATCCAAAGGATGTCCTTAGATAACATAATCTCTTTGGAATCCTCATTTACTTGGTCCTCAGAATCACTGGTGCGAAGATAGTCCAGCAATGCAGAAAGTGATGCCTTCCTCAAAGAATCTTGCAGACCACCAACAGATATAACCAACCCAGACATGACAAATTTACTATAGCAGCTAAACTTAAGCAACTGTACAAATCGCGGATATGAGAAAGTTGGGACCTGCAGAAGAACACACAATCCTCATTGACCAAGGCAATAAATTCAATGTAAACACTAGTTTATAGAGCTGGAAAAATTCCCCTTTGAACACTTACTGCCCATTTTACATCTGATTCTTGTTTCAGAATTTTTTCTAGGATTTCCCTGTAAGGAATGAATGGAACATATGGCTTCTCATTGAATAAAATCCTTTGTAAAACCTTAGCAGCCACTTCTCTTAATTTGTCCATCTTCTCCACAGCTTGCTTAGCAATGCCTCCAACCATGGTGATAGCAATATTATCATTGAAAAATTGCGGCCATTTGTTATTTTCAAAATTTTCAGTTGTAAGAGTAGCATGGTCTACACTGCAGAGGATATAAGTGCATCTCTCAAGGCCATCCATTGCAGCTTCCCGGACCCAAGAACCAACATCACCTCTATTGTCTACAGAGTAGTCATCAAGAGCTTTAAACAAGGTTGTCATCACGTCATTCTTGATTGTATGAAATATCAATATTTCATCCTCCCCAGTCAGTTTGAAATGTTCTCCCGCCCGAGTTAGCGTTTCACATACTAATGTCAGGCCTTTGACAGCATTTACCCGTGCTTCAGCATCCCTAACTTCTGGGTTTTCCTGCATATAACAATAACAATGTTGCATGCACTTCCATCGTAAATGGTATCTGATAAAAAGCCAAAATCACAGCAAAAAGAGACAACATAAAACAAAAACATATCACATTTTTATCTCACCTCAATCAAACAAGAATTACAAAGCTTGAGAAGCACATCTCTCCACCTCTTTTCTAAAAGCTTATAGGGCAATACACCTAATGCCAAAGCTGCTCCTCTTCTGGCAGCCACGTTGAGATCTGCTAACTGATCTAAGTACTTCAGCACTATATCACTGGCATTTCCAGCATCCGTGGAAACCAGGTATGAAGCAACGAAGTGTTTGAGGGCCTCAACTGCTGCTTTCTGCACATGGACAAAGGATAAAGTAATGATACTCAGCACATCACACACTTAAACAATTGGGTCAGGAAAGAATACAACAAACCAATTGAATTAATTAATGAACCTGAATTTGTGAATTTGGATGTCTCAAATTCTCAGACAACGTATCAAGGAGTCCTCTTTTGATCTCATCAGATAAGCATATAGCCGCCAAAGAGAGACACTCTGTAAACCTGGAAACAGCAGTTCGCATGATCTCTCCACCCTTCCCACGATAAAGACGAGCTTTCTCAATAGCAAGAACCAGACCAGCCACACGTTTCTGCATCTCTAGAATGCAGAAGAATACTAAATATGAGACTTACTAGCTTCACTCTATTGCAACCATGAAAATGTGAACTGAAATGCAGGCTTACAGACCATCAGGCAAAACATAATCAAACCGATGTAGCGCTAGAACAACTTCTCCGGCTGCTAACGTCGCACCATGGCGCATACACAAATCAGTTGAAAGTGTACAAGGAATCAATCTGTCAAGCACAAAATTCCCAAAATATGCAGGATCATATTTCACAAGAGCTGCAAGGGCTTCCGCAGCAAGTTCTCGTAAGCCTTTTTCCTGATAAGATCGACCATAAAGAAATTCCATTTATCAACGAAATAAAAAGATGTAATCTGTGTACTTTATCAAGTAACAATTACTGACTTAAAGGAAGCATTCCGCAAATCACAATGATACTGGTAAACTGATAAAAGGTTTTGTATGCTGCTGTACAAGAACTTCACCGACTGACTACATAACATATCAACATATGTGGTTGTGTTTATAGGAAATAAGATTTCTTGGTGGTATCCTTAAAAAGAAAAAGAGAGAGAGAGACTTTGCATACCCAATGGCATATCTTGCTGTGCATAAGGTCATCCACAAATGGATAAAGGAATCCCTCGTACTGTGCTATAGAAACACCAACTTCAATATAGGAGTTTACTCGTGAGGAAAGAGAAAAGTAATCAGCTGTATTTACGATGTCAATGCCATGTGGATAGTTTCCTTGTCTTCCAACATTTTCCTGAAAAGCAGCTGCAGCAGCCCTTCTACAGTTAACCTTACAACAGCATGCATAAAGAGAGCAACATCAGGCCCGAAGATGGCTCATACTGAATTTTTGAAAATGGTCAAACATAAAGAAAGCGCACCTCACGGTCATAGCAAGCGACAACCAATAGGTGTGGAGCAAGCTGTTTGAGTACATATTTCATGTCTGAATAATTATACGCTCGCCCGAATGCCCAACAAACATAGGCAGCAGCATCACGAACATGAGATCCAATACTATGTGGACCTCTCCGAACATCATAATGTAGTGCCTATGAGGAAGAACCAACTCAATATCTATAATATGATGTATGTGTCAGCACAAGATAACTTAACTATATGAAGGCAGCGGAAATGAAGCTTCTAGATGTCAGTAACAGCAAGGAATGATACTTTAGAAAAGACCTTTTGAAAGACCCAAAATAACAAAGTATTCACTTTCTAGCTATTCAGGCTCCCAACAATGCAAAATTATATAAAACACTAAAAGAGAACTAGTCACATGAACTCTGCAATTAGCACAAGGAAATAATGGGCATTGGCCAGAGCCATTAACATGAGGATGGATTATTTTCTTAGAAGCGGCAAATGCAACTCAAGTATTTGATCATTAGGTTTACGTCTTGGAGGTTCAAGGTTCCAGTCCACCAACCCTGATATGAAGCAATAATAGAAAAAATTCTAAAAAGACGGGACTTTCGGTATGTAGAACTCACACACCAAATAGTTTGCAAGAAATACAATAATGAGCTGCAATAGACCTCTTTCATATACTGACGGAAAATGTGAAAGTAAGACATTTAGTTTGTGGCACACTAATTTGCAATACCTTTATTACGACCGGGACAACTTTGGGAAGACTGGTAGGCAAAAGCAATCCTCTACGAGCTAGTTCAGCTAACGCCAGGCAGCCTCCATGCCATGAACCATCGCCCTATGCATAGTCAGTGAGATAATTTCAACTGTCGCATGAATGATAAAGTACTTCGTACCATTTGAGCTGAAACTCATCATTTCTATGATTGCAACAACATCTTGCGTCAAGATAACTCCATGGAAAGTGTACAAACAAAGTATGCTACTGCGGCATACCTCGCCTGTGGAAAACAAATCCAGCACCGACGACAGAACTTCATCTGCAAGAACAAAGGTTAAGCGAGAAGTTATCCGGCCAATACCTTTAGCAGCTGACCAACGTACGACAGTGTCCTGCATCAAAGATAAAACTTCAGGCCTCAGCAGCTGGCACACAAGCACCCTTAAATAGCAGACAAGAAGGTCCATAAGTTTGAACGTCGGAGCTAAGTTCAGATAAAGTAGCAAATTACCGAATCTCTTAAACCAGATAGAAGCATCTCAATAATCTCTTCTATGACTTCTGGGACATCCATATCGTCCCCTTGCATGGAAATTGCACCTACTTCTAAGTTTGAAGCATCTTCATCAATTCCTATATTCTGATTACTTTTGTTAGCCCCATAAAGAATAGCATTTCTCCCGAGTGTGCTGGTTTTACCCTGCAATGAAGGTGTACATAGCAGGAGTCAGAACAATTGGTCACACTAACTCTCCAGCAAAATGACCTTCCGTGTTAAGTTACTTCTAAATTGATGTAGAAGTGGGGGAATAAGTACATTTCAGCATGGATTACCACATAGCGCCAGATTGGAGAACGGTGAGGCAGGCAAACAAGTCCTATTCTTTGTGTTAGCTTCATCAAATATTTTCTAAGTAATGGACTCCTGAAAGCATTTTTTGATTTGATTAAAGTTGATGAGACACTCCAGACGAAAGGAACGGCATCAATTAAATCTTTCCTGATACCAGCCTGAAATATTGAAAGATGAAAAAACCAGTTACCTATTTTAGTAAGGTAGTGCAATGCCAGAACTTGGAAAAACTCTTTAGCAAAACTTTCACAAAAAAACATGGGTATGTTAATCAGATGATAAAGCAGATATTCAATGATTCAGTTCGACATATTTCACAAGCCGAACAAATTTTACCACAGAATGTTCCATGTAACTGACAATCATATAAAATGATCTTGAGAGGGTATTCAAAGATGAACATGATTCCACTTTTGAAATCAGACCTTAAAGATGGCAGCAACTGCTTCAATAACTCCAAGTAAACGGAACTGACCCATGACATCATCAGTGGCTGAAGAGAGGACTTCATAGGCCCATTCTGTAAAGCTGAACAAGAAAGAATGAAAGAGCTTATAGATAAAAAGAAGTGTTAAGAATCAAAACAGGATTTCCATTGAGCATTAGTCACTTGAAGTAGTGGCTGGAAGCCTGGAAGCATAAAGTATTTAAACAAGAGGGCAACTCATGCAGTAATGCGTAAATTCACACAGGTATTACAGACAGTAATATATGAGGAGTATATATATAACCACTAAAAGAGTGACATAAACAACCGATTGTTAGGACTTGCGCATCTGCCGGCACCTTCTGAACGGAATAGCCAGACTCAATAAAAAATAAGCTCTGCCTCCAATACGACAATCTCTTAATTCAGTTTATTTGTTGTACAAGTATCACACAAGTCCACTACTTTTAGAAAGATGAGTACATTGACTAAAAAATAGAAATTATTCTATAAAACTACATGCACCAATAAACAAACAAAGTCCACCAATTATAAAGCCAGATCATACTGGAGAATGGAGTGCTAGGGCACTCAACTAAAACTCATAGCTAGGCAAGGCTTCAGTGGTTCCACCAAGCTTAAGTTGCAAAGAATGAGACAAATAAAATAAGAGAACTGCGATATAGTAACCTTGAGAAAGCTTTCAGCATGTCAGGTCGAGTTAGAAGCTTTGCTAAAAGTAATCCAGAAATGGTGCGCATGGGCCCCGCATTTGATAGGTAATCCTTACAAAAATTCACGATCCTCAACACTAAGGGAGATGGTTCATTCGTTTCAAGTTCATTGCTGTTTGCAATACTAGTGTCAACAGTAGATATATCAAAAGGGACCAGCACAAGTATAGAAAGCCACAAAAGTATGACACATTTTGCTTCCATCTCTCCAGTACTTTCCTGTCGCAGCGACGTCACTGCAGTAGTGTCATGAAATTTTTCAAGAAGAGATACGGCAAGTTCCAAGTCAGAAACTTGATGAGGGAAGAATTTGATGACAGCCTTGTACCCACAAACTGTCACCAGAGAGTAAATAATAATGCATAAGGGTTTGATTACATCAACGATTTCATTTGAGGATACCCCCATTTCAATTGCTTTTGAACGTATAATGTGCATCAAAGGAGAAACCATGCTCTCCAAATAGGGCTCAACCAACTGTCCCTGTTCCTGATACTTGTCCATCTGTGCAAATCAGCTAAACATTTTTAGTAAATAATCTCAGGTTTACCAGTTAAAAAACTTAACATAATTTATATACTGCTTAAGTTATCAACAAATGAACTAAAAAAAATACAAACTTGGCATTGAAATTTGGAGATGAATGCAGAAAAGTGCAAATAAACACTTAGGACGGTTCCAAAACCTACTTCAGCTCATTTAAAATTTAGGGTACATCTACTTCACTCGAAATCAACAGAACTTCACCTTAAAAAATCAACAGAATGTCAAATTATCACACACAAACTAGTCTTAAACCGGATCATCTTAGAACTGCTCATTATCAATCTCAGTGACGCGGAGTAAAAGTAGGGCAGGTAGAAGGGAGCTCACAATAGACTGGATCTTGCGAACAGCGGAGGGATCGGTGGCACGGCCATTGGAAACAATGTCGTTGAGGATGGATTTGACTTGCTTCCACTCCAACAAAAAGTATCTCTGCAGAACCCTCTCTCTCGAATCGTGCTCGTCGTCTTCTTCCTCGGCTACTGCCGGAGTAGTAGAAGCTGATCCGTCCTGAACCGGAGGCTCTTCGTCCTTTCCCGACATATGGCTGAGCACTTAAGAGAGAGGATGGAGTCGGATTAAAGCCGGATGGCAACGTCGATTGAGAAACTAGGACAGTGTCGCGGGGCCTTATTCCCGCCTGAGGCACGCCTGGCGTGACTCCAGATCTCTTCCAGATTAACCGACGATACGGCGTCGTGGGCACACCCCACCTGAATGAGTGATCCTTGGGTGTAGTGTACTGCACAAATCAATGAGAAATTAAATATGTTTGAAAAATCAAATTGTTATACAGTAAATATTTTTTTATCTCAATTTTTTTATTTTTCAATGTAACATGTGAAATGATTTAAATCCTACATATCTTTGGCATTGTCTCTTGGGTCATATAAATGAGAAGCGCAACCAAAAGCTTCATAATGATGCACTTTTGAATTCTTTCGTTTTTGAAACATTAGATAGATGTGAATCTTGTTTATTGGCCAAGATGACTAAAGCCCCATGTATTGGTCATAATGATAGGGCTAATGATTTATGAGAAATAATACATACTGATGTGCGTGGACCAATGAGTATCACTGCCGAATGAGGTTATGTGTACTTCATTACATTTACTAATGATTTTAGTATATATGAATATGTGTATATGATGCGACATAAATCGGAGTCCTTTGAAAAGTTCAAGGAATTTCAAAATAAAGTACAAAACCAAACTAGACAAAAGATCAAAACTCTTCGATCTGATCAGGAAAGAGAATGCCTAAGTCTAGAATTTAATAACCATCTTAAGGAGTGTGGAATTGTTTCACAGCCCACTCCTCCTGGAGCACCACAGTTAAATGGTGTTTCTGAGAGGAGGAATCAAACCCTGTTAGACATGGTTCGGTCAACGATGAGTCACGGTGATCTTCCATCCAGTTTTTGGGGGTACGCATTGGAAACAGCAGTGTTCACACTTAATAGGAGTCCATCAAAATCGGTAGAAAAGACTCATATGAAAAATGGACTAGAAAGGTTCCAAAATTATCTTTTCTAAAGGTCTGGGGTTGTGAAGCTTTTGTAAAATGTTCCAAGTCAGACAACTGCTTCTTTGTAAAATACCGAAAGGATTCAATGGGTTATAAATTCTACAATCCCACTGAGGGCAAAGTGCTTGTCGCTCGAAGTGCAGTATTTAAGGAATGTGAATTCGTTTCCAAGAAAACTAGTGGGAATAAAGTGCAACTCAATGAAGTTTGAGAATCAAAAGAAACTTTTTCGGTTCCAACCGAAGGAAATGAAAGTAGTTCACAAGATGTTATGACTACACCCGTCGGGAACCCGCTAGGTATGGATTTCTGATAACTGATCATCGTCATCTATTATTAATAGAGAATGATGAACCTATAAGTTATACAGAAGCAATGATGGGCCCTGACTCTGAGAAATGGCTTCAAGCCATGAAATCCGAAATGGATTCCATGTACCAAAACAAAGTTTGGACCTTAGTTGATCCCCCTGATGGTGTAAAAATCATTGGTTCTAAGTGGGTGTTCAAAAAGAAGATTTACATGGAAGGGAATGTCTATATATTTAAGTCACGATTGGTGGCAAAAGGTTTCAAACAAATTCATGGTATTGACTATGATTAAACCTATTCGCTTGTCACGATGCTTAAATCCATTTGGATTCTTCTAGCCATAACTGCATATTATGATTACGAAATATGACACATGGATATAAAAACAGCTTTCCTTAATGAAAACTTACAAGAGGATGTGTACATAACACAACATGAGGGTTTTACATCTCCCAATGGAGCTAGAAAAATATGCAAACTTCAGCGATCCGTTTATGGATTGAAGCAAGCATCTCGGAGTTGGAATCTTCATTTTGATGAGGCAATCAAAGAGTTTGGTTTCCATCAAAATGAAGAAGAACCCTGTGTCTACAGAAGGGTTAGTGACAGGGCCACAATTTTTCCTGTTCTGTACGTGGATGACATATTATTGATAGGCAATGATATTCCTTTACTCCAATCAGTAAAGTCGTGGCTGGGACTTGGGAGAAGCAACTTATATCTTGAGAATTAGGATTTATAGAGATAGATCAAAGAGACTTATAGGATTAAGCCAGAGCTCTTATGTTGATAAGGTGATCATTAGGTTTAACCTACAAGAGTCCAAGAATGGAAATCTCCCTATGTTACATGGCATATGTCTCAGCAAGACTCAATGTCCCTTGACACAAGATGAGCGAGAAAGAATGAGTAGAATCCCTTACGCTTCGGCTACAGGTTCTATCATGTATGTCATGCTATGTACTCGTCTAGATGTGGCTTATGTCTTACGCATGATGAGCAGATACCAGTCAGACCCTGGAAAACCTCATTGGATCGCAGTTAAGAACATTCTTAAGTATCTGAGAAGAACTAACGAAATGTTTCTTCTATATGGAGGTGCGGAAAGGCTCATTGTAAATGGTTACACCGATGCTAGTTTGAAACCGATAGAGACGACTTCAGATCAGATTCTGGATTCATTTTCTATTTGAATGGTGGAGCAGTCTGTTGGAAAAGTTTCAAGCAAGAAACGGTTGCCGATTCTACGACGGAAGCTGAGTACATTGCTGCTTCGGAAGCAGCAAAGGAAGCTATGTGGATCAGGAAATTTATCACGGAACTAGTATAGTTCCTAACATTTTTGATCCAGTAGACCTCTATTGTGACAATAATGGGGTGATAACATAAGCTAAGGAGCCTAGAGATCATCAAAAATCTAGGCATGTACTTAGACGATTTCACCTCATACAAAAGATCATTTCTAGAGGTGATATCAAGATGTGCAAAATATCAACTGATCTCAACATTGCTGATCCGTTGACAAAGCCCCTTAATCAGGCTAAGCATGACAGTCATACAGCAACCTTAGGTATCAGACACATGTATAACTGGTCTTAGTTTGAGTGGGAGTAGTTATGTTAGTTAATGCCTCCTTATGTGTTGATATTTGAGAAATATTACTCTTTCGTTCCTTGAGTAGCAAAATTGTTTCAGATCATCAAGTATGTGACTTGATTGTGAGATTCTGAAATTCACAAAGCAATGTTGTTCTAAATATGTCTTTAATTGATGATTATTGTTTTAGGAATGCAATAATCTTTAAAGATTAGTATTTTGATTAGTTGATGACCATATTTCACAAGTTTTTGGTATTGGATGTCAAACTAATAATATAGATACATATTAAGGAATATGTATTGGACCGACCCGTTTTAAGATTACTGTAAGGTTTTAAGTATTATCAGTATATCTTATAGTATAAGAGTATAGTCCTTAACCTGAGTTAGTCTTGTTATCCTACTTGAGGAGTAACATGCGTTGATTTTATCAAACGCTACCAATAAACTCGGTAGTTATAAAGGTGATTATTGGGTATGTTATGAATTTTGATGAGGAATATGAACTAATAAGATGAATCTGTCACTCTCAAATGATGAGTGAAATATCTTTAGGCCCCTCGATGAGTTAAGATTGAGAAATGCATGGCCGTGCTCAAACAAAATGAGAGTCAATCATTTGATATATCATTCTTACTCAGAGATCGAGAAACGTGAATGAGCCTAATAAGCATAATACTTTGTCCTTCCTTATGATCATTCAAGATATTGCTGGACAGAGGGATTATTAGTAAATGGTTTATGTGTAAGTGGGAGATTGTTGGAGTCTACCCATTAAACCATTGAATTGACTCGTATTGATTAAAGGTTTGGTTGTCTCGAACCAAGTTATTCTTAATTGGGAATCATAACGTCTTACTAGAGGCCACTTATGATTAATGGGCTCTAACCCATGACTAAATAAGAATAAATCTAAAGGGGCTCACACAAACAAGTATGAGATATTAAGTTGAATGGAAACCGAATACGATTCGGTCTGGATATGATCCGATCCAACTCATGTTTGATTTGAATAAACCAGTTGGGTTAAGCCATGTATATGACTCATGGATAATACCCACTAGGTCTGACCCATGGGCGCAGACCCGATAATCTACCTGATGGTCTTGGCCCGCAGGTCGAAGCCCATATCTCACTATAAATACAAGCCTAGGGTTTCTACTTTAGTATGACAATTTCCGTTATACGATAATGGAAAAATACACTAGTGAATGAGGACCGGATTTATCCAGAAGGAGCTAGTGCTCCAGCCAGACGCGGTATTCCACGCTTGTGTGTGCATACCGTTAGAGGCGCGTTGCCTGTCGCACGAAGTAATCGAGACAACGAAACAAGGTAACATTGTATTACTTTTGTTTTGTTTCTGTATTCATTTTTTTTGAGATTACTTAATTCAGATCCAGATCTATATCTCGAATCTGGATCGAGAACATTCAAAGTAAAAAATAGGTAATCCGGATTCAGATATGTATCTAGTAGTCTAGATTATCGTAAAAGCCATGAAAATGGTTTTGTGGCGTTCCGGATCCGGGCTTATGTCGCGTGGTTCTGAAATCCAGATTTACATTTGTGTGGGTATTTCCTAACAGTGCACTTAAGAATAGCTTGGTGTGACTGCACATCTCTTCTAAAGATGGGGGAGTGGACCATATATAAAATCAATGAGAAATTACATGGGCCACGTTGAAAATCAAAGTGTTACACAGTAAATATTCCTTGATCTTATTTTTTTTATTTTTTAATTTGACACGTGATTAGTCAAACTATCACGTGACAGCTCCCAATGATTGGTGCATAGTACACATGGTGGAACTTGTGTACTAAAGAATAACTCGGTGTGACCGCACATCTCTTCTAGAGATGGGGGTAGTGGACCATATATACAATCAATGAGAAATTACAAGTGTTGCGTTGAAAAGTCAAAGTGTTACACAGTAAATAGCCATTAATCCCTTTTTTTATTTTTCAACGTGACACTTGATTGGTCAAATTGTCACATAATAACACCTCATGGTTGTGCCATGGTACACATGGTGGAACATGTGCACTTAAGAATAACTCGATGTGACTGCACATCTCTTACAGAAATGGGGGGGAGTGGACCATTTATAAAACCAATAAAAAATTATAGGTGTCGCGTTTAAAAGTCAGTGTTACACAGTAAATATTTATTGATCTCAGTTTATTTTACTTTTCAATGTAACACGTGATTGATTAAGCTGTCATGTGACAGCTCCCAATTATTGATCCATGTTACACATTTGTACTTAAGAATAACTCGGTGTAACTACACATCTTTTCCAGAGATGGGGGAGGGGGAGTGGACTATATATACAATCAATGATAAATTACATATGACGCGTTGAAAAGTCAAAGTGTTACACAGTAAATATTCATTGATCTCAATTTTTTATTTTTCAACGTGACGCGTGTTAGTCTAACTATCGTATGGTAGCTCTCAATGATTGGTCCATGATTCACATGGTGGAACATGTGCACTTGGAAAGAACTCGGTGTGACTACACATCTCTTCCAGATGAATTGATGATACGATGTCTTTGATATCAATGGCGATAGTTTCATAAAACGTCATCGTAATCATTGAATGCGAGTAACAAAAATATAATTTCATTTCTGGCACGTAGTGTAAGCCGAATATTCAGTCAAGTAAACTACAATAAATTTGTGTAAAAATAAACTTTAAATTATTACATTTCAATTATCGAGTCAAATTATTACACATATCTTTCATCGGTGACCAGATTGGAAGCAATATTTTGAATAAGAAGATTAAAAAAAATGATAGATTGAAGATTCCAGTTGACAATAACATGTTCAGTTTTAGTTAGGGGAGAGCATTAGCTGATTAACTAAACTTTATTCATGTTTGGTTAATCAAACCGAATTATAAAAGTCTCGACCAATAACCAAACCAAATTACACGGTTAACTGATAATTCGGTTATCAGCTAAATATTCAATTAATCGAACAAAATTAATATATTTTAGAAAACCAATATATTTATATATACAAATTTTTTATTTAATAAATTTAATTTTATGGATAATATGGTTAATCGAATTCCAAACCCAAAAATTTCTCTTTTATTACCTGAACCGAATTAATTAATTATTTTCTATTTTTGACCGAATTAACAAAACTAATGCGGTTAAGTTATATTGGTTCAGTGAATTGGTTTTCACCTAATAATGATCTGTTCTAGTTGTTCCATATGTAAATGGGCATTTAGTCTTTTGAGCATACACTAAATGTTGAACGTGTAACTAGAATATAGTGATTTAGAAACCCTCAAGATGGGTATGTTTTGGCCTGGATTATAGAGCCTTCAATATAGAACACAAGCATCACCATTAGTCCAACCTTTGACTTTTTATCTCTTTCATCCATAGCCACCATATTTTCATCACACTTACTATATGCACATTTGAGAATTTATTTCCATTGTTGACTTAAAATACCTGAACTGGGTTGAAGGAAAATGCTTGCCTGTGTAGAAGCCATACACACTTTTCCTTATAGAAGGAAAATGCTAGGATGTTTTGAAGGAAAATAAAGTTTCAAGAAGGCTTGATATAAGGGTGTCCTTGGATTCTCACCGCCTAAGATGAAATTCCACTGATCTAGGTTTTCAAAAAATGAACCTTCGATTTTAGGATACACAACTAGTAGATATTTTCTCTAACAAAATCTGTCAAACACACAATCAAGATTTTGTCTCACAACTTCAAAGAGGTGCATTTCGCACAAGGCAATATGCTGATTAAAGAAACTATCTTTGTCGACTATCATATTTTCTAGATTGATGAAGAAGCTTTCCCGCTGAAGTCTAATGAACATTCTTTGGCACACATGTGATTCAAATGCAGACTTTTTGAGAGCCCTCTTTGCATATGTAGCACTGTTTTCAATAGATGTGGATGCCGCATTCAAGTTCCACCCAGCCACTGTCATCATGTTGACTAATGGCTTACATAAATCATGAATCATCTAGTATGTATTTTTAAATAGTTGCAATGAAGAGATTATATGTTAAGTCGAGAAAAAACCTTTCTCGCCTGGTTGATTTTTAGATTCTTTGTTTGACAAGCCTCTAAGCTTCAAATTCTTCTCAAGTAGTACACGTTTCTGATATGCTTGCTCTATTTGATTTAGTAAGCTAGCGATTTATGAATCTTTATTTTCTATTTTTGACTGGAACTTTTTCACCATAACTATATAAGTATTCAAAACACTCTCGGCTCCTAAATCGTAGTTGCTTGTATCTTCTCAGAATCATTGTGTGCTTCTTGAAGTTTGATATAGGCTGATTCAGGGCAGAGACGGTTAGAAAGAAATTAGCTATAAGAGCTTCTAAGGTTTTAGGATTCTAATTTAGTACCTCTTCCATTGGATGTGGATGAACTTTTTAGACTGTAGTTATCACGTTGGTTGTCTCTAGCTCCTGGTAGTTACATAGTTACTTCTATTGAAGTAGTTAGAAAGTATTTCCTTCTATCATATCAATATTTGGACATGCTTTAGGAATAAATACTCAAAGAATAAGCCAAATGTATGTGTCAGAATAAAAATGACAGTGTTAACCATAATTACTAGTAATTCTTCTCCTAATAACTTATGTACAACCACTAGTGATGATAGAGACTTTAGGCTATGCTATTCGCATAACCTATCAAGCATGTTTTTGATCGCATATTAAAATTTATCAATCATACGACCAACCTTGTTTAGAAATAAAATTTTAATTGTCCATCATATTCAACATTATTCATTCTTTTGATCTGCCTTATAAATATGTTAGTATCACATAAAATTCTCAACACTTTTAAGACAATCTGCATCATCCATGTTTGAATCATACCTTACTATATAAAAATAAGGACCTAATAGGTGTTTATTTGACATATGATGTCTTATCCCTTGGTAAATCAAGAGATTATATAAGAACATTGTACCCAGCCACACCACCAACAATAAATGTAAACCTTATAGGTGAGGAACTTGAAGTAATATATATATATATATATATATATATATATATAATAAGGGCCTAATAGGTGTTTATTTGACATATGATGTCTTATCCCTTGGTAAATCAAGAGATTATATAAGAACATTGTACCCAGCCACACCACCAACAATAAATGTAAACCTTATAGGTGAGGAACTTGAAGTAGCATATATATATATATATATATATATATATATATAATGTGGATCCAAATGAAAACAACTTCGGATTTGTAAACTGTGAACTAATTTTGTTCATTGATTTAAAATCATCCAACGGTTAAGATTAAATATATTCTCCTATTTAAAATTTCAATCGATTAATCTTCTTATTTAATTTTAATTAACCTCCTTAATTTAAGGCTCTAAATCTTACAATCCTACTTTTCCTCTCTTCATAATTATCTCCTGCTAATTCAATATACCTCACACGTCTCTATTTGCACATCTCCGTCAACCTTTAGTTCGACAACCAACACAACTCTTCTCCCATAGCCGGTCGCCTCACCTCGCACAATCCGGATCTGAGGCACAACACATTACTATCTCTAATTTCTGGTTGGTTAAGGAGAAGACTAACTTCAACAAAGGAGTGTCCAGATTCAATCGATTCTGCCGAGTTGACTCAATCATCCACTTCTCCTTATTTGTCTCCGCCATTGATTCTGGTAAAGAATTTCCGTCCACTTCGTCTGGTTAAGGAAAACACCGTTAAAGAAGAAGATTGATCTTTTTATTTTTTGGTGCACAATACAACTTTATGGTGCACTGCTCCAAGTCTGAGGTGCACAATCACAAATGATTGATAAAATTCGTCTCAAGTTCATCACAGGCACCACACTTGAATTTTTTGAGTAGTCATCTCACATTCAATCGCTAGAGAAAATCAACAATGGTGCACAATCAATGGTACATAATCTTCTGGTTTTAATGGTGCACGAGTAGATCTACTAAATATTTTTCAGTGGCGCCCATCAAAATTTTTATATTATCTTTTAATGATATACGCATAGACTTATGGATTTTATCTATGTACATATTTTATGAAATGAAATTTTATGTGTGAGCTATTACTCCATATTTCAAATTTTATTGGTGAATCTGGTGCACATATTTACACCAAGCGAATATGTGCACCACGTCAAGGCTTTATACATCATGTAGTGCATCAGTAAACTACAATGCATAATTCAAAATTCATAATATGTGCACCATTTTAATCTAAAGTGACTCATCTCTGTTTCGTAACACATGCATTGTGTAATAAAAAAAGCTCTCATGTGGACCAACTTAGATTCATAACATGGCACCATGTAATCATGGTGCGCAATAATATCAGAAGATGGTGAAATCAACAAAGGATCGAATTTTTAAAATTCTTAAATGGCAGAATGTGGGTGGTTATGTCTCTCTCCAGATCGTATTTGTGTATGCTTGATGGCGAGTGGGTGAGAGATTGAGTATTTTTAGCTAAATCAACGTGAATTGAGGTATTAGATAGTTACTTCTTCCTTAATCAGCGGATAATAAATATACTCAGGATTTAATGTTATCTAATTAATCGTGATTTTGTTAATTTTTTATATTCAATTATTATTCTTCAATAACACATTTAATCTGGTGCATCCATCAGTTACATAATCAACAATCTAATAGTTCACAGTTTACAAATCCGGAGTGGTTTTCACCTGATTCACCCCCTATATATATATATATGAGAATAATTAACTGAGATTGGCAAAAAATATTATACTAAAACTATATAAAACATTGGATGAAAGTTATTTGACCAAATCTTACTGAATCTATAATAAAGAAAAATAATAGGATGAATCTACTTGGTGTGGGATATATTGAAAATCTCTCTTAAAAATGTATGCAATGATAGAATATACAATCAACGGTCCCAACAAACCTACTGCACCGTCTAATGATCATCATAATACTATAAAGATAACTCTCAATTTCAACATATAGTGAACAACCACATCACACCAATTAAAACCAAGAAGCAATATTCACTTAGATTATTCTACCAACCTTGTTAAAGCAAAGGCCTTTGACTCAAAGAGATCCTATTATTATGAAGTGAATTCAAATAAGATACATAAATATCCAATCACCATATGTGAAAAAATACAGGTTTCAAAAAATCAGCCCCCAAGCACCAACAAGGCTCAGGCTCTTAGTCCAATAAACAGGATTCTGAACCAAGGTCAAAATGAAAATTAAAAAAAAAACATGAATCACCATCACCAATTAGACACCAAAAACTTTACCAGCCTAAGTTTCATATGTATTAATATTCATAACCATACATTAATATTTGCGGCCAATAGAGAATGTATGAGAAATAGTAATATTGCTCATATAATTTTACATATCCTTGTTTGTAATCTTTAGCTGAAACACATCTTGCATGTTTCTAGTGCTCACAAAAGCTTTTCATCTATCCATTAGTTAGCTTCTGATAATAATGTCTACTTTAAGTTTCACCCCAATTTCTTTCTAATAAAGGATCAAGAAATGAGGATGATCCTTCATCGAGGATAATGTGAAGAAGGCATGTACTCTCTTGTTCTAAGTCCAAGGAATAAAGTCACTTTTGGAGTCAGTAAGCCATTAGTTTGTTCGATGGTATAGCCGTTTAGGGTATCACGCGTCTTCCATTATTAAGAATGTTATTGAGAACAATAATCTTCTTTATCTTAATAATTTTTTGAGTTGAATCAGTGTGTGATCCTTGTTAAAGGGGCAAGAGTCACCAACTTTCTTTATGTTAAGTCAAACAATGCTTGTACTGAACCTCTTTAGTTGATCCACTCTGATATTTAGAGCCCCGCTCCACCCTCAATAGGTAGACACATGTATTACGTAAGTTTTATTAATGACTACAGTAGATATACACTGATTTACCTCTTAAAAAAGATGTCTAAAGTCTTTCCTGTTTTTCATAACTTTTAAAATCTAATAAAGAAAAAATTTAACAGACCAATCATGTCGATGCAAATAAACTAGGGAGGCAATTATGAGAAGTTAAATACCTACTTTCAGAAGATTAGCATTGCACATTATGTATCTTATCTTCACGCCCACCAGCAAAATGATTCGGCAAAAACAAAACATCGACAGATAGTCAAAGTTGGTCTAGCCCTCCTTGCTAATGCATCTATGTCCTTTAAAAATTTTGGACGCATCCTTCATGACTGCAACATATCTCATTAATCTTCTCCCAAATAAAATAATTGGATATCACGTGCCAAAAAAACTTTTACTATAAGAAAATTTTGGCGAAAAGAAACATCAACAGATAGTTAAAGTTAGTCTAGCCTCCTTGCTAATGCATTTATGTCCTTCAAAATTTTTAGATGGGGCCTTCATGACTGCAACATATCTCATTAATAGTCTCCTAAACAAAATAATTGGATCTCACATGCCAATAAAACTTTTACTACAAGAACATCCAATTGTATATTTATTTATGTGTTTGGTTGTGCTTGTTGGCCCAATTTTAGACCTTTTAATTCTCACAAGTTTGCTTTTCAATTTAAACAATGTGTGTCACTTGGCTATAGTTCTCTTCATAAAGGGTTTAATTTTCTTGATGTTACTACTGGTTGTGTGTATATCTCTAAAGTTATGGCCTTTGATGAGTCTGTCTTTCCCTTTAAAAATTTTATGACAGTGCTAGGGCTCGTCTTAGATAAGAGATTATCTTGTTATCGAAACATTCACTTTATGGAAATGTAAATTATTATGATTAAAATATTACAAATATTTATAACCATGATGATTCTTCTAATGTTGCATGTGATACACAGAAATCTTTTGTAAAATATTTGGAGTAATTTAGTGTCCAGGTGAGCTCACATAGAGATAGCAATGTCCAAGGGTTAGCGGACAATCCCAAACTTGGTTCTGGACCTTCTACAGCTTTTGGATCTGATCTTGAACCTTCAAATATTATTTCTCCATCTTCTTTAACTTTGTCCTTAAAATAAAAGACTGACATGCCCTCTCCAATGCTACAATCCCAAACTAGGTTATAAAGTGATATTGTAAAACCAAAGAAGTTTTATTATGGTATTATTCTTTATAGAAACTTTTATTCTACATGGGAACCAAAAAAATTTAAAAGAGACACTTGATGACTCAATTGAGATATACTAGAAGATATATTAAGATATATTGAGATATATTTTATTTTGTCAGAGCCAAACATATTGAGAAAGAGTGGTAAGAAATCAATTGTAGGTTCAACGCTTGCATCAAAGATCAATTAGCTGATGGATTTATAAAGGCTTTACCGGTTCGAGCATATGAGGAGTTCAAACATAATCTAAACCTATAACAAAAAAACTAGGTTAAGATTGTGCGAGGCTATTAGAAGATACTCCTTAATGGTTCTTTCATGAGATGACTGTTACTCAATATTCATTATATGTTCGTTACTCCTTCTAGCATTCATATAAATATGTGGATTGTTGTATCCTTAAAATGTATCATGTACAACAACATTGCAAGTTCTTACACTTAAAACTAGATGACAATTCAAATTCTGCATACATATCTCCACTTTACCATTTATGAATTTGAATTTGTTCTTAAGAAACGAAAGTAAAGAGATATTTCTCTTCCGAATATTAACAATGCCTGATCAAGTCAAGATTCTCATGAAGCTTTTTGTGCATATAGTTTGATATAATAGGAATGACGCATTATGATTACAAGTTAAGAATTAAGAATCCTAATCATAAATTGTCCGAATTAAGGATTTATATTTCTAATTCAGACGAGTGATCCAAAACAATTGGCATAATTGAATTCCAAAATTAGTAAGCAAATTCCCAAATTTAAAAAGACAAAAGTTGAATCCTTAGTTAAAATCTTTGATTGTACTGGAATATTAGCTTATGAGGAAATGATACAGAGATTACTTGAAATTGGTATCGATCTTGATCAGCAGAACAAGTCTAATATCATGAAACACTAGCTTGTAAAATGCAACAATGGAAAAGGACAATATGCAGATAATTATAATTCTTATTTATTAAGATTAAGCTCACAAAACAAGAACAAAAGATATGCTAGTGCAGAAGAAGAAGTCTGCTAGAGATCTGTAATGGCGCTGTAACTAACAACATTAGCAACGTAATAGACATTTCACTTAAACACTATACAAATATACCAAAATGTAATATTCTTACTCTCTTTTTACAAATAAACACTGTACAAATAAACATTGTCACTTGACTACCACCCTTAGTGGTAAAAATTGATCGTAAATATCAATAATAAAAATTATATTTTCTCAACCAACAAAAAAAATAATATTTTGCGAATGGATGTTGCTTTTACACTCATTATAATTGAATGAGTATGTTTGTAGATGTACTAAACAAACTCTTAACCGCTACCATAAATAAATTATGATTGAAGTGTTTTTGTTTTTTAAGATGAGAGCTAGAATGACTCGCAAGTTATAAGCTAATTACATAGGCTTAGATTTAGATACAACTGAAGTTATTTCATCTTACGAAACAGACATGTAAAATGTAACTGAGTTTATGAACAATAATTGACATCAATTTTATCAAATATACTCATAACCAGCCACTTATAAGATTGTTTTGTATATACCAAAATGAAACTCCAAACAAGCTCACAAGCTAAAGATTATGCCTAGCAAAATGAATAAACACAAAAAAGCCTGTATAACTATCCTTTCGAATCCTCACACATAATTTCCTTGTCCTTTTTACTTATTATTTAATTGAATTTATATGTTCATTTTTATTTGTTACTTAAAATTTTTCATGCGTATTTAATATCAACAACTATCTTAAAATGTCAAATATTAACCACTCTATTATCATAATTAATGAAAAAACATTCATCATCAGTAATAATCTAACAATTTACTTTTTACACAATTTTTTAAAAAAATATTAACTAAGTACCTATCAAATTTGCTCAATTGCTAGTATTAATACCTTTTTAATTTAGTTTAATTGATCTTAAGTGACTACTATATCATATTCGAGTGAGTAAGTAGTAAATTACTATCAATAATTACAAAAAAATAAAGAAAGAGAGAAAGGCAGATTTAAACTACTTTCTAAAATAACTGACATCAGACAGATTGTGTTGTACACCAAAATAACACTCCAAATAAGTTCACAAGCTAAAGATTATGCCTAACAAAATCAATAAACACATAATAGCCTGTATAACTAGCCTTGCAAATCCCCACACATATTCTATTTGTTATCTTTTACTTATCACTTAATCGAATTTATTTGTCTATTTTTATTTATCACTTCATAATTTTTAATGCGTATTTAATATCAACAATTATCTTAAAACGTCAAATATTAATATCCTCATTATCATAATCAATTACAAAATTATACTTCACCAGTAATAATCAACCAATTTTACTTTTTATATGAAATTTTAAAGAAAACATTAACCAACCACGATTAAATTAGCTAAATTTTTGGTATTAATCTACTAAATGAACTTTAAACGACTATTATATTATATCTGTAAAAATGGAGTAAATAGTAAAATACTACCAAAAAATATAAAATAAATAAATAAAGAAAGAAGGCAGATTTAAACTACTTTTTAAGATAAATGAGTTCAATTATTGATGAGTTCAATAGATTCTGTGAACATAAAGCAAAAGATAAGAAAATAAGGTTCCCAAAATTCATGGCTACTTCACCAATGAAAGTAAAATCTAGTGGATAAGAATAGAACATGAACAGCTACTCCTACTCTGCACTCTGCAGTAGACTAGAAAGATTCCTACTGCTGCCTCTGCAACCATTTTATTACATACAGTAAATTATAGTAGGAGATGAATAGATAGATCCTCTCGCTAAAAGTGATCACGACTAGATACACTTTTTTCTGAAAAAACTGCACCAAAATCATCCACACATTTTTTTAGGTCAGAAATGTAATATTTTTTTTGGGATGACAGATTGATTAGAGCTACTACAGGATCATAAGTTGTTTTTATTAGAGTTTTTTGTTTTATATATAAAAAAAATTTGATTTTGTGTGTTTGACTGATTTAGATGAAAAAATGAGCTCCATGAACAAAGTTTAGAAAAGAGACTAATTTAAGCTTCTCAGCCATCACATTGTGTGCATCACCATTGAAATTCTCTCTCTCAGTGCCAATGTGTAAAAGAAGCATTGACCCTTTTCAGAGAGGAGAGACAACAAAAGTGAAAAACCATTGACACACGCAGAGACAAAGGAGAGAGAGTGAACCAGCAAGAAGAAAACCCAATCCATCCAAAGCACATATTCATTCCTTCCATCATCTCAATCGTCATCATCAATCTCCAGCACAAGGCAGCCGCAGCCAGAAGAAGAGCGCCATCAGAGATGACAAGAAAGTAGAAAACCACTTCTTGGTGTTGATAGACAGACACCCACAGTGAATCCCAAATCATCCCAAAATCGAGTCTTTTTTGGGGGTTTGATTTCCATGTCGTCCCACCTCGACAACGCCCCATCAACCCCAGGCAAGTTCAAAATGGACAAATCGCCCTACCGCCTCCGCCACTCCTACTTCTCCGTCGCCAAGCTCATTTTCTGGTCTCTCGTCTTCATCGGCCTCATCTTGATTTTCTTCCTCCATTCCCCCTCATCCTCCCCTCTCCCTTCCGATCCGTCTCGCAGATCTCTCCGCACCTCCAACTGGGGCGGACCCGCCTGGGAGAAACGGGTCCGGAGCTCCGCCAAGCCCCGGTCCAGAAACGGCTTCTCCGTCCTCGTCACCGGCGCCGCTGGATTCGTCGGCACCCACGTCTCCGCCGCCTTGAAGAGGAGAGGGGATGGGGTGCTAGGGCTCGACAATTTCAATGACTACTACGACCCTTCCTTGAAGCGAGCTCGCCAGGCTCTTCTAGAAAGATCTGGAATCTTCATAGTGGAGGGGGATTTGAATGATGCTGATCTCTTGAGTAAGCTGTTTGAGGTATTGCCCTTCACCCATGTGATGCACTTAGCAGCTCAAGCTGGTGTCAGGTATGCCATGGAGAATCCCATGTCTTATGTTCATAGCAACATTGCTGGGTTAGTCAATTTGTTAGAAGTTTGTAAGGCTGCCAATCCCCAGCCCGCCATTGTCTGGGCATCATCTAGCTCCGTTTACGGTTTGAACACTCACGTCCCATTTTCCGAGACTCATAGGACTGATCAGCCCGCCAGTCTTTATGCCGCTACCAAAAAGGCTGGTGAAGAGATTGCACACACTTACAATCATATATATGGTTTGTCGCTAACCGGGTTGAGATTCTTTACCGTGTATGGACCTTGGGGCAGGCCGGATATGGCTTACTTTTTCTTCACTAGAGATATGTTGAAGGGGAAGCCGATACAAATCTTTGAGGCCCCGAATCACGGGACAGTTGCTAGAGACTTCACCTACATTGATGATATTGTGAAGGGGTGTTTGGGCGCGTTGGACACAGCTGAGAAGAGCACTGGGAGTGGTGGGAAGAAGAAGGGGCCAGCGCAGCTGAGAGTGTTTAATTTAGGTAACACATCGCCTGTCCCGGTTTCTGACCTGGTAAGCATTCTTGAGAGGCTGCTGAAGGTTAAGGCAAAGAAGATGATAATGAAGCTGCCACGTAATGGGGATGTGCAGTTCACTCATGCCAATATTAGCTATGCTCAGAGGGAGTTCGGATACAAGCCAACAACAGATTTGCAGACTGGTTTGAAGAAGTTTGTGCGGTGGTATCTGACTTACTATGGGGAGAAGAAAAGTGCTGTATGAACAGAAGGCTAATTTTTTTTTCTGGATCCTACGATGAGGTGATCCCTTTAGAATTATTTGTCCGCTGTGATTCATGTGATTGTTTTTTAACCATTTTCTGCTCCTTTTATTCAACTAAATTCCCTTTTCATATACTTTACCCACCCATATGACCTGCAATCGAGAAGACCAGTTGCTATTGTTCAGAGTGCACCAAGATTGAATCTATATCGCATTTTTTGGGGGGTTATGTGATGTAACTGTCTCTGTAGTTTCAGTATTGTTGTAGTAATCAAGGACTCCTACAGAGGCTTCATTCATCTCTGTTCTCTTCTGTATTCTGCAAATAAAACGTCATCAAGCATTTCCCACTTCCTGTACCTTCTGTGAGACTGAAATTCAATGATTTGTTGTTTTAAAAATTTGTAAGTTCCTCTGCATTGATGTTCTTGTTCAGTGTGAATATGGCAAAACTGTTGCTGGATTAATAGGGCTTTACAGCCATTGTTTCTATTATGAATTGTTGTGATGCTGCAGTAAAGTAAAGCTGGAAATTGGCATCAATCTGTGATGGGACCTTGTGTGTTAAAGCTGTACTTATCCAACTGCTTGCATTTTGTGCTTAGAATACCTGATTCCAATATTCTTTATGGAGTTTGATCACTTTGAATAAAAAAAAAATTAGTGTATACTTTTCACCTTGGGGAGTGTATTACATAATACATAAAGGTAACTCATGATTATCATGTGGTAAAATTAGGATCAAAGTTGTCAGGGGAGTGTAGATTTGTTGGATCCACACTCAAAATCAATTGGCAATGAGTGGAGGAGCCCAACTATATATAAGGATCACTTAAGAGCTTCATCTGGGCGATGTGGGATAATACCACTATGCTCAACATCGTCAAAAATCATATTTCGTCCGTCCACTCATTAAAAAAAGGGAAAGCGTATCTGAGATGCTGGTAGAAGATTGATAAAAGTTCCATGATTCAAGCATTAAGTGTTTCCTTGATCCCTTAAAATGAAACCTGCAGCCAACAACGGTCTGTTATTAGAAAAGCAAAGAAGAAATCAGCCAGAATCCGGCTTTGCTTCTGAACATAGAAAAAATCTAATGTGCTGCGGGATTATCAATAAAACTGAATTGGGCCTCGAAAAGTCAGCTAAGGTTCATCAATAGTTTAACGTTCAATGGCATGAGCACCTTCTGGTGGTGTCCAGTTGTAAATAGCGCATGGCAAATATAGAACTTTGACACGATCAATTTCCTTAACGAAAGGTTTCGGCTTTAAGCACCCTGCCGAGTCGACTGAGAGGTGGAAATTGACAGTACAAGTGAGAGCTAACTGATCACCAAGCATCCGTGAAGCTTTCATGAATTTTGAACAATAAACTTGAAAGAACTTCTGGTAGGAACTCTTTTGCGCTAGCATCAAATCTTAGGTGTCTCGTTGCAAGATAAACTGATTTTAAAATTGGCAAATAAAAAAACTTTTGCACCTTAGAATCCCATCAACTGTTTCCCGCACTGCGATAAATCCATAACTGAGAGGTTGGTCAGTATTGCGGAACTTCAGAGCCGGATGAAAGTCTTGGTGGTCGTGAAAGAGCTGCCCACATCATCAATCATTGATATATTTGAAGTTTTCTATTCATCTGACCTCGGGAGTGCTCTTTATGCTTCACATCTAAAAACGCCTGTACAGCAATTACTCTAGTTTGCCAAACGTCCACCATTTGATGCACTCAGAGTTACAGTCCATTATATAATAGTTATATGTTGGGTATAGCTCATAAATGGCTTATGTCTAAGTGGAGGGGCTGAATCTCAGTAGATGATGACAACAAGGTTAGTAGTTGTGGGCCAGGATTAAGTGGGCTTGGGGTTACGGGGCCAAAGGCCCGCGGTATGATATAGGAATAGGATTTTCATTATAAATACCATGTAATTGTAACCTAATACGATACGACGACGACACACTCAATAATACACAGTCGCTCTTTTGCTCCCGATGACGTAGGCACACTGCCGAACCTCGTTAAATCTTGTGTGCTCTTTACTATTTCCTCTCTTGTTAGTTAATCGAAATTCTCAACATGATATGCTCTAACAATGTATGGGCTGATTCTTTGGAGCATCAACTTGCCTCTCAAGTAACCGCCTTGAATTGGATATACAGTAACTTTGTTTCTATCAAATGACTTCAGATTCAGGATCAGTTGGAATTGCTATCTCACTGTTGGGCATTGCAACCTGCACTTTTCCAACACATCGACGTTAGAAATGGAGTTCCTGAGAAAATTGGGTATTTCAACATTCTCAAGGCCCACAACCAGCATAATTAGGCAGTACTGAACAGATAAGCCTTCTCCATTCCTTCTCACAACAAATATTCAAACAAGAGATTTGATACAGATATTACCCTAGAGTAGACCACTGAAATGCTAACAAGCCAAGTAGTACCAAAACCGATATACAAATACAGAAATGAATGCAATCAACATGATTTTGTAAAAGAATTAGGATACGGATACCGCAGGGATACACCATTATTATAATAGGTAAAAGTGTATAGTTTAGTTACACTAACACTGAAAATGGATCTCTAGAGTCATATAAATGTTCAAATATGAAAAATGCATAATTATAATTCACAAAAGTAAATTGATTGTCTTAGGCGTTTAGATAAAATATGGTAAATTGAAATTTTACTATTAATTATGAGTGGTTTGGGGTATTTCTGACGTATCGCATTTCGGAAACACAAATAGCAGAGCCTAGGAGTTTCCGTGAAAAATTTAGCAAACAAGTAGCAACATTATTTTACATTACATCTTCTCTAATTTACGAGAGAAGCAACTGTCATTTTGCCTTCCAGTTATAATGGTAGAGTCTTACTTGTGAAGACAATACTTGGGTAAAAAGATTGTCAGTCATCTAGTTTTCTTTTTAAGTTTATTTATTATACTTTATTAATTATATGAGACTCGTTTTTATTAATAATGCAACTTAATATAAATAATAAAATATGTCTTTAAATTTTTAGATTTGTTTATATTTCGTATTTTACAGTTTCATCATTAGATACTAAAGATTTTGTTCAAAATTTCCATAAAAAATGCAATTTTTTTTATTATGATTCACGTCGCATATTATATGTTGCACATTGTGAAATAGATTTTCACTAAATTTAATTGCATAATCTGATGCGCTGATTCTTCTATGTTGATTTTATTAATAATTTCTTTTACACACAATGAATTACTTGTACAGTGAAACTTAGTATAAATCCAGAAAATGATCAGTTCAAAAAATGATCACATTTGTTCATTGTCACATGTTTCCTGTCAAAAAATTAAAAATAATGTATAATCCATTAACATAAATCCATTTTTTTCACCTTGGATGGTTCACTTCAGTTCACGTGAATCCAGTCGTTATCGCAACCAAAGATCTTAGTCAACAACACCAAATCCAACAAATGCCATAAAATCCTAACTCCAAAACCCAGATTATAACCTCCCTTCTCCCTCCCATACCCCCCTTTTTATCTCTTTAGAGCTACACTAACCCCCCTTTTTATCTCTTTAGAGCTACACTAACCCGAAAGCAGAAGTAGCAGCAACTTTTTCTTCATTTTTTTTTCTGCTTGGTATCAACCCACAGATTCAAATCACTGCTCTCAGCAAGCAGCATATGGCTGGATGATGTGGGGTGCGCATCGATTTGGGGACTCATTATTGTGAAGGAGTTGGTTCGTTGAAAATTTAGGATTTGGATTTTCATGGAAGAAACGGATCGCATGTGTTTCTCTCGTTCAATGGTCTGATGAAGTTGCAAAAGTTTTTTGGATGGTGGGAGTTGTGGATTTTTGCATTTGAGTGGACAAAGAAGTTTTGGGCCGATGAGAGGAGGAGACGACTCGCATGTGTTCGCTGGTCGCTGCTCCGTCTTCAAGTCCTTCATGACAATGGTGTGGATCTGGGTGCGACATCCTCGCCGGCGCTGGATCTCGCGAATGTCGACTTTCTTAGCCTGAATCAGTTTGATTATTGTCGACATTCTCGCACTGTTGCTATGTGGTGAATGGAGATGAGGCACATATCTGGTTTGTAATTTGATGAATGAGAAAATATGAGTTAATTATGGTAACTAAAGATGCAAAGAGATATTTAAAAGATACAAGTGATCGAGTGATTAGCGTATTTAATTTGGGAGATTTTCATGAAATATATACATTACTAAAGATAATCAAAATAAAACATAATAAATCAAGTAAAAAATAAGTGAAACGATCCTCCCCTTAACATTACTAAAGATTATCTGCTTTGTCATACCGAATGACACAAATACGCTCACTTATTTTTCTCTTTTACGCTAATTGGATTGGGGAGACAAAAAACGGAATTGTCTTCATCTCAGTTGTAAGCATTGTCACACTTGTGTTCAGGAACACGGCAGTGACGTTGACGTATGCAATATTTATTACGACGTGAGCAACATTTGTTACAATCCTCGCAACAGATTCTACTATAACCTTTGCAGCATTGTTGGTGACAGGACCAATAGAGGAGGATGAAGTTCCGGCACCAGTTGACGCCATGATGGTAAGAAAAATAAAAATTGCAGTTAGTAACCAACTAATTTCCTCAAAGATTGTTGGAAGATGAAGCATGCAGCTTGATTGAATTGTACTTGTGGCATACAGTAATATACATGCAGCCAGTAATGTATACATTGAATACATAAGGTAATCAAAATTGACAAATATAAAAGTGAAATGATATTAATTCTTTTACAAACTAGATCACTAGAAGATTAGTTTACCTTAAAGAAAATTAACCTCGTATACCAATTTGACCTAATTGTAGTTAGTATCCTCCTAAGATAAGTCGGTTTCAAGTATCTTAGGTTCGCACAAGCTAGAAAATCTCCTTGAAATCTTCTTCGGGTAGCTTTCCCACAAAGAACTATAGTGAGGATTGTAGCAAAGAGAAGAAGGAGAATGAGTAGTGATTGTGTTGCTTATTAAATTGTGTTGTGAATGCAAAAGTAGCAGATTGTATTTATAGCCTGGCTTTTAAAGGAATAAGGGCACTACGTCCAAAATGACATTAAACAACATTAAAAATTATAATGGTATAAAAACTGTTGTGCTTGATGGACTAAGGCAATGAGATTTTTTTTGTATTATCATGAATCTATAAATTTCTTCATGTTTTCTTTGCAATAGCTCAAAACCATTGTCTTAGGCCATCTCCAGGTAATGAAATTTTCAAGTGTTGCCTATTCTAATCTAAGGAAACATTTATTTGTTGTTGCCTTGGAATTTAGAATTTTTCTACTCTCCAACCTCAATCTGAACTCCTAAACCCATCTTGCCATGAACTAAGGCAACCAAAATTTTATGTTTCTTTGACACTTAGTAAAAAAAGGTTCGATAATGGACTATAAACCATGTTGCCTTGTGGTAAAAGGCTTCGCTTAGTAACTTAGAGTATTAAGGTTCACTTTTTTTTCTCTAACAGAAATTTATTTTTAAATCATAAACCCTTTCATTCCACAAATCCTTATAAATAGATATTTTTAAATATTTTTTTAATTTTCAGTAAATTTACTAATCCTGAACTATTTATCCTTATACTACTAAAAATCCTTATAAATTAAAGCTATTTAATTTTAAATGTATTATTTACTTTCAATAAATTTCTTAGCCTCAAATCTCAAATCCTACACCTTAAATCCTTGTTCCTCAACAACACTTATAAATTAAAAATATTTAATTTTAAACGTTATTTTTCTTAATTTTTTTAATTCAACAAATTTATAATCCCTAAACGCTCGTACCATTAAAAACCCTTACAAATTAAAGATGTTGAATTTTAAACATCATTTTCATTGTATTATTTACTTTCAATAAATTTCTTAACCACAAATTCTAAACCATATACCCTAAACCCTTATACCACAACAAACTCTTACAAATTAAAGATTTTTAATTTTAATCATTAGTTTTCTTATATATTTTTATTTTCAGTAAATTTTTAAATCATAAACCTCGAAACCCTAAATCGTTATGCCACTAAAAATCCTTACAAATTAAAGATATTTACTTTTAACATAATTTTCATTGTCTTATTTACTTTTAATAAATTTCTTAACCCCACATCCTAAATCCTTATACCACAACAAGCTCTTACAAATTAAAGATATTTATTTTTAAATATTATTTTTATTTTATTATGTATTTTCAATAATTCTTAACCCCAAGCCATACACCCCAAATTATAAAAGCTAAACCCTATAATCTCTGTAACACTCAAATTAAACATTAAATCCTTGTAAATTCTGACTTTTCTTTCACTCATTTACACTAATCCTTAAAATTCTTACGCCACCCAGCATTTGTAGATATATAATCATATGACTCATAAGTGTTACACTCTAACTAAATCATAAATATAATACATATAAACTATTTCATGTAAAATGTACATCTAACCCAAATTTATATTTTAACCAAATTTGGTACTTAAAATATTCTAACACTTCAACTCAAATTTACATATGATTTAAGTAAATATTACAATAATTTAACTCAATTTTACATATGACTTAATAAGTAAATATAATTGTAAGATAAAATTTAAAAATTAGACATGTGCCACCGATTGCCCTTAGTTTCCTATTAATTTGCGCCGTATCCTTATCCCATTATTTAATTTAAATTTAATTTATCTAAATACTATGTATTAATGTCCGTGCAAATGCACGTGCTTATTATTTTATAAATTTTTCTTAAAATATTTGTATCATGTGATGCAATTTACTTTTATAAATATTAAAATCTCATTCTAAAAATAAACATAAATTAATATATTTTGATTATTTGAAAATTTTGAAAACTTCTCTGTATATTATAATTTTTATAGTATTGAATTCAACATCACAAACACATAACATAATATTTATTACATCTCTATTTATGACTATGGACACTAAAAATATAATTTATGGTAGTTGAAAAATTAATATTGTTAAATATATATACACAGTAAAAATTGATTGATTTTATCTATTACTAATTATTATCATCAAGGCAATTATTATAAAAAATTGGCTTTCTTTGAATTTGAATGAAAATTCGGCCGAATCTTTCATTAGTAGAGTTGTTCAACCGGTTTTATATCCTAAAAATTGAAGAATTCATTGTTTTAGAATAATTAAGTTTTTGTACCATATTGATTTATTTCAATTCAATCAAAAATGAGAAAATCAATTCTAATATTTTTAAAAAATAAATGTTAGATAATAAATAAGAAATTAATCTATAAATATTTGGAAAAAAATATTTTAGTAGTTTATAGTAAACTAAGCACAAATACTATAATATTTAATTTAGCCTTCATATATAACTAAAATATATAAGAAAAAATTTTATTTTTGAATATATATGCTTTAAATTTAATATGATAATTTAGTTTTTGATTGAATAGAATAATAAATTACTAAAATAGATAAATGAATCATTATAGTTTAATCTTTTCGTTCGGATTGACAATAAGAATATTAACCATCAAAACCGAATATTTCAAACCAAATTGATTTGATTAATTAAGCTCACTTTTTTAAAGTATAATTTTTTGAATCAACTTGAACATAACATTCAATTTTTAATTTATTTATATTGATGACTATTTTTATGTGCAAAAGGGCGATTATATTGAGTTTTAATTTCAATCGCCTAAATAAGAAAATATTGAGCTTCAACATTTTGTATATTTTGTAGATAATATTTTGAAATTTTTATTTCCAAAAAAGGAAAAAAAGTAAAGAATGAGAGTTTTAGTCATACTTAGATTAAATTTTTACTTTTTCTTTATAGGCTAACCAAATTACAAAGGGCCAAAGTTCATCAGAAAATAGTGGAGTAAAAAAAAGTTAAAATATTGTAGTTTAAGTGGAATGATCAGAACTACTTAAAGTGAAATATTATTTTTTTTAAAATTTATATCAAATGAGCAGAAAAAAGATAAATAGAGAATTAATTTTACAATATAATTCAATCTGCAAAATGAAAAATAAGATCATTAATCATAGTTTATGTATATTTAACTATAATATTTAAAAAATAAATATTTTGTTTAGACATTAAATAGTATATTATTTAGATGATAAAAAATTTATTTTTAATTATTTATTTCCTATAGGAAATATAATAATACAATTATACATTTTTATTTAACTAAATGATAATTATTTTTAGCAAAGGCATGGGTCCAACATGTCTTATATACTCAAAATGTGACTGTAATACCAGTTAGCACAAAAAATGGAGTTTTTTTTTCGTTTGGCCTCCTTTCAACAAATGTTATCGAAAATAGCCCTGCATGAGAAAAGTTTTCGGAAATGGCCTCCTTTTAGGGAGCCGCCGTTTCAAACAGCGGCTCATCGTCTGGTTCAGCCGCTGTTTCAAACAGCGGTTG
>NQLW01000015.1:572732-638612 GCA_002312845.1 Kalanchoe fedtschenkoi | reverse complement strand
CCTTTAATAAAGATAGCTTATAAATAAATGAAAATGGTAATAGAAATATTAGTTTAGCTTTTAATATTAATGTAAAATTATTGATAGTGATGCACGTAAATATAAAAAAAATATTAGAAAATTTTGGACACATTAGATTAGTGGCGGAATCAGAAATTTTATTTTGTAGGTACAATTTTTTTTGAGCTAATTGGGCTATAAAAATAAAAAATATAACCTTATTTAAATTTGATTGAGGGTACACAAATTTTTTTAAGCTGAATGGGGTACAAAAATAAGAAATATAATATTTTTAGACTTAGTTATGGGTACAAAAATTTAAAATATATTATTTTTACACTGAATTATACTCCATCTGTCCTCTAATACATGTTGTTTAAGGTTAATTTGAATAGATTAAGGTGAAGTTAATGCTAGCGGTTGAACAAATTTAATAGGTAGGTGGTTAATAATTTTTTGAAAAAGTTCGTGCAAAAAGTAAAATTGGTAGATGATTATTGGTGAGGAATGTATTCTTTATTGATTATGATAATGAAGTGATTAATATTTGACATTTTAAGATAGTTTTTGATATTAAATACGCATTGAAAATTGATAAGTGACAAGTAAAAGTGGACAAAAAAATTCGATTAAGTGACATGTAAAAGAGGACAGAGGGAGTAACTGTTTGGTCTGGACCTGGTGCTGGATGGACAGGTGCCCCCACTATCCACCCTGTGAAACCGCCCCTGTGTAAGATTGTGCCCTAGTATATATAATATATTAAACAATAAGTTCCATTAATTTTTATTATATATTAACTATATATTATAATTTTTATATTTCATTTTATGTATGGATACATGTAACTTACCAATTAATTAAACATGTTATTAACAATAGAGAAGTTAACCAAAAAAACGTGTGTTTGAAATATTAAAAGGTGGAAAAAATAATGCTACAGTTTTAATGTTTAATTAATGTACATCTTACTATTGAAATTTGATGTACAAATTCAAATATGGGGAAAATGCTACTTGATAATTTTATATCAAACATATTTGATGTTGTGTATGATTTAAATGTAGAGGCAGTAGATTGTGCGCTCATTAATATATATAACATTTAAATGTAAGTTTGGCTAATTTGTTATTTATATATTCACTATATATTATAACTTTTACATTTGATTTTATGTAAACATACAAGCATCTTTTATTTTATTCGAACATATTATTAACGATTTAAATAAATTAAATAAACTAAGGTGTGTTTGAGATATGAAAGGTGAAAACAATAAGGTTACAATTTTATTATTGAATTAATGTACAAGTTATAATTAAAATAATATTGTAAGACTTAGAGTTGTGTGCGAAACTTACGTTGTTTGGTTATGAAAATAAATAATATTGTTTTGCAATCATATAGAAAATAACGTATTTTATACTCAATCATCCATAATTCTCAATAAATTTAATAAGATTAATTATATTTAAGAAACCAAATAAACTAATCTTAAGCATCATACAAAATCAATCCAATTTTTTTTCCATCACACCCTACAATCAATCTAATTTTTTTCATCGCATCTTTTTTTACAAATCGTGATAATTTTGACTGCAATTGGTAAACGGTGATAATTCAAAGTCCATTTTGAATTTTTTCCCTACTTTTTAATGTTCAAGAATTACATTGGAATTATTAAATTACAAGTAAAAGCGTAAAAATAAATATTAATTAAGTGTTAAATATAAAACTAAAAAAAAAGTTAAAAAGCCAAGTAAATGCGAAATAACAAATCAATCCCACTTCTATGATCAGTTGAAGCACAAAATCTGACGTAAACGAAGAGGGAAACTAAGTAAAAAATAATTCACTCTTTCATTCAAGCACGCAAAAAAAAAACCCAACATACATTTTTGGACCTTAATGAACACAAAGGCATCTGAAAATAGTCATCTCAGTTCTAATAAGCAATGAAAAGTCTTAGTAAAAGAAAACTCTACAGTCTTGTAGCCGAGTATGATATCTCCTTCACTGATCACTGATGAGATCACATCCATAAAAGAGAATCACCCTAGTTACATAGTGTCCATACCCTTCCAGACTGGTTCTTACATTTCAGGAAGAATCACTATTTCTATATTGCAATTAAAACACAAACAAAAAGGCTTTCTTTAAAATATGACATGGAAGATAAGCTTGGTTTTCAAGTAAATAGTTCAATAGAAACCGAATAACTGAAATTATCTTCTGCAAAATGATGTGCATTGGATAAACAGTTTGCTGAATACATTACAGTTCTCAGAATGAAAGTAACCCAAAGCATAACATAGTTCCATAATCCAAAAAGTATCAAAACCAAGGCATACTCGAGGCTGGATCTTCTTTCATGAAATTTGCATAAGCATGAATATCTTTCTTAAGCCACAAGAGTACTTGCTGTCGTTGATTCACTGCAGTGGACAAAAACACACCATCAGAAATAAACAATGAAACAGATGCTGCAAAGCATAGTGAATGCAACAATGGAATAGCACGGGAGTTAACTACTACCTATGTTAAAGACTTAGACCAAACCAAAACAATATGCCCAAAGGTAGAGAGAACTAATGCAATTGAGAACAGTAAGCACACAAGAAAACAATTTAGTTATTTCACTTGTACAGTAAATAATTAAGCTTACTATTTCCAGGTTGGTGGAAGTTTCTTGGTCTTCTTGTAATAACGGGCAAGACGGTGGATTCTGCTCTCAACCAAAATCAACCTGAATTTGGAGTCCTTGTCTTTCCTGTTCCTTTCCAAATGCTTCCTGATGGCAACAGCCTTTTTGATGAGGTGATACAGATCCTCTGGGATCTCAGGAGCAAGCCCTGTAAAATTAGCACATCACCTTGAAAGGACATTATGTGATTGCAAAACTGAGAAGCATGAAAAATTCTCAAGAATACAAGGCATACCATGAGCCTTAAGGATACGCAAGATTTTGCTACCAGTGACACTCTTCACTTGAGCAATTCCATGGGAATCACGCAAAAGCACACCAATTTGAGATGGTGTCTGCCCTTTCTTTGCTAGCTTGCATATGTTGTCCTCAACCTGTAAACAAAAAAGGATAACTATCATCAGCAAATTGATATCACAAATTAATTTCAACTTAACATATAGAACATAGGAATACATACCCTTGATGTATTAATGTATTGCTTGAAGTGACTACAGTAAATCACTCAATCTTTTCACATAACAGACATGAGATAGAAACTGGTAATCAGTTCATAAAATACCAAAACGCAAGGGTACCCTAAAATACCAGTGCCTCATCTATAACTACCAATTGAACAAAAGTTCAGACCTTAAGAAGGACTGGTTGTACTCACGATAGCAAGCAATGACTCCACACAAATACTCAGTGATACGACAGCAAACATAGCAACTCGAGTGGAGACAATTCTCAGATACAATATATAACTCTTTCTTGTTAATTTATGAATTGACATGAGGCGAAACAAAATGCAGATCCAAGGCCCAACACTATAAGCCATAGAATCGAACATATTAACAATCAATCCACGTAGTATAAACAGTTCCAATTCATCATTAATTAACATATTTCACATACATCCTGGGTGGAGATCTTGAGCCAGCTCGGCGGCGTCCTTTTGTAAGGCAAAGCAGATGCTGAAATACCCTTACTGCAACGACAAAAAAATCGAAACAAAATCACCAACACTGATAATCAGCACCAGAAACATTCAATCAGACTCAATTTGGACGGATTTAGAGAACAAATGTACGCAGAGTGCAGAGTAAAACATTGGATTTAAACGTAAGGATCAGTGACGAATACGAACCCTCGGCTGTGCATACGACCCATGGTTGCGGCGGAGGAGAGAACAAGAAGGTGATTGCGACGTCAAAAGTGCGACAGCTCCGAGTGAAGATATGAAGCCCTAACTAATACGGTCGACGAGGTGATGCTAGGGTTTTTATCTTCCTTTCATACTTTGGAAGAGCTGGCTTGCAATCATTGTTCAGCCCAACTTCTACTTGTTATTTGGGCTGTCGAATGTGTATGGCTCCTGGGCTTTCCTACAATGACATCTCAGTCCGACCATATTCTCCTCGTTATTTGGACTCGAGAATTTTTAGGGCTGACTTTCCTACAACAACAACTAGACCATTCACATCACTCATTTTATTTTAAAGGAAAAAACTCAAAATATTAATGAACTATCACCGTTTATTCAATTATTGTTCGAACTATCACAATTTTCAAAATATGTGCAATGAAAAAAAATCAGATTGATTTTGGATGATGTTTAAGATCAATTTGTTTAATTTCTAAAATTTGTTGAAAATTATGGATGATTAAGTATGAAAAGACGTCATTTTCTTTACGTGTGCAAAACGATATCATTTATTTTGATAGCCAAATGACGAAATTTTCGCACACAAATCTAAGTCTTATAATAATATTAGTTTAGGAATGTAATGGTAAATTTCATTTTAGAAAATCAAACTAATTTATTTTCATCGCACCTTTTTTTTAAAATCATGGTAGTTCAGATCTTAATGCAGTAAGTGATGATAGTTCAGGGCTCCTTTCGGATTTTATCCTTTATTTTAATTGATGGATGCAACTAAGACCAAGAAAATATTAAAATGACTAAATGAGTTTTGGATCATCATTGTTTCTCCTTTATAGTCTAAACCATATTGTCAAAAATTACTTTTTTATGAATTAATATGTAATTTAAGATTAATTAAATTTTATTTCTTGTTCATAATTAATTTTATTAAATTTATTGAATTTTATGACTGATATTTTATAAAAAACGCCATTTTATTTATGCGAGCAAAAAATATTGTTACTTTTTTGACAAAAAACTTATTCTAGCATATTAATCTAGTTCTTATAATAATATTGGTTTCAGAGCGTAATTGTAAATTTTTGTTTTATAAAATTGGTATAATTTTTTCTTGCATCTTATTCGATGTTTCAGATAATTTAGATCGTAATTGATGAAATTATGATATTAATGGTCCCATTTTGATTTTGAGAAAAACATTAAAAGAGGATCTAAAGTATCACTGCTTCCCCACCTGCTGTCCGAACTACTAGAATTGTAAAAAAAGATACAGAATAAAGTTTATGACAATTTTAGGATATTATTTAAGAGTAATTAGTCTTTGATTATTAAATATAATTGATCACATTAAATTTATAGACTCTAAGGGTTAGTTGAGTAGGAAAAGATGTCGTATTAGTTTATGTGAATAAAATAGTATTGTTACGAGTCTAACTTTTATAACAATGTTAATTTAGGAATGCAACTATAAATTATTTTATAACTATTTGTTGCACTCTTTTCGACAATTCATATAGTTTGAACTGCAATTATAAAAGAAATAACACTTTAAGATAGTTTTAAGTTTTTTCAATTTTTTTCTCTTTTAGTAATATCATCTTAAGAATCTGTGTCCAGAAAGCCATTAGGATAACAATTGGTATTCATAAGAAAATAATAGGCAGTGGATTATTGAATTGATTCAAATGATTCAATCTTTTGTGTTTTAAACCTAATACTCATAAGATGTCTAATTGAAACATATATATTTTTTATTTGGGTACGCAGATAGAACCCCTTGAATTAAAAATATTGAATAAAATAGTGAATCAATTACAAAATTGCTAAGAGGATTCAAACTTTTGTTTAAGGGACCACTCACCTAGGTGCATATAGGCTTATGTATACATATGACTACGAAGGGAGTTTTTTTTTTTTATTTGGCCCTCTTTGAACATTTTTTTTCAAATATGGTCTTGCATGAGAAAAGTTTATGGAAATGGCCTCCTTTTAGCGAACCGCTGTTTGATACGGCGGTTGGGTTGAGAGAAACCACCGTTTCAAACAGCGGTTCGACTGATGTGCCCAATCAGCAGACAGGTGGACAAGTGCCAGTTTCAAACCGCGGCTGGTCTCAACCCAACCGCCCTTTCAAACAGCGGTTCGTCATCGACTTCAACCGCTATTTCAAACAGCGGCTATACGTGAAGATTGGAGAGAAACGAATCGAATTATGAATTGGGGGCGAAATTAGGGATTTGAGAATTTCGCCCCGTCGATACCGTGACGAACTTCTTCAACTTCTTGGCACAGCCGGAGCAATGCATGTCGAGCTTGAGAATGACGTTAACAACGCCGTGGTCCTTCCCGACGGCGTCGGGCTTCTTGTTGTCCTGGTCGGCGTCGGGTTTCTGCAACAGAAGGAAGAGATCAGATAAAGACATGGAGTAGAATAGAAGGAGGGTTGTTGACGATTGGATCAGAGAACATGAGCTAAGAGCTAACTGACCAGCTCTCCCATGGGTGTGGGTTTTCTGATAACTGGGTTTTTGAATTGGATTGAAGAAATGGAGGAGAAGAAGACTTTCTCAGTCCCTCTCTAAAAAGGCTGGTCTCAGATAAAGACGGTCCTGGACGCAACTCGAACCGCTGTTTGAAACGGCGGTTGGGTTGAGACCAGCTGCTGTTTGAAACTGGCACTTGTCCACATGTCTGCTGACTGGATAGCCCAGTCAGCACATCAGTCGAACCGCTATTTGAAACAGCGGTTTCTCTCAACCCAACCGCCGTTTCAAACAGCGGTTCGCTAAAAGGAGGCCATTTCCGAAAACTTTTCTCATGCAAGACCATTTTCATAAAAAAATGTTAAAAGAGGGCCACATAAAAAAAAACTCCTACGAAGGCTGATGCAACAATGAGCTCTACTGGTAAAATAAAATGATATTATTGAATATTAAGGTGAGGTTCAATAGAGAATCAGGACTTGTGTGAGAACTGAGAATTCAGTCCATGATCGTCCGATCTGCGCATCAAAGATCCGGATTAATTGAGAACTCTGATAATTGGTGAGACACATATCATAAATTTTGGAAGGGTAGGTGTATAACGGTCTAACAAAAAAATACTTTCCCACCAACTCTACTGCATCTGTCAAATGTTCAACTCACTCTCATGTCATGTGTTACATACCCTCCCCCTCTTCTTCAGGAAACTCATTTATTTTAGTTTTTTAGTTCATAAAACCAATTTATCTAACTATTTTAATAAAAATTTTAAATTTTTTTTATTTTTATTTGTAAAAAAGTATAAGGTTTAATTTAAGATTCATTTTAGATATTTTTTTAAATTGACCACATCTGTTGAATTTTGTACTTTAGAATGCTTAATTTTGTACTTTAGCAAACTTTTTAATTTTTTAAAAAAATATAAGAAATGAATCTTAAATTAAATCTTATATTTTTTTAAAATTATTATGAAAGAGTTACATATACATTTTAACAACTTAAACAAAAAATTAATGAGTTTGCGTAAAGAGAGTGACAAAGTATGTGTGAAATGTGGAAGGAGTGAGTGAGACACATCAGAATATTCGAAGATGCAGCCTCCGATCAAGGGGTCATTCACCGCGTGCTGCAGTGGTGCTATTTATTGTCTTCGTGCTTTAATCCATCAAGGGCGGCATCATCTGATGAGTTAATAACGTTAGCAGCATTAAGAGTTCCATTGTCTCGTATAGCTCAACCAAAGATAAGGTGGGTATCGTGGGATCCTGGGGATGGGAATACTCTAAATGTGGATGGTTCGGTTTCGGCCTTAGGATCATCTGGCGGCGGAATCATAAGGGAGGTCAGCGGCAAGCCAAAGCTTCTATTCAGGGAGAGATATGAGCCACGCATATCAATCACTCAAGCGGAATTCAGAGCAGCTTTGACAGGATTGCAAGAGGCTTATGTAAATGCAGCAGGCATAGTCATCTCAGCAGGCATATCTATTCAGGATTGCAGCAGGCATAGTCATCTCAGAGGTTCAATCAGACTCTTCTTCTTTTGTAAATGCAGTTAATGATGCAAAATCGTGCCCATGGGAGTGTATCTACTTGCTGAGGAGGATCAAGGCGGAGCTGAGAGGCGCTAAAGTTCGCCATATCCTTCGCGAAGTCAATCAAGTTGCTGACGCTTTAGCAAAGGATGCCCATGGATCTGATCAGCTAGTCTCCCCACTACTGTCAGATTTCAAGCCCCATATAAAGGCTCTTGTTGTATTCGATAGTAATCGCACAACTTCATGCCGATTCGGCTAGCCATCTTGTAATTTCACTTATGGAATACAATTTTAAATTAAAAAAAAGGAGTGAGTGAGACATGCAGCAACCCTATAATGGCTTCTGAATGAGGGTAGTGGGGCATGCGATAATTTCTTATTAACTTTAAAATTAACCTCAAACTATTCTCATATGTGGCAAGTTTTAGTTGAGTTCTCATCTCTCACACACATATATATAGGGTGCAGTTTCGCTGTGAACCCAAAAAGCAATGAGAGCAGCGAAGTGCCCTGTGCACGTTAGATCATGGTATCTGATGGATAAGAATTGATAATGAGTGGTGGGCTCAGTTTCTCAAAAACACGCCGGAGATTCAAGGGTGTTCTTGTCAAATAATAAACTTACTATAAATTATCGCACGATTGTACATAAATTGTCAGACTGAAAAAGCAAATTTATCCAAACCTCCTATCAACTGAAACGGCGACAACCAAATCGAAACCCATTTTTCATCTTCAGAAAACCCTGTGAAAACCATTTTTATTTCTAGAACAGTTTAAACCCACAAATATCCATTCAACACAAATCTCCAAAAATGGCGAACACAACCCATGTCGATGATAAAGCAAAAGCTATTAATTTAAACTGTTTTGATTTGTGCAGATTGGGAGTTTCACTTGAATTTTTGATGCATTTGTAGTGATTTTAAGTAAAAAATAGGTTTTTACATCAATGATTATGATTTTAGAAGATGGTGCTTCTTGGTCAAGCCCTACTATGTCGATAAGGGATTTTTAATTTTTTTTTTCTAATTTTGGCTGCATTAACTTTGTGTTTTTTTTCCAGAAATTATATTTTATACCTCATATCTAATTGCACAATGAGTCGTGAATCTATATGTTTTGTTTTTTAAGATTTTTAAGGTTTTGCTCACTGATGTTGGCTGCATTAAATTGTATTTTCTGAATGTTGTATTGTGAAATTTATATTTTGCACATTGTGTTCTTTACTTTAACATCCATTACTTAGTGCGTACTTCGTGTTTTGTGTTTTGTTGTTTGAAGATTGTGTTTTGTGCTTTGTAGGTTATGGTTTCTATTTTGCATTTTGTTTATCTGTTTTATGCTGAGTTTTGCTGAATCTTGTTCTTATGTTGCGCGTTTCTATTTTGAATCCATTACTGTGTTTATGCATTTATACCTTGGGGGTTGTGTTTTCTGCTTCAACATCCATAACTTTGTTGTGCCGACTCCATTAGTGTATTTTGTGCTTTGTGTTTTATATTTTTATGTTTTTAACGTTGTGTTTTGTGCTTGCGAAGGTTTCGTCTTCTATTTTTAATGTTATGTTTTATGCCGAGGTGTGCTAAATCTATTATTTTGAAGGTTGTGCTTTCTATTTTACATTTTTTTCTTCTATTTTTTACTGAGTTCTGCTGAATCCATGACTTTCATGATTGTATTTTATGGTTTGTAATTAGTGTTTTACACTTATTAAGTTGTGCTTTCTGCTTCAACATCCATTAATTCATTTTGTACTTTGTGTTTTGAGCTGTGATTGTTGTGTTTTATATGTTATGTGTTGGGGCGCAAAGATAAAAAGGAGATGTGGGTTAACGTGACAGATTGATGGGGCATTGGAGATATAAAATAAGAGTGGATATTAGTTGATGGGACGTGCTGCATACTAAAAGGGTATGACTGACATGTAATCTATATATATAACAGAATAGGATTTCTGTTGTGACGCTCCCAAACCGATCGGTCCGGTTCGGTCCGATCCGGTTCAGTTCGGTTCGATCCTGGTTGGTTCGGTTTCAAATTTTAAAAAATCATTCGGTTTACAGTTTCATATTTTAAAAAGGGATGACTAATAATTTGGTTCAATTTTAATTTTTCTCGAACTGAACCGTCGGGACGACGGGTGCCTTTAATCGTTCAGTTTACAGTTTCATATTTTAAAAAAGGGTAACTAATAATTTGGTTCGATTTTTAATATTTTTTGAACCGAACCGTCGGAACGACGGGTGCCTTTACTTGTAATGACATAAAAAGTTTGGATTCTTCATTGAGAACTTTTGATGATTTTTAACATTTTTTGTCAAAAAGTACAAGATCAATTTTTTGACGTGTCTTTAAGGTTGTCAAATTAAACTTTAGACTTTACATTGTTCACTGACTCTTGGTCTTGAACTTTCTGTTTGGCACTTTGTTCTTTATATATTATGCTTTATTGAGCTAAACAAACCTTGCAATATGAATCTTCCTTAATCAAACTCCAAAACACATTTGTCCCTAAACATGAGTCTATTCCACTCATCTTCAACAAGTTGCATCTACATTTTAAAAGAGATTAACAACACAAAGTAAAAACAACGAACAATGCTAAGAGTTTCCTCTCTAATGCTCGACGTCTTTCATTCATAATCCTTATTATGTAGTCTTCTATTTCAGGATAAATTTCCTGGGCATTATGACTGATTCTCCTACCTGAGGCACTGCTGGATTCAGTTTCATTTCATGCTTGTGGAGCATTCTTTTCTTCTGCTGTTAAATTATTTTGTGCACCTATCACAACATCCTCAACAATCACCTACTAGAAAAAATTACAATGTTTTGTGGAGTTTTCCTAACAATGACATACAAACTATAAATAAACAACATGGCTAACAATGTACCATAACACTAGTTACTAGAATGCTTACCTAATAACCTTGGAAAAAGTGAAAAACATCGATTTAGAAAAAGATGAGTTAGATGAGAGAGAAAAAGCTCCCTCTTCTCTCTTAAAATCTGCCATCATACATGCCCTTATATTAAACACTCTGCCATCAATCCAAACACAACATTTTTTATTGCATTTAGAAATTAAAATTCCCGCTTCAACCGCTTCACTTGCATTTGCTCGACGGTGATGGAGGCTGCTCAACCAGCTTGGGTGACTCTCTGCAAGCATAGTGCGGACTCAACTCTAGTGTCGGAGGTTAGCAAAAAGCTCTTGGAAGGCCCAACTAAGACTTTCGCTGCTATAGTCAGTGTTTCTGCACCGGCCATAAGGTTTTCGCTAATCGATATATCGAAGAGAAATAAGGCGGTGAAGGATGAGAAACCAGCAGTCCTTTTCACCCCTAATAAAATCAAAACTGGAGAACAACAATGCCAATTTACTCTCATAGCCAGGTTCTCGACTGGTAAGCCAAGATCGGACGACATTTGCACATATATCCGTCAAAACTGGAAAACAATAAGTCCAATGACTAATGGTAGTCTTAACGAGTGCCATGATCTGATAGTACTGAGTTCTTATGAGGATGTATGGAAGCCATGGCTTGCACCAAACACCAGATCTGTAAAAACCTTTTCTGGCTTTTCCGGTGGATCTCGAAGTTCAACCTCAAAAAAGAATCTTTCAAAACCACAGTCTTGGTCAGAATCCCCGTCTCAACATTCTCTACTTCAACAAAGGTTCTCTTAGACAAATTGGAGATGAGATTGGTAAGTTTTCGAAAGTAGATGAGAGGACTCATTGACATGTCTAGCTTACGCTCAGTTATTAGTAGAGGTGGACCTCAGGAAACCCTTACTAAGAGAAATATTCATAGGTAACACCCATGGAGAGGGTGAAAGTTTTGAAGTGGTGTACGAGCGGCGGCTTGCTTATTGCTCTAGATGCAAGCTTCAGGGCCATTCTATAATGGAATGCAAAAAAAGCCAAACGGCTGAATAAAGTTCCTATCAAGAAAAGAAGGATGAAACAGATACTCTGCTGAGAATAGAGGAGTCTGCGCATAGAGAGGTGTCTAATAAGAAGTAAAATAGCTTCAAGGAGTATTAGCCTGGAGTGATCTCTGTTGATGGGAGATTAGAAGAAGGGGAGTAAAAAGGGGAAGAGAAACCCTCTTCATCAAGATTTGAAGAGAATGCTTCAGGGAGGCCAAAAAAATCCCAAAGAGGAGGAGGAGAAAAAGTGGGCGAGAAATCTCTCTCGCTGAACCCTCCAACCGATTCCAAGTTCTCAAAGTTGAGCCGAACACCGACGTAGAGGAAAATAAAGTAGAAAATACAAAAAACCAAGGACAGCTGCGTCCCAGCAAAATAGAGAACTGATTACGGCAGTGAAACCAAAGGAGGTAAAAGTAAGAGTGGAAGAGATCCAACACACCCCCAAGTCAAAAGATAGGGGTAGCAAAGCCATGATCCCTACCCAACCACAGAGGCAGAGTAATTATGCTCATTGACATTCCCCAGAAGAGCCCAGTAGCTGAGATGGAGCTGCCCCAGTCTCAAAGGAAAGTCCAAAATACTCCTTCAGTGGTTACAAAAACTGATGACGTTTCTGAATTTTATGACTCGGATCGTGAAGGTCGTGAAACAGTGAATGGTGGCTGAGATGCTAACTCAGTTAATGCTGAAGGAGCCATGTAGCCTGTTAATGTTGAAGCAGCACTACAGGATGAAGGATGGAATACAACAAAATCTAGGACAAAAGGAGGTAAAAAAGGGCCAAACAATAGTTTGAGGTTCGAAGGCCACATGTAGGAGCGTACGAGCTCTACCAATCCAGTCCTAAATGTTTTCCATGATTAAAATGATCATATGGATTTTGGATGCCAAAAAGCTCTTTAGATTAATTGATCAATATTGTCAGCAAGCATAAGCCTAATTTGATGACTTTTTTGGAGCATAAAAGCAAGCACTCTTCTCTTATCAAGCTTGAAAGAAAGCTGGGTTTCGATTAAATTTAGATTGTCAGGACATCAATTGGCATATTTTGATTCTCTGGCAGTCCAGTTTCATTAGTTTTGATGTTTGTCAAGTGACTGATCAATGGATTTTCGGGTGGTTCCGAAATCAGTTTAGGAGTAAGAAAGATTAGCATTGCTTATGACTTCAATAACAGGCATGACATACGGTGTCTCTGGGATTAGTTGTCCGCGTAAGAAAAATTTGGTGGAAAGAAACATTCGAGAGAAATTGAATTCTTTCATGGAATTCATCTTATTTTTCTTTGTTTGGTTAAAGCTGAAAAATGGTGGGAAAATGTTAAAAAATTATTTATTTTAAACAAATTTTTCTTCCTATTTTTCATCTAATTTTTCTACAAATATTTCTTTTCATTTTCTCACAAATTTTCCTTCTTATTTTCCATCAAATTTTCTTTTCCACTAAATTTTCCCAAAACCTAAATAGAAATACTGAACTCAGATTAAAAAAAGAAATTATTTTGATTTTAAATGATGTAACTATTGATATCATTCATATTTTATAGGACACATTGACACTTAATAATTGATGATTCAAATATAATTTGAATAACTGTCTTTGGTTTGATTGGAGTGGATTTGAGTGCATCAAACAAACAAAGCGAGGGAGGGAGCGAACTTCCCGCTATCATTTTTATCCCATTAAAAAATTGCCTAAAACACGCCTTCCTCTCTCCCCCACGTCCCTCCCACATCCTCCCGACGCTTCGATTCGCTTCACATTTCCGATTCTCTTTTCTCCATTATTCGTCTTGTTGTTGCCGCAAAGCATAGCCACACCAATCCTTCACTCATGTCCTTCTCCGATTCCGAGCTCTCTTCTCATGGGGCAGACCGCAAGTTCTTCCGCCAAATCAGTCGTGACAGTAGAGTTTCCATTCCCTAATCCATATCACGATCTTATTCTTCTTTAAATTATGAATCGGATGAAACCAGAAAAAATGAAGGACACATGCACTGATGCTCGAAATTCAGAACTTATTTCCTCATTTTTATGTGTTTTTTCAGGGTTATTAAACGAGCTGCTTGGATCGGCAAAATCCGACGACTCCAAATCTAGCTGGAAGGTTTGTTGTTTATTTTCCTATCCATTATTTTCCTTGCAAGTGCATTGGTTGGTATTCAGCTTTAGTTCCTATATGTTGTGACATTTGAAACTGCTTCCACAACTCTTTCCAAAATTCCTCTGGCATAGTATTTTATCCTCCAGATTAGAATGTGGTGCATCTACTCGTTGTACACATATATATCATTTCTATTTGTAAGCTCTTATGTCTTTCCAAAAGAAACTACTGTATCATTTGCAGATGGCAATATATCTGCATCAGACATCTGTACTAAGTACGGTGTGACTTAGTAGAATGAGGTGCCGGCTGATTTTTTGCATTTGTTGCATGGTATAGTCATTCTGAAATATTTGAATAGGCATAATGTTTCAAGCGTTAGCGACAGTTTTTGTATGATAGCACATTCTTGTAAGTTTGAGCTCATCTTTTATCAATGAGAGTAAAAACTTTGACCAAAATGAGTAAACGGTTTTTATCATTTTCGTGCTGCCTTTGATCACTAAATGGACAACTGCAGGTGCTCATCATGGACAAAGTGACTGTGAAAGTCATGTCCCAGTCATGTAAAATGGCAGATATTACTGACCAAGGAATTTCATGTGAGAACTATGTCATTTACTTCTAGAGAGTAGCAATTTTCTTGAACGTGTTGTATCCGTGCTTATGTTTTGGAATTGAAATAGTCTACAGTTTGTCATGAGACATTTTTTGTCCATATCCCTACTCTCTGCGCACCAAGTTGGCTCATATCCTTTTTTCTCTACAAAGTCATTTCTGACTTCAGTGTTAAATATTACTGCAGTGGTAGAAGATCTATTCAGAAGAAGGCAACCGTTACCATCCATGGATGCCATTTATTTTATCCAGCCATCAAAAGAGAAGTATACTTCATATTTAGTATATTTCCCTTTGTGATTTTGTTTGTAATCTATGAAGAAAATTGCAATAAATTGCCTTCCTCTATATAAAATCAGTCTCCCCTTTTACTTTTACATGTAACTGCGGAAAACTTTCACATATTTTCTAATTGGATGAATTTCCTTGGTTGCAGCGTAGTCATGTTTCTATCCGATATGTCAGGAAGAGTGCCTTTATACAAAAAGTATGTCTGATTTATTCATGCTTTTTATCAGAGTCATCTGTAGAGATTCATCATTCCCTATTTTCTAATTCTGTTCTTTTTTTCAGAGCTTATTTGTTCTTCAGCTCCCCGGTGCCAAAGGATTTGGTCAACCACATTAAGTGCGACACAAGTGTTTTGCCTCGAATAGGTGCATTAAGAGAGGTTAAAATCATTTCTTTTATGTGATTACTTCTTTTCAACAATAAGATTGATTAAGAAGATGTAGTGACACTTCTGTCTTGACGCTTTCCTCACCTGTTTTATGCAGATGAATCTAGAGTATTTTCCTGTTGACAATCAGGTATTTTACCTTCCACCTACTTTATCTTTACATCAGTTCTTGATTTATTTGTCTGCTGTCTCAGACATCTCTGTCTGTGCTGTGCATGAGATGTGTCCTCTCACAGAACATAGGAATTATGTTTCAATTACCAGACACAGTACTATTGGTATATATTTAGGTTACCAGTTCATGTAAAGCTCTTTAATGTGTTTAATGATCTTTTAGGCCTTTATTACTGACCACGAGATGGCATTAGAGGAGCTTTTTGGTGAAAACGTGGAGAATTCACGTAGATTCAATACTTGTTTGAATACAATGGCCACTCGAATTGGTACCATTTTTGCCTCATTGAAGGTACGATAACATACTATTTAATATGATTAGCAATAAAGTAAGGCTATCCATCTCCTTCCCTCACTTGGTTGCAGTTTTTCCGCAAATCCTTTTCATGCTAAAATTTAGAATATCAAGTGGCATGATTAGTATCATCCAGTGACATTTTCTGGGCTAGTGTGGCATTTTCAAATTCAAAGTTCTAATAGTTTTAATGTTCTTAAAACTTGGCAGGAGCTTCCAAATATACGATATCGTGCTGCCAGATCGAGTGACACATCCACACCGGGTTCTTTTCGTGAATTAGTCCCAGGAAAGCTGGCTTCTGCAGTTTCGAACTCTATTAAGTATTATAAGTCTACCATCCCTAACTTTCCACAATCCGAGACCTGTGAATTGCTCATAGTTGACAGGTCTATAGATCAGGTAATATTCAAGTTCTGTGCAGTAGTTTCCATGTGATGGTAACCATTGAGCTTGTTGAAAACAACTTAATTGACTTCAAATGGCCAGATTTCACCAGTCATACATGAATGGACTTATGATGCGATGTGCCACGATTTACTTGAAATGGATGGTAACAAATATGTGCAAGAGGTATGTAATTAGTTAGAATCCAATCTATAAGTTCTAAATGTCAGTGGTACCTCTTTGAACTTCACAAGAGAATACTTAAGGCTGACATACACAACCCTTCTTAGGTTCCTAGCAAATCAGGTGGTGAGCCTGAGAAGAAAGAGGTCATATTGGAAGATCAGGATCCTATCTGGCTTGAACTTCGTCATGCGCATATTGCTGATGTACGTGATGTCTTTCAAGTTCCCCTGACATGGAATCTTTGATTAAATTGTCAATGTGACTCTTACATAAATGACTTAGTTCATTATTTCATTATCAGGCTAGTGAACGATTGCATGATAAGATGACAAATTTTATGTCGAAGAATAAAGCTGCTCAGCTCCAACAGAGGTTTGTTTTCATTTTCAAACATGTATTTTGATGATGTGTTTCACTTATTTTCTGACTACTTGCAAACTCTCTTTTCTCAACCTTAAGCTCTGGTTATCTCATGTACTGTTATCGCCTACTTTGTTGTTATGGCTGAAATTCATCCGGATTTTATGATTACATTGTCATCATAAGACCTGCCACCAGGGGTGTGGCCTAATCTAAAGATAATGAAGGGTGATTTCTGACAATCTCATGTCTAGAGTTTGATTCCTCTGGCGGTTGAGTGCATGCATTAAAAAAAACATCATTGGACCTGGTGTTGCCTATAAAACATGGATTTAAAGTAAGAGTATTTTAATGGATATATGAAGAAGATTTAAAATTCTAGTTAAGAGTGCAGCAATTTCTTGCAGACCGAATTACTCAATAGTGACGTCTCAAATTTGATCCTTTTATGTGGACACGTGTGAAACACACAAGAATAACTTACAAAGCTAATTGGAAGCGCACATTGTACAGTTTTTTTGGTGCTAGCATCTGCCATCGTATTATAATCACATTGCATTATGGTTACCAAAGAGTACAAAAATGAATCATTGCGTTCACGAGTGTTCTGTCTAACTTCCTAGTTCATGGGAGTTAAATAACTCTGACTTCCTAGACTACATAAGTTTCTTCGTGAGGATTCTAGGTTTTTCAGCAGAGTTCAGGATTGGCAATATCTGAACGGCTATGATATTATTGAATATAAGACAATATGTTATTTGGTTACTGATTATGATGACGTTCAGAGTAAGAAAATTTGTAGTTTTTTTAGAAAGTGACGAAATAGCTGTTAGAAAGTTGAATTATTAAAACCTTGTTAAAGATGCTGGTGGGTATTGATGTTTCTGTTCACTAAAACACCCCCTTCTGCTATATTAATTAAACTCTCAGATGTAAGTTTCTTTCTCTGAAATAAGAATTTTTTAAGTCAGTTTCTATTTCCCATGTTGGACTCCATATGCAGGGATGGTAGTGAATTATCTACAAGAGACTTGCAGAAAATGGTTCAAGCATTACCACAATATAATGAACAAATGGATAAGCTTTCTCTTCATGTGGAGGTCAGTTTTCTTGTAAGATGCGGTTGCGAGATGATGTATAATTATTCAAGCAAAGAACTTCAACTATATGTACTTGTTAGTTGTTAGCCACTCATACTCTAGTTATTGCTTTCACAGGAATACTTTCCTTTAGACTTATTTACTCTATTGGGTATAGGATAACTTATCATTATTATTCTGGCAAAAAAATTCTTGTGTGAATATATTGCTTATCCTCTCTCTTTTCAATTCATTGTGATCACCTTGCTGGTCACCCAAAAAAGAAAGACACACATAAAAACTTGTATCCCCAATATCAATTGAGCGGGCAACTAATAACACTTTGTTTGTTCAGTTGACAAATGATCTTGATGACGATGGCTGGTCTTTTAATTTTTTCATTGCAGATTGCTGGAAAAATAAACAAGATAATTAGAGAGATGGGACTTCGAGAACTTGGGCAATTGGAGCAGGATCTCGTCTTTGGTGATGCAGGTGCAAAAGAAGTGATAAATTTTTTGAGAAGCAATCAGGTGATTACTGAAGGCAGAAGCATCACCTACTCTGTTTCATAGGGCAGAGAATGTGCATAAGTTTCATTCTCAATCTAAATTACCTTTCCTGTGCAGGATGCTAGTACTGAGAATAAACTTCGTTTACTATTAATTTATGCATCTGTTTACCCGGAGAAGTTTGAGGGTGACAAAGGCACAAAACTTATGCAGGTATTTACTACCTGAACACTTATTGAGCTCAGATGTGATGCTTCAAGAATTGATCAAAAATGATCTGGTATTTAATTATGACGGGTATGCTCTAAACCCATGAAGGGATAATCAACTTACTTGAGCGAGAAGCCTAGAATCACAATCTATAGTCATTACACAGTTTCAGGACTTCACTGCAGATAGGAAATTCTAAAATCAGACAACCTTCATATACCTAAGGCCGAGTAAATCATATATGGCGCACCTCTTCTATAAGTGGAATCATCTGATTTGAGAAATTATGATCTCATACTTTGATGTAAGAAATGGAATTGGTAATGCAATTTGACCTTAACCTGTATAGACTCCGCTCCACATTGAACGAAACGCTTCTCTTTGGCATTTACTGATAACCTTGGTTGACGATGATTTTTCTTCATATAGCTTGCCAAACTAGCACCCGAGGATATGAAGTTTGTGAATAACATGCGAATGCTTGAGGGGTCATCAGATAAGAAGAAAGCTTCAACTGTAAACTTCTCGCTAAAGTTTGATGGCCAGAAGGTAAATTATATTATCAGTTTTGTTGAAAATTACTTTAGTTTACACAAGCTTTCATTAGAACCAGAATGTTTCAATCTTATTCTTAGAGGAAGCAAGCAGCCAGAAAAGACAGAACTGGTGAAGAAGAGGAAACCTGGCAACTATTCAGATTCTATCCTATGATTGAGGTGCAATGCTTTGTATACTAACTTTTTTCATTGAATATTACATTTTCAGGTTTTCCCAATAACTTTTCCAACTTCCAACCCTTAAACTAGGAACATGTTAAAACAAAGTAGAAGCAGAAACCACAAACACTGGCTCAAAAATAATTGAATGCGCATCCTTATTCGTGCAATAGTTATTACTGTATTGCACTCACTGCATATCAAATGTAATGGAATTGAAGTACTGGGACCTAGTACATGTACAACAAAGTTCACTCACTTTACTTTTTCTTACATGAAAATGGCACAGTTGATAATGTGGCATAACAACTTAATAATGCTCTCTGATTTAATGGCTTCAGGAGTTGATAGAGAATCTTAGCAAAGGGGAACTACCCAAGAGTCAATATCCATTTATGAATGATTCTGAATCTGTTTCTCTAGAAAGTGCTCGCAGTGCTTCGGTTCGATCATCAAATGCTCCTCCACCACCACCTAAATCAACTCAACTTGCTGCACCTCATTCGATGAGATCAAGAAGGACCGCAACTTGGGCACGACCTCGTCTCTCAGATGATGGATATTCAAGGTAATCTCAGGAATACCCTCCATCTAAAGTATCAAATGTGGAACTAGGATGTTATACTCAAAGCCTCGATTAATCCTTTTAAATATTTTTACAGTGATTCAATTTTGAAGAATGCATTATCTACTGACTTCAGAAAGATGGGACAACGTATTTTCGTGTTTATAATTGGAGGTGCAACTCGATCAGAGGTGATGGTTCAAAATCCCAGAGTCCTTAGGTCTTTTATTTATCAAAATATTCTTCAAATTTGATATCGTGCACTTCGTTGCAGCTGCGAGTTTGTCATAAGCTTACTGCGAAACTAAGAAGAGAAATAATAATGGGTTCTTCTAGTATTGACGACCCTCCTCAATATCTAACGGTAATTATCCTGGCAGTTGACCCTCCCATCTGAATTTTCAAGCAACTGCATTCTAGTTTCTAAACTTATTTTCTCAATTCTGCATGTTGACGATCTTGTTTCTTGGAAGGATTGGTGCTTTTTAATCTTTACAAAATTTTGTGAGACTAAACACTAATCGCTTGCAAGTTGTTCACTGTGGCAACCCGTTGCACATGACACTCAAATGTTTTATTTATTACGGGTGCCTCTCTTCAATAAAATATAATCCCTGGCTGACTTGAGGTTTGGATAATGTTTCAAACTTTTAAACTGTTTGCTGTGTTTTATTGTTCAGAAATTAAAGCTGTTAACAGATCAAGATTTGTCAGTGGATGGGCTCAAACTCTAAACACATATGGATGGCTGTTCTGGTTGTGTTCATAGATTGGTTCTGGCTTTGTGGATGGATCATGATTTGTCTCGGCTGCCTTCATTGGTTTTGAATCTCTAGTTTAAAACAAACTTTGGAAAATGCTATGACAGCCAAAATACAAAAAGGTAATTTCGACATGTGTATTTTTAGTATATATTTTTGGACTAGGATCCCGAACATCAAAGCAATAAGCAGCTAAATCAAAATTGCGTCGTTTCAAGACTAACATGTGTCAATGAATTAAAATATTATTGTAACTAATATTCTATTTACACATGTCAGTATAAGATTTGCGTTTTATGTACAAAATCACATAAAACTATCTTCTAAAACCGTCTGATTTTAGATGGTTGTTAATTGGTTTTGCACTACCTGTTCTACATCCTATATTTTTTTGATAGAGTTGGATAGAGGGGAATAAACACATTTATTCATCGGTGCATATAGATCAATATCAACACAAATTGTGGTGGACACCTTATCAAAATCTTAGGGGGGTGACTATACCGGAAACCCATATAAATGGGTGACTACATGCCCCTTAAATCGTTTATGGGAGGACTAAGATCATCTCGATCCGAAATGATGTAACTTCATTATATTACAACTTAAAGAAAATGCATATACTCTGACAGAGGATAATTTTTTTTGAAAGATGGTGCTTTCATTGAGAAAAGAGAAAATCCAAAATGTTAGAAGTTCAGCTAAAAAGATATACAATCTTAGTCAATATGGCTAAATAGAAAGGCTATCTAATGATATGATGCAAGCCTATTCTATGAGCCCAATTGATATTAAATTGAGAAGATCTCCAAGAGAGATAACTGATTTTCAAATCATACTTGATAGTCTTCATGATTTGAGCTCTTGAGAATTGGACATTTCGGAATACAACATTATTCCTAGTTCTCCAAATATGATAGATATCAATAGAGGTAAAGAGAAAGTAAACTTTCTTAAAAACTCGAGTAGGGAAATTCTTGAAAACTAATCATAAAATCATATGGGCCCATGATAAGAATGACCTAGGAGACTTGCACATAGAAGACACAAATTTCTTGATAAAGTAGTTCAGAGACGACTTAAATCACCAAGAAATAAAGCCTTTAGATAAGTGTATTTTTCTCTAATCACATCGACTTTATTTCAGATCTTATATCTCAAAACCATTTCTTAAAGTTAGGGTCATCACTGTTTCTACTACGAGTCATAGGTCATATGTTCAAAATAGATGGCGGTGTATAATTCTTTGGAAAACATATTATATTTGTTCTCAACATATCCTTTTAGATCTACGAGTTGCTATCATAGAAATGGTAACTGTCCTCACTTATAAGTCTCAAACTCTTTCGAACAACATTCTACTCTCTCTCTGATATTCTTAAACAATTCAAGCTTCTTCAAAGTTTTATTTTGAGGGACAATTTTTTCTATATTGGAGCATTGAACTCATTTAATTAGTTGAGTTTCTTATAAAGAAACATTTGTTATTCTCGAGAGTTTATCAAATTTTAAATATTTTGCAAAAAGCTTTAAATGCCCTGAATTTTAATAAAGACAATCTTGATACCATTCTTGATCCATGTGATAGGTGTCTTTATTATTATTTTTATGAGAACTCATTTGTGAGCATGTCCTAAAAATAGGTGGAAGATCAATATGACTCATCGTTAATCATACTACGTCCAATATGGTTCGATCTCTTCTCTCAGGCATACCATTTAATTATGGTGTTGTAGAAGGAGTATGCGCTGAAACAATTTCACACTTCTTGTATCAACATGCATTTCGAGACATAGATATTCATCTATATGATCATCTCTACATGTCTAAATGGTCTTATACTTTATTTAAATTTTTTGAATTTGTTAAGAAACTAATATTTATGTCGTATCATATACACATAATTATACTTTTATAAGACATAGGTAAATATATTGAAGCACATAAAACCATTTCAGAATTTCTATATTTATGAGTCTGCATACATCATCATAAATTATTATCAAAACATCATTAACTCTGTCGCTTTATCATGTGAACAGAATTATAGTAATTTTTCAAATAAGCAAGATCACATGTATCAACTGCTTCAAAAGCAAATGTGTTCAAAAGCCCATCAAATTGGATCCTTTGAAAATATATTTTTATATGATCCATACTATAATGTAAGAATATAAAATTTAAAACATTAGATTTAACATTGCTACATATTAGGATTTTAAGTTTAGAACTCAAAGCCTACCGTAAAATAGGGAAATACCTCAAAACTCTTCATTTGGATAAAAGAAGATGGTATATTGTTAATATCTAAATAAAATCTTTCTATGTCCAAATATGAAATAAATATTAGGTTTATGCCAATTGCAGGTACATAATAGTAATTACCGAGTTCAAAAATCTAAACTCAAAAAATAAAAGTATTGTTACTGCAACTCTTACTCCAATGTCTAGGCATAGGATCATCCCACTAATCCATGCTTCCTTTTAGTTCTTCACATTCGTACAAATATGAGAGCGGCATTTGATATCTGATAGGTTTGAATTATTCGACCTATTTTATACTTAACTTACTTGATTCTTGATCACCCGAGGGTTTAAACTAATGTTGTAGTAATTTTTCATATTTGCAGACTATTTTTAATCTTATTGCGAAAAAGCTATAAAAAATTTTTAATAATGAGAGACAGATAAAATCGTATCAAAATGGACAAAGCATAAACCGTGCAAAGCATTGCGCGCTAACTTGTCAACCGAGTGCAGTGATGTGGAAAGATGCATACACTTGTCAGTAGTAAGAAAGAAGCATGAATTTAACTCAGTAGAAGGTCGTTCACATGGCCAATCGGGCGGTATTTCAATAATCTACCACAACGAGCTGTTGTTTCTTGAAATTAAGAAGGCCAGATGTAGCAGCTTTTGAGAGCCATATCTTTCGCGTCACAAGTTCAATTTTGATTATCTAAGATGTGTTGGAAAGAGAAACCATAGATATACATTATGTGAAAGGAGTTAAGGTCAGATTCTCCACGGACTTGTGCAGGAAAAACCAACAAGTCCGAGTGCAACTTGAATTTCCTATGACATCTCAATTTTTGTTTCCAAATTCCTAATAGATAGAAGTCTGATTCAAGCTATATATTCTTAGACATTTTGAGCAGATAAATATGGAAACAAGTAGAAGAGTGGCAATAGATGTTATATTAGGTCAAAATTCATATTACCTCTATGAAGTGTGGTAATAAGTTGTTATATATTACCACATTTTAATATATGAAACATGGTAAGAGTATTTTTATTTACTTTTTCGTTATTTACCAATTATCACGCTTCATGTTATAAAACATGGTAAAAGATTGGCTTTCTGTTCGGCACTTAACTACCAATTACCACGCTTCATGTTATAAAGTGTGGTAAAAAGCTGACCTTTCTTTAATTTTTTTTCCTCATGCCCTCTCGTCTCACCCGTCAAACTTTTAGTGTCCTTATTCTCACATCTCCCTTCTCTCATCATCTCACTCATCTCCTCCCTACCTATCAAACCGATCACCGCCTCAAACCGCTTCCACTTCAGCACTCCACCAAACTCCACCACCAGTCTATCCATCTCTCAACCATGAACTTGAGCCACCGCATGAATTGTAAGGTGCTTGATCCACGCGAGCGACTCCACCTCCTAACTACCAAGTTGTGCAACCATTATATATGGCAATCAAGGTAGCCTTGCTTGACTGTCATACTCCAAATCCGCTGCAGTATAATTTTTTTAAAGAAAAAGATTATTCTATTAAAAGGAACACAAAAAAGAAAAAAAAGGTACAACAAAAAACCAAGACAACTCCAGGTTCCGGCTTACCGGAACTGCCTCAACGAGCAGCCAACAAGCCGCTAAAACACAAGGATGCTACACATTAGTTCCAAGACCATCGCGTCGTACCCGTCTATCTTCGATTAAAGCTTTCCTAACATCCGGACTACAATAAGCTTCCTATAATTGGACAATTTCAGCCGCATCTCTTGCCATTGCAACTGCAACTAGGTTCCTTTCTATCTCGATCACCTTCACTAAAATACCATTGCACATATTCCTCAGTCGCTCCATCAGATCCAGCCATCTCTAAGGCAGAGCTTTTTCACCTATCAAACAATCAATCACCCGGTCAGAATCACTCTGAATTTCAGCAATTCTTCTGCTATTGTCCCTCATTGCCTCCATAGCGGTCAATAAGGATGATATCTGAGCATGAAATTGATCTTGGCCACTACTAAATTTCAAAAAGTTGCAATGGAGGACATTACTCTCACTGTCCCTGATCACATAGCTTCCTAAACCATAATTCCCTTTTATCATACCATAAAAATTGAGAGTAAGCCCCTGGGGATTAGGAATCCACTTAATCCAATTTTCTTTCTTTTTCCTAGGCATGAGAATAGGAATATGAAAGCACTTGATGGAATCCACAAAAAGCAAATACATTTAGATGGAATCCAGAGCTTCCAGAATTTTTCCACCAGGAACACTCAGCATCATTGCTACCAGAATGCAACAGCCCGAATTTCTTAGAACTAAAAACACCATCCTCCGATAATTTCCAAATAAGTTGATCATCTGGATTTTTCAGTTGTATCTCTTTTGCATTATGTTGAAGATCAGCAGGCAAAGATTCAACATATGTAACTTTTTTCTTGTGGTCATTCTAAATATGAGTAATTGAATCATCAGGAAGATCATTTTGGCAAAAATATAAAATTGACTAAATATAAGTGACCAATTTTGGTTAGTTAATTGATATAGGGATAAATAAGTAATTATATATTTATTTATTAGTGACAAATATATATATGATAAAAGTTTCGTCGATTATATAGTTGTGGGACCCATATTTCAAAAAATAGATAAAGATAAATAGTTGACGAATATTTCATCACTTATGTTAAAAATAGTATAATCCTTGAGGCTTTAACTAATCAAAATATTGACGAACATTTTCGTTATATTTATGTCCATTTGTGATGGATATTGATGTAAAATTCACAAAATTTACCATTAGTTATAGCCAGTTTTCTTGTAGTGCTGATCTAAGGGTTGTGGCTGATCTTGATGGAGTTTTGCTTTGAGATTTTGCCTTTTTTTTAATTTGTATTTTTATTGAGAGTAGGGGTTGTGGGTGATCTTGGTGGAGTTTTGATTTGGGGTTTGATTTTGCTCAAATGTGCATAAGAAGAGTATGGAAGCTCGGAAGTCATATGGTTTCTTAACGTCTTATTGAGGAGCAAGAAGATTGGGAGGAAGCGCAGACAACATGCGATAGAAGATGATCATGCCTGGTGTTAGATTTTGTCCCATCGAAGAAGAACTGCTTCTTTCTGATCTAGATTGCCACCGTCATTTTTTTGTTGTTAGTAATTTGGAAGTCAAACAGCTCTGCCATTTTGAGATTAAATAGATTTGAGGGATTCATATTGATTTTGTATCTTGGATTCAAGTTTGCTAGTTATGAATAAAGTTAAAAAAAAATTATGTGCAGTGGACGGTGGAATATGATTATACTAATTTATTATATTGTTTTCTTGAATATGATTATTTCTTTATTTTCGGGAGCCATCAACTAGGGTCCAAAGTTGCACAGACCTACAAGTATATATGATTTGGTATGTTATGCTCGCTCTGTGATTTGGCGGAAGAGCATGGTGGTGGTAAAAAGGGGTGTTGAGGTTGAAGATTGTGGATGATGAAGATGTAGATGATGTCATGGTTGAGAGACATGACTGAGAAATCGTGTAGCTAATTAAAGTGGTGGCGAGATTCGAGGACTAGATTGAAGTTGATGAGACATGATATGAGATAATAATGTTGCTAATTTAAATTAGGAAAACATCATATTACTACGCTTCTCATTTTGAAGCGTGGTAAAAGGTCCTTTCCTAATACCACGCTTTTAACTTAAAGCTTGGTATTAGGTTTGGACCTATTACAACGCTTTTAAGTTAAAAGCTTGGTAAAAGGTCCTTTTCCTACTATCACACTTTTAACTTAAGGTGTGGTATTACGAAAGGTCTTTTTAACACGCTTTTTACTTGAAGCGTGGTAATAGGTCCAAACCTAATACCACGCTTACCAATTACGACGCTCGTTTTCACCACATTTGACAAATGCGGTAAAATTCTTTAGATAAGAGTGGTATTAAGCTCAAACCTGCAGTAGTGTTTATGCATAGGAAAAACATTCTTCATCTCTTGATAATGTATTTCTTCCTAAACACTCCGAAAATTTCTAAAAGAAATGTGCTTCGAAAATTTTCCAAACTACCCTTACAACAAGTATTGATTGGCTTCTCATCCGGCACACAATTTGGAAATTCTCTACTGAATCTCGCTAAATATATATCGGTCATTTAACTTATAACCTGTCATATGGGAGTTTTACAGCAAAAGATAATTAGAGTAATGATATAGATATATCATATACTCCTTACATGTCACTTAATTTAAATTTTTGTCCACTTTTATCTGTCACTTAACAATTTTCAATGCGTATTTAATATCAATAACTACTTTAAAACATCAAACATTACTCACTTCTTTATCGTAATCAATAGAAATTCATTCACCAATAATAATCTATCCATTTTACTTTTTGCATGAATTTAAAAAAAAACATCAACCACCTACTCAATAAATTTGTTCACTCGCTATCATTAATTTTATCTTAATCTATTTAAATTAATTTTAAACGACATGTACAAGAGTATGGAGGGAATATGTATGTATGTTTAATTTACTGAGAGGAGAATGCCTCAGTGAACAATATACTTAAAGTCTGTAGGATTTCAAAAAAAAGGCCAAGAGAGAGGGGGAAGCGGAAGAGCTTCTATGTGCCCAATTCTAAGAATTAGGGTTTGAGTTGAAGTCATTTGTGTGATCTGACGATAGCTTTATGGGGTTTGTATATATCAATAACAACATGTTTCTTATTAGTCTATGCATAAAGTCACCCTTGTTCCCTCTTTTATTCAATTAATTTGTTCCTGTGACTATTCGGTTTATGCTTGTTAATAATATATCCGTGTCTGTAGGAATTGAAGTGAAGCCTGGAAACCCTTACACTCTTTTTTCAAAAACTTCTAAAGGAAGGCTTCATATATCTCAAGTACCTGCTTACCTTCGAATTTCTGACACATTATGTTTTAGAAATTGGTGATCGTTTTATTTATCCATAGGAATTTGATGTTGATTTGAGTGTGCAATGTTTGTTGTGATTGAATAGGCAACATTGGGGATTGGTTCTGGGACCAACAAGAGCTTAGTCCAGTGTAATGTGGGAGATAAGTACCCAGTTTTCTAGTGCGCTTTCTTACCCAACATGAATGGGATGAACTAAATTTCCAAACCTGTGTAAATCAAGCTATGGATTTTTGCAAAATTTTAACTAAAGGCCGAGCGAAAGAGAATCGTAATCCATTTTGTTTTGGTTTTTCATTCTAAAAACATGACTTTTTGTTTTGTTTCATCAGGGTTCGAATTCGAGGTGTGAATTCATCTGCAGACTTTCTTATCACTTGGCCACAATCTTAATTATTAATATATTAACATGAAAACAACACGACACCATGTCCAAAAAGCTTTCAAGACAATTAAACACACCCTACTACAAGATATGTGAAGATGAAGAAAACAAATCCCACACGTTGACTATCAGATACAAATATATGATGCCAGAAATGTTATACTACCATTAAGTGATTATTGATTAAACATCCAAGGCATGTTCGAACCGACCTTAAAAATGCAAAATCATTACTAAATGAGAGTTGTACACCCGGACAACCTTCCATATAAAAAAAATTGAGTAGGTAAATTAATTAGAAATAAAAATCTTAAATTCAATTAAAAATTTTATTCTTTTAACTTGTGTACCTTCAATTCAGCTTGAATAGAGTAATAGGTCAAAACATTCAATCCATATTCCTCTCGCTCGTACCCAAAATCCAACAACTCTACCCAAAAAATGCATGAGAAAGCATTCCTGGCTGCTAATGAATCTTATAATAACTTCAAACTCTTTCTTTTACCTCAAACTAAAATCACTGCTAAGTGATGAGTGTAATATCGACAGAAGTGAAAAGAAAATGTGGAAAGATTTGTTCGTAAAATTTTTGTAAGAATGGAGTTTGGGAGGATTTAGAGGGATTAGAAAGTATTAAATACTATCTTCTTTTACTCTCGATTTAGATGAATTTAAAAAGAAATGAAGGGATTTATTGTAATAGGACACATTTGACCACCATATTCTATATACTTTCTTTTCATTTATTTGTTATGGTTATTTAAATAATTTCTCTACAAAACTCAGTAACACAGTTTTCAATACATCCACAAATCATTTGTTTTCCTAAATACTCTCTCTGTCCTTTAATACATGTCGTTTAAGATTAATTTGAGTAGATTAAGGTAAAATTAATATTAGCGGTTGGACAAATTTAATAAGTAGGTGGTTAATATTTTTTAAAAAAAATTCTTGTAAAAAAATAAAATTGATAGATGATAAGTGATGAGAAGTGTATTTTTTTATTAATTAACATATAAAAAGAGCTCAGAAATAATTTGTTTCCGGTCAAAAACAATAAAGTTGGTCGGTTATTTGAAGTTAGATTTGAAGCATGTAGGGAGTCTTGAGAACGTCGGTACACGGAAGAAGAGAAGAGACGTTACCTAAATGGCTTCATCTTCGTCCATGGCGTATTCTTCCAGTATCAACTTTTCCTGCTACCAAAACCACCTCCATTTCCGCAATTCCTCCCGCCGCGTCTTTCTCTGCCGCTCGGAGCCGGAGCAGAATGAGAATCACCCACCAAACGGAAAAATTGGTCGCCGGTACGAGCGAGCTTCTTCAATCACCATATACAATAGCTATTAACTTAGCTTACTGTTAATTCGGTGAACCTTGGAACCCGATTGTTTTTGTTTTTTCTGAAGGGAGCTGGTACTGAAGAGCAGTGAGATCGCTGTTATTGGAGCCATTTTGAACTTGAGGTGCGGTTTTCAGAAAAAATTTCAAAATCGCCACTTTTCCTTAGTTTATTGTCGATTCTGTCACATCTCTTGGATTGGTTTGTTATCCATTCTACCCAATTTTACATCTTCGTTGTTGTAAATAACGAAAGTCATGAATATCTTAGCTGTTTTCCGTGTCATTCTTCATTGCTTGATACAGCCAAGATGACAAACTAATAATCTTCGTTATTTGAAACAATGAAATTCTTCTTTTAGCATTGAATAAAAGATCTTCGTAGTTTAAAATAAACAAGATAAAATAAAAGATAAGATAAAAGATCTTTGTTTTAGATAACGAAGAATATAATTATCTTCGTGTTTCAAATGACAGAGATTGTTTGTTAAATCCTCATGGAAATTTTCGTTGTTCTAAACAATAAAGATCTCACAACAATGAAGATGAAAAATAGGGTAGAATGGATAAACAACCAAGAGTGAGTATAAATAAGATAATGAACGAAGAAAAAGGTATAGTTTTGGGAAAAAAAATCTGGTTTTCACCAATCTTGTTTTTTTCTCTTTTCTGGCATTACCTATTGTTATGATTCTTACCCCAATGGTTTTCAGTGGGAAGAAGCCTGACTACTTGGGTGTACAGAAGAATTATCCAGCTCTGGCGCTTTGTCCTGCTACTAAAAACTGCATTTCCACATCTGAGGATGTTAGCGATCTCACACATTATCTTCCACCCTGGTAACCTTTCTTTATCACCTCCTTACAAGATTGTATTCATTTTTTCCAATACAATCAATATGGCATGAAGAAAGTCGATGCCCACTCTCACTAAGCACGCTTATTTGACCTGGCCTTAATATTTGTACGCCATTAGAATACATCCATTTGTATTTTCTGCTTGTGAGATTAGATGATTTTCCAAGCGTGCATGTGAAAATGATCAGGTAAATTCAGAAGTAGTTCTGAAGCTCAGCTTGTGTTGAAATGAGATACTGGAAGAAGATTTGCTTTTGAGTTTGAATGCTTAATGCAGATGTCTATTTCAGTTGTCAAGTTTATGCAAAGCTGCATCTGTTGCACTATAAAAATTTTTATTTTTATTTTTATTCTCATTACTTGTGGGATCTGGAAGTGTAAACCGTGGGACGTTTTCTTTTTAACAGGACTTACAACCCAGAGGAAGGGCGGGGGAGCAAAAAACCAGTGACCAGAGAAGAGGCAATGGAAGAGCTTCTTCAAGTGGTATGTTTAACTTGTTGCACCCTCCAATTTTTTTTTATTTGAAGATTAGAGTTTAATGGAAGCGGGTTTACCATTTTGTATACGTTGTTTATTAGATGCAATCAAGATTTTCTGCCAATATTTGCACTTTTAACTTGACAGCGCTGCATTACTTCGGGCTTCTGTTCTCCCACAGATAAAAACAACAAAAGCGGACAGATCAATACCACAGATTGTAGAGAAAACTGAAGACTACATTAGAGTGGAATATGAAAGCCCCATATTTGGGGTAAGTCGGGTTATTTTTCTATTTATTTTCTATGCAAAATAACTTGTAGAAGATGTTGTCTTGAGAAAAAAAAAATGTGTATCGGTAGTCTTAAGTTGGTTTCTACTCTCAACTAGCTTGTGGACGATGTCGAGTTCTGGTTTCCGCCGGGCAAAGACTCAATAGTGGAATACAGATCTGCTTCACGCACAGGAATCATGGATTTTGATGCAAACAGGAAGAGAATCAAGGTTAGTTCAGTCAGTAATTTCCACTACCGTTGACTCTCATAGCTTTGGTTTTTGATGTGTTGTTATAATTAACAGGCATTAAGGCTGGCATTGGAAAAGAAAGGCTGGGCTTCTGAAGAGAGTGCCTGATATTCCAAATGCCTCAAATCATAGTTAACTTATCGGACACTTTCTCAACAAATTGGCAATGGACACATGCCCCAGGGCAAAAGGATTTAATATTGAAATACAAATGCGAATGAACATGATTTACTTTGGTCAACCACCACATGTTGTAAATGAGGGAGAATTAGACCATAACTTACTTTTACTGGGCAACTGACAATTCTTTGCAACCAAAGTGCTCAGGCGACTAGGTAAAGGAAGAAATCTTGTCATAAATATCAACTCCCTATTAGGTTTCATAAAATCCACAAGAAACACTGTTACCATTGGAGCTAGTGAAGGCATAAGAGGCATTCAAAGTTCCTGGCCAATTTCATTCAGACTGCTGAACTTTGAAACATTAAAGATTACAAGCAAAGCATCAATGACCCATTAAATCTCATAAATGTTTATTACATCTACTTGGAATTATGGTTGTCAGAAGCTTCATAGACCATGAGTATAGCCGTGCAACAAAAGCATCAACCATGAGTATCCATAGACCTCTAGTCTTCCCTGAGCTTCATGCTTTCCTGGGTAACTCCATCAGCTCTCAGCACAACTATCTCTAGCCTGTCTCCCTGTATACAGCAAACAAAATATTATTAAAGAACAAACAAAAATGTGGATATCTGCCTGAGAACTTGATGTAAAATGCATTAAAAGTAAAAAAACGAAAGACTAGATGTTCAGAATAAATAGGTTCATGAGAAGCCAAATAAAATACAAAGACCGAAAACTGATAGCTGAAAAGCTAGTCTCACACTTCATGATATAGGCTGAACAGATTATCGTACGAGATTCAAGAAGGATAATCAACAAAAATAATTAGGGAAAACTACAGAAAGGGGGTATGAACTACCACATTTTTACAAATTACGGGCGTAACTATCATTTTTTGCAATTTACAGGTATTTCAGTTTTAGGGTTGTTTTGTAAGTAAATATTTTTCAATCAAATCCAGATCTAATTTAAACTAATTACAAACTCACCCTCAACAAAACTAACCTAACCACCCATTCATTAAATTTGTTCAACTGTTAGCATTAACTTCATCTTAATCTACACTTGCTTACATTATTAAATTTGTTCAACTGTTAGCATTAACTTCATCTTAATCTACACTTGCTTACATTAACATGAGTAATTTAGGTTAGGTTAGTTTTGTTGAGGGTGAGTTTGTAATTAGTTTATATTAGATCTGGACTTGATTGAAAAATATTTATTTACAAAACAGTCCCAAAACTGAAAAACCTGCAAATTGCAAAAAATGATAGTTACACCCGTAATTTGTAAAAATGTGATAGTTCATACCCCCTTTCCAAGCATCTCAAGAAAGAACCATATGGGCATCTCATGAAAGAACCACACATCCATCTTTGAGACCAACTTCTCAATAAGCAAAAAACTATTCGAGAAGGGAAGAAACAGCTTGAATGCTTGGAAACCAGCACAATATTGCACATTAAATGACTTTCCCCAAAGGGATAAAAGTCTAACGTGAAAAAAACAAATGAACTCACAGTTGCAATATCTCTCTCAGTGGCTCCTTGAAAAACAGTTTTCACCAAATCAACTGCTTCAGCTTCTGAAAGAGGGGTAACAGCATCCTGCACCAACATTGTGATTTTAGCACGCATAGTTTAATTATAAATCTAAGCAAACATGATTGGTGGAGGCAACATGAGAAAGGAGGCACACCACAGCAGGCAATAACAATGGACTTGGGGACTTCAACTTGTTATCAAGGAAAGGCGTGATGAGTGTAGATCCAGAACCTTGAGCACTGTACCCAACCCGCTCATATGAGCCAACAGCATCATATGTGAAAACACAACCTTTCCCTGCAAGATGAAAAATAAAGAGATGAACTAGTATATGAAAGTGAAGAAAAAAATATTCATTATGGCTACACATTAAAAGAAAGACCCCTACAGGCAACACTCATAAGAGTGACTAATAGGGAAACTAGATGTATCAATTTATCAGTGAAAATAGCAGTGATGGTCTTACCTTCATTATCAAGGCCACCTAAAATATTGAAAGAGTAGTATGGAAAGAAGCGTTTATAATAGAGAGTATTAGACAAAAGTTGACCCATGGCAGGACAGCTCATTTGTTTGCCATGTTGATGCTGATAGATCTGGAAGTATTAGAAGAAATAAGAAACCAAGAGTTATTGATCCAGCAAGTTACTTCATTTACAGGCCATAAGAGCTTAAATCTTTCACAGAAACCAAATAAGATATCAGCTGAACAGAGGAAATTACAGATGTACAAACAAGTCGGTTAGCATTGTGGTTATAGCGAGATTTATGTAGATAGCTTCCATATCCTAAGCAATATGCAGTTACAATGTAGAAAAACACCCAGTTAATCCTCTTGTGTTCGCTCTAATACTAGTTACTAAATAACCTTTCAATGTCTTCTAACATCAAAAAGGAAAAGATGAAGGAACCATCATCAGAGCATGAAATTCTAAAGTTGGCAAATCAATTTACTAGCACATACTCCTGTTGATTAAAAAAAAATAAAACAAACATAATAAGGCCTTACCAGATGCCTGGCATTTAAGTGCTTCTGCAAAGCTTTGACATCAGCCTGAAATCCTGATGATGCCATGTAGCACTTGTCGGCACTGTAGATAAATGGAAACAAAAAAAGCTCCGATTATTCAACTGAAAACGTGACTAATAAACCGCCCAGATTAAATAAAAACATTGTAGCAGCAAACAAGATGACAAGTGTAATATGAAGACCAAGTCGTTTCGCACCGGATCAGTCACACATAGCTGGAACAGAAGGATTTCCAAATACAGCTATGTGCATCTATTTCGGGATGCAACTGAAATTAATTAGTTGAGACATACTCTCTCTGTTCTCTTTTACATGTCACTTAACCGAATTTTTTTATCCACTTTTACTAGTCATTTAATAATTTTCAATGCATAATTAATCACAACAACTTACTTAAAACATAAAACATTAATCACTTTTTTATCATAATAAATAAAAAATCATTCATCACCGGTAATAATCTATCAATTTTACTTTTTACACGAATTTGTTTAAAAGAACGTCAACCATCCACTCATTAAATTTGTTTAACCACTAGTATTAACTTCACTTTAATCTACTCAAATTAAACTTAAACGACATGTATTAGAGGACGAAGGGAGTACAGCTTGTAGATCTTGGAATAGTCCCTCGTCAAGATACTGTATCCAGTAGACATCCTGGTATCTGACGCGATGACGCAGTAGTCGGCGCCAGCGATGGCAACACAGGTTCTGCACACCAAATCAAAATTACAAACCAATCGATCAACCAAATACGAGAAATTGAGGAGAACGGCTCACCCTCCGTTGTTGTCATAAGGCGACCAGTTAGCATGCTGCTTCGTCATTAGGGCACCAAATCGGAAGACTGAACAAAATGGTTTGCGTTTTTCGTTCTTTCACTCGTGTTTCTTTTTTTCCAAGACAAGACCATTACGTATTTATTTGGGAGTTGGATAGATCCACATCCAAACGACGTAGCTTGGCCACTTAGCCTTCTCCATTTTTTTTTAAGAGGATAAATAGTGATTCTCACTCCCTCTTTTAAGAATTCGAACTGAGGCGCTCACTAATTGAACTATCCTTCATCCCTAGCCTTATCTTCCAATGCAAACATGTTACCACTTTCCTAAGTTGAATTTGCAGGAAGAAAATAAATGCAATGATGCGAGCTTTCAAGAGCATGTTCCTTTTTTTGTTTCTGAGAAAAAGGAAATTTATTAGAGGTTCAAGGTCTGAAGAAATTACAAGGAGCCCTGAGGGCTTAAACATGCGCCTAGGACTCGGGGGAGTCTGGGCACCGCGAGGAAAATACAAGACAAGACTCAAAACGGGAGTTAGGAGGGTTGCACGAGGCGGGCAGAGTCTTGGGCAATGACCGCGCAAACGATCGAGGGAAGGTAGTCGCTAGGGGTGTAACGATTCGGGTAGATTCGGTTTTTAATAAAATATCAAATCAAAACTGTTGGTAATCGGTTTGAGAAATTTGAAATCGAGCCGAATCGCTAGCTTTAAAAAACCAAACTGAATCAAACCACATGATTGATTCGGTTCGGTTATTTTTTTATGAACTTTATTAATTAATTTAACTACTAAATAGGAAAATTCTCATATAAAATCCTAATTTTATTCGGTTTGGATCGGTTCGGTTTAAAAAAAAGCAAACCAAATCATTAGCCATCGATTTTTTAAAATTTAAAATTGTAACTGAACCACTAACATTTCAAACCGAACCGTATCTATTGGTTCGGTTCGATTTGATTCGATTTATCAGTTTATTAAATTTTTTTTACTCTTAGTAGTCATTGCAATTTAAGGCAGGAAGGCTATTTGAGGCTGTCAAGCTGGATTGGGCGAGAACCCTTGCTGTCCTGTTAGATGCTTTGGAGACGAGGGTTGCATCTAGATCACCGAGGGGAGGCGGTCCATTTCCTAGCTGCAAAGGAGCCATCGTCCTTATCCCATTGAAGTAGCAAGATGCTAGAGTTGGCATGAAGGCTAAGTCTTTAGCCTTGATGATGATGAGGGGGAGGTCCATTAGATGGGAAGACGCATTGAATGCAGGTAACTCCCAAGAGAAGATCCCTTTGAAGAGATCTGATGATGATGGCTGCAATGAAGTATCTGCAAGCGATGTGTTGACAGTAGCGCATGAGGCGGCTAGAGTCCAGGTCTGCTCTGCACGAGGCGGAGCAATGAGGGTTCTAGTTAGCACATCACGAGGAGGTCCCCATCTGTCTCAGGGAGTCTTAGCTTGGGAGTGTGCGAGGCTATATGCAGCCTCATGAAGGAGATAGCTTGAAGCTTAAGGAATCTCTCTTGCAGACATCTCAAGGGCTCGCCAAATGTGGCAGGCGGCAGCGCATCTGGACTTCCAGATTTCTCTACAAAAGCTGAAGATCATAAGAGTTGCCATGCAGAGCTGAGATCTGCGGTTGGGCCAGCCGAACCATTCGCGCCATAAAGATTTAAAATTTCTTAAAGAGCAAGAAAGGCTGATAAGCTTGCCTAGCCAGCGCTAGATGCGGGAGGCAAACTCTTCTTGGGCAAAGAGGTGATAATGGGATTCTATCTTTGGACAAATGCATTACTTGCATTTAGATACCAGAAAAAATTCTTTGTTTTGTAAGAAGGTGTTAACGATGAAAATGCCTACCAGATCTTCTATAACAGAAAGCAAAATCATCTAGGGAGTGTCGAAGACCAGACTTTGGTCCGAGCTCTTTGATCTCTGGCAGAAGGGATACAGGACATGTAAAAAGTCTCGATGGAGAGATCTCCAAAACTGTGATGCGTCCGAACCTAAGAATCGGGATGGGTCCAAAAGGTGGATATTCTGCAGTTCTTTCTATGCGTGCATGGGAAGCTGGGGGATGATACTTCATTTGAGGGCGTCCGACCGAAGGATCTGAGCAATTGAACTAGTGAAAGCTATGCCGGAGGATTTGTTGATTGGGGGATTACACCAAGGGTTGTTCCATAACAGATAGTCATCTCTCTCAATTTTGATAAAGGATTATTCTTTGATGCAACTAATGAGAGGGTATATGTGATTCCTTGTACTTGTTGGTGACGAATGAAGCTCACGCAGATAGCTTTTCTATGACCTTCCAAGCTAGTTTTGTATGCAGACTCTCCATCACCGAGCCCACCTTCCTGAGATTAAGGCCTCCATTGTCATGGAGCTGAAGGATGGTTTTAGTCTTGATAAAAGTGACGCCTTTTCTCATTATTGGCATCCCAAAAAAAGCACATATGAGGTGCTCTATCTGATTGATAACTCCCTTGGGCATTGAGATCACTTACAATGCGTGTATGGGCATGACTGAAACTATGCTTTGGGCCAGCATAATCTTCCCCCAGATGAGAGAAGAGGGGGGCCCATTGAACATGACTATTTTTGGTGGCCCATTGAAGAGGGGAGCATTGCAAATATGGGCAAGAAACCTTAAACACAAGAGGTAGCAGTGTAGATGGTTCAGTGTCTTGCTGCTGAGATCTTTTACTGAAGTATATCTTTGCCTTCTCATAACTGTAGCAGTGTCCAGAGGAGTTACAATAGGCAGCTATGGTGCTCATTAGATTGGAAATGGAACCGGCATTAACGACAGAGAACAAGAGCATGTCGTCAGCGTATAGAAGGTGTGTGGTTACTGTGACCCTCTTTGAGCAAAAGAAGGCTTTTATTTTGCCTAGTCTGACCTGCACATTTAGCATGTTGGAAAAAAGGTCCATGGAGATGACGAATAAAGAGGTGGAGAGCATATCACCTTGGTGTAATCAACGCCTAAAAGGGAAAAACCATGTGACTCTCCTGCCTATTTTATAGAGAAATTCAGTTAGAAATAGCTCGGTAGTGTTGACACTTTGCTCCACAAAACCCAACTGGCGAAGACATTAGAGGCGGAAGCTCCATTGGATGCGGCCGTCGGTCTTGCTTAGTTCTACCTTCATAATGAGATTTCCATATTTAGTTGCTTTGTCGAGGTCAGTACACATTTCATGGGCAAACTCTATGCTTTCTTAGATAAGCCAGTCGGGGATGAACCCCGACTGCTCTGTGAGGTAATGAAATCCAACAATAGGGCTAGCTTGATGTTGATGATCTTGGTGAAGACATCTTTGAGATCATCTCTACATTATTAAAAACTGATTCAAAAGACGAGTCTTTGTTATAGCTCACCGAGTCTTGAAGAATGCATGGATTCATAGGGAACATATTTTTAAAAATGTGACATCATGACATGATTTGTTTTCAAATAACTTAGTCAATGTCAACAATTTTTAAGCCTAGTTTTTCTTTTGTGGTCCAGTATAACAACTTTTGCAAGATACTTTCACATTTATAGATATTTTAGGTTTGGCTTCCCGCCAATCAAAATTTTCAAGCAGAGTATGTTATTTATATTTGAGCTTAACTTCATTCAAATTTGGCAAGCCATATTCAGATTCACCTCTTAAATAATTAAACAATCCAAAAATTAATAGTAAACTGTTAATCATTATCTTAAAGATTTTTTTTCTTCATTTAACAATTTTGAAGAATTCAATGGTGCAATACCATTACTTTGATATTATTCAATAAATAAGATTGTTCTTCCACTCTAAAACTCCATTAAACTGTTCTCAAAGCCATATTTTTCTTTCAAGGAAGGTTATTTTTTACAAGACTGCAAATGGTTTCCTTTGCATATCTTAAAGTTCTTTTATTAGGTAACATAATCAAAGATGCCTATATTGATAACTTTCTAAAGAAGATATGAAAAAAATTCAATAATTAGACACATTATCATTTGTTTTGCTTCTTGTACCAATTCAAACTCTATATTAGTCTTTCTTGTTTACAAAAAATCAAAAGATGGGTAGGCTGATTGAGCAATTTTTATAAAATTTTAATGAGTGTAAGAGGCATCATTTGGTTTCCTGAAATTGCCTTTCTAAACATATTTAACATGATGGTTTTGACATCTTTGATCTTTATCAAGTAAAGAATAATTTGAAATCAAATATAGTTTGAAGTTGTTTGGAAAACAAATCTCTTTAGGCCAAATGTTTATATTTCGTAAATATAAGATTCATAATGTCGCTATTGGAAGCTTTAAAATGTGGTAAGTCCTTGTTTCCATAATTAACTTTCTTAGATCTTATTGCATTTGAACTATTGGGCAGGGCAATATATCCTTTTGGTCTTAGAAATGATGGCCCGGTGAGAATGTGATAACTTGAACCTCAATTTTTCTTTTCTGAGGTGTGGCAGAGTGAGAATATTATTAATAAAACTTGATTTTTGAATATCTTCTGTCATTAGTGTAGGTTTATGTTGACACAATTCGTTGTCCAGATACATTAGTCTAGAGGCATAATCAAAGTAAGATTTCACCTCCTTCAGCTACAAAAAGTTCATCTTTATCATTTTAAGGGCTTTTATAAATGGTGTCCAAAGCAAGGAAGCCCTAAAAACATTCATATTAGTTGTAGCCTGCGAAAATATCTCAACGAGGCAATTTTACCGGACTCATTAGTTCTAAAAATTGAGATATCTGTTGCGTCTTAACAAATGTGTGTGTAAGACCTTGTTTTGTTGAATTTATTGAGCTCTATTAAGAGGTGGTCTCTTATTATATTAAGCATTCAGTAAACCGAATACTTGTTATTTTTCTCTTGGTGAATGTTTGAAAAGTTTGAATGATTTATTACCAATTTTATATTGAATCATTCAGAGGCGATATTTATACGATTATTATAATTATCTCTTTTTTTTTTATATCTTTCTGAAATTAACTCTGCCCGGATTGTACACAGAATCACATCAATGCCGACCGCAACTAATTTCTTCAACCAGAATATCACACACTTCATAAATAAATAATATTTTTATAACATGATTATAAATTTTATTTTTATGTTGTAAAATTATAATTATAATTTAATTTTATATTAATAAATCATTATATATTAAGATACTTAAAAAATAAATTATCAAATGAAAATAAATCATTCAACAATCATATGTGGTTTGACCAATAGTCTGACCATTCAGATTCTCATACAACATTCAGCTCTTAATTTTACTGAACGACACCTAAGACTATCCTAGTAGTTAATATAGTCTGAGTCATATTTAATAGAGCAAATTAGCTTGCTAGATGCTAAGTTCCTAATTTTTATCTATTTAACTGCAGGTGAATGGGTTGGTTGGAATTTAACTACAAATAAAGTTACAGAATTAAAAGGGATTTAAATTCAATTAATTAAAACAACTAAAATTTTTAATTTGATTTATGCTACATACTCAACTCCTCACGTTATATTCAAACTCAATAAATCATCCAAATGTATTTTATGGTCTCAAAAATTCAGAATCTTCACTCATTCACTACAAAGTCTGACATATGGATGTTCATATGTAGCAAATTATTTACTATAATTAATTTTATATAGCGTTCTCCCGATCAGTGGCGGTACCAGGAATTTTTGTTTGGGTACAATTTTTTTAAAAAAACGGACTGAGGTATAAAATTAAAAAACATAACAGTATTTAAGTTTAATTGAGGGTACAAAAAAATTTTTAAGCTGAATGGGGTACAAAAATAAGAAATATAATATTTTTAAACTTAATTGGGGGTACAAAAATTATAAATATATTATTTATACATTAAATTATGACTGTTTGGTTGAGATCTGGGTGAACAGCTGTCCCTACTGTCCACCCAGTGGTACCACCCCTGCTCCCGATTGTAGTCTTCATAGCTCAAAATACTAACCAAAGAGTGATTAATCTAATATTTACGTAAACATGCATACGTATAGGATAAGTTACTCATTATTTATAGATAAATGCTTGATCTCGGTCTTAGATTGTCTAATAATTGAGTACAACTATGCAAATAAACATGCAAATAGATTGTCTAAATATAACTTTTTTCCAACATTTAGTCTCACTTGATTCTGGAAATGGCCTATTATTAGTCAAATTCAGCCTGTAACTGAAAATCCATTCTTATCACTACTTAATCTAGAAAGTAGGATGAGAACGCAATTGGGCATTCCTAGGTGGTTCTATAGAATTACGCCTTGGCGGTGGGGATTAAGAGGGCAGTAGTTCCGCACAGTGGCGGAGCCAGGAAATTTTTCTAAAACAAATGATGGTTTTGTCAAGTAGAGGTGAAGGTTTTTTACTAAGTTTAACTTTGAGAGACTGATGGAAGAAGGTAAATTGGGTTTAGCTATTATTTCTCCTCCCCTCTAGTTGAATCGAAAACGTATTAGGCAGTAAGAAATAAATAGTAACAAGCAGGCGGAGGGAGGGGTCGGATCAGTCCAAGAAATAAAGAGTTTAATTTATTCAAATTAGCAAATAAGGGGAGGAAAAAAGTGGAGAAGGATAAGAGCTATGGAAAGCTTGTTCTTATGGCTTTTGTCCTTCTTCACCCTTTTATTTGTTATGGCCATTCTTGGATATCAGGTAAAACAAACATCATCAAGCTAGCCAGCTACCTACCATATTTATTTATAATTAACTGACCCGCGGATTTGATTTGGGAATGCAGATGATGTGCTTGACAGACTTAGAGCTGGACAACATAAATGCATATGATTCAGCAAGGAGGATAAACAAGAGCGTCATGCTGGAGATGATTGGTCAAGCTGTAGCGTGTTTTCTCTTCCTCGTATCCGGTCGTTGGTTTATGTTTTTGCTCTCCTTGCCTTACTTGTGTTATAACTTCAAACTGTAAGTTTGCTTTGTTGTTGCTATCAGTCTGTTTCAATTATTTGCCTAAATACAATATTACATCCATTGTGTGTGTGTTTTTGATAGGTATAGAATGAGAAAACATTTAGTAGATGTAACCGAGATATATAATCATCTTGAGCATGAAAGGAATCGTCGCCTTATCAAGTTTGGATATATGTGTATAATCGTTGTCCTCTTTTTGTTCTGGTAATGATCTAATTCAGAATCTTCCTTCTCATCCATTTTTTCCGCTACAGATGAGTATGACTAAAGTTTTCGTATAACTTATTTTGTAGGGTTATTTGGTCCGTGGCTGAAAACTTTGAAAGATAACTCCGCAAGAATCAGACAACCTTCCAAGCAATTGTGAGAGACAAACTACTGCTGTAAAAAATAAAAATTGAAATTCTTCATTTCTCCCTTTTGGACCCTATAACTTATTTCTACATTTTACTTTTTGAAACAGGAATTTTGGTTTATACATTTGTGTAGATAAATGTGTATAAAGTGTGCAGCTGGTGACAACTAGAAGAGGCAGATAGGAGGGTTCTTCTTGGGTCCGACCGGACTTCGATAATTTTTAGACCACGACTTCATTCTCCGTTTTGGCATATTTGTAAGAAGGGAAATTGTAAGTTTCATTTGAGGCTACTACACTTTTAAAATAAGATTAGTTGATTTTGTTCAATCATAATGTGTGCTCCTCCGCTATCTGATCTGACTTTCCAGACCAGACCAGAACCACCCATAACCATGATCCTCCGATCATCCCACACTCTCAGCACCTCTACTTAAATTATTTAAAGAAAAACTATATGACATGGGTCCTTCCTTCATTGTCACCACTTCCAACTACCTATGCTATTTCGTATGGAAGCAGCATGTATAGAGACACTGTCTCCTCCACCAGACACACAAGCTTCTTCTCCTTCACCAAATTATACCTCCTTCCAAGTTCCACGTTCTATGATTAACTCCACCTATAAACACCTCAATTCCACCCATCACTTCTCCATGACTTTCCTAGTCAACATCGCTGCTCATCACCCCTCATACATCACATCATCATCATCGTTGTCCTCATCATACTCGTCCTCCTTCCTCAGATCCTCAACGCCATTGTTACCATAAGCTCAAGCTTCCACCTCGGCTTTCTTCTCCACATCATGGACTTTAGAGCCACACTAAGTAACCCATCTGACTCCACTTCAGTATCAAAAGGGGCATTTGAAGAGCTTCCATAGCTGATCATGACAGTACTGATATGAAAAAAGTATGAACACAAGCATCCTAGTCGATTTGCCAATCACAACTGGTTCATATATTGTAGCAAAAAGAGTTTAGTGGTTTTTGGGAAGTGGGATTGTTGAGGATTTGAAGCTGAAGGCTCTCAACATAGCTAAGATTGTCGTGGAGACAAAAAATAGAATACCTTGGAGTAGGGTTGTTAATTGTGTAGGGTGGATTCAAATTCAAATTCAAATTCGTCCAGATCCGCATTTATGAGTTTAGAGTATATCCATTTGAGTCTTAGACCCAGTAAGTTTCTCCCATTTGAGTCATTTTTATAACAGATCTTGAAGTTCTTTTTTATAATGAGTCCATTTGAATTTGAAACAAATTAAAATTTTAAATAAAAATTAAATTTATTTTTAAATTGAATTTTAAATAAAAAATTAATTTTTTTTCATAAATTGATTTTTGTTTATTTGTTTTATTTAATAGTTGAATAGTAGAAGAGCGAATTTGGGTTTAATAATTCTAATGAGTACAAATAATGGGTCTTGAGTTTAAATTTAATATGTATGAAATTATTAGATCTGAATTTGGATCCGATCCGTATCCAAATAAAATAAATTTGGGTCTAGTTCGTTGCAAATTGATCTATAATATATATTCGGGACGCTTTATATAGTGAGTGGAAGACATTCATGCCATGAAGACTTGCACTCAAAAGTAATTAAGGAGACTAATTTAAAGCCAAAGCACGACAATTGGTTCATTTGTCAAGTTACCAAACATAAGCTATGTATAACATGTAGAATAAACAATATGTGTTGTCTAAACTACTGCCTATAAACTAGAACCTTGCGGAAATTGGGAGGAAACTGGGATCTAGTCAACTCAATCATTATAGTTTAAGGGGAAACAGGGTACATGTTGCAGACCAATATGGAAGGACTGACATAAAAGAGTTAAGTTCAATTTCATGGAAATTAGTATGATAAATATAATAAGTAAAAAACTCAGTCCGAATTTGAGGACAGACTAGAATATTTTCTAAGTACAGTAGTCCTGGATAAAATCAACAAGCCACTAATTAAGTATGCCATTGCACTGAATCCATTGCCTCATATCAAAGATTAATTATCTCATGTCCCTAACGGCTGAAATCAAATGCTAGCCTTCATTACACCAGAATATTTGTTGAAATCTAACCTTAGATCTCTGACAATGTAAACGGGAAGATGCGAAATCAATGAAGCCAATAATTGCATTTTGTTCAACATTTGAAGAAATTCAATATATTTGCGTGTAAAATGTTTTGCAAGTCTTTAAGCTAGAGGAACGATTTAGGTGTGCTAAATCAAAGTTCAGGTGAACACACCTGAGTGTCAGTTACGCTGGGCAGAAACCAGCTCTTAGTTCCTCAAATGAATATTCAGCATCATCACCAGCCATGTTGATTTGTCTGAACACAGAAGGCACACGAGGTGTGGTTGGAGTCATGGCAGTATACATAAGAATTGTTGATATTGTAGAGGGTGTAGCTGGCTGAGGATTATGCACAATAGTGGGAGTGTAGTTTTCCTCATCAGAGAAATGCTGTTCCCAATGTGGAGTCATGGACTTGGGAGGCGTGTTGGTAGGCGTCTTGCTGCTTACAAGTGCTCTTGGTGGAGTACAGTCCAGCATTTTGTTCTCATCATCTATAATCATGTGTCTGTTTGACGACACAGGACAGAATGGCTTCCTTCCAAGAGCTTGTTTGGTTTCATGTGTTTTTGAAATACTCATGGATGATTTTTTTGTCGGAAATCTATCACCTGAGCAGCAATTAGAAAGATATGTCACTACAAATTCAACGAGGCTTAAAAGAATCAGGATTTTATATGCACTTCATTTGTAGACGCATACACGGAGCTAAAAAAAAACCCATCTCAATGCTTTTTTTATGACTAACAAATGGTATATTACTCACGAAAATATGAGTATGCTGTCAAAATGCAAATGTTAAATAAAAAGACAAACCTGCTTGAGCACAACCAATCTGCTGGTGCTTTGCGTTGTATTGAACCACACCATTAAATTTCTTACTGAATCTTCGCTGAGAAGCAACCTTCTCTGGTTTGGAGGTATGATTGATGGACACTGCCATTGTGGCTCTTCGCGAGCTGGCAGTTCCCACTGATGACATTCTTGGGACCTTTTTCCCATTTTTAGATGGACTCGGTCTTGAGCCATACAGTGCTTCCTGCTCTGTCATCAACTGTCCTAGGAGCTTCTTTTGGCCCTGCAATGCCAAGTTATGTGGTTACAAAATGGAATTGCCTTATACACCATGTGATCAAGTATCAGTATACCCTTTGCCTTTGTCGTTCTTGCTCTTTCTCCTGCCTTAAGATATTGTACTGCTCAAGCATTGAAAGAAGACTGACCTGAATAATGAATAATCTAAGTTAATATAAGGTATAAGTTCACTTGAAGACAGTAAATGGTCACTCTGCTTGCACCCATTCAAGTAGTGAAAGGACAACATGTATATTCAAGGATTGCTGCTTACACCATCATACGAAAAATCAGATCCTCTTTCTTTGTTCCAAGCTTTGGCTTTGACAATCAATGCCTCCACCATTGCTGATCACACAGTATCCCAAAAAAGAAAAAAAGGGATAATGAAAAATAAAAGAGTTGAACAGGGGAAATCTGTAGCAATGTTTAAAATAAAACTTCAATGCCAAACATGCAAATCCTACACTGTTATCTTTATAAATTGGTTTTATACCAAGCAAGATATCCAGGCTTAGTATCATTAAGTACTGCATGGCTCTTTGATGAATTGAAAGTAATTAAACTTCCAAGTACACTCCATCTCTCATTTTTCAAACAGGCTCCTATAAATTCAGCTTCAATTAGAAATAAACAACACCCTTCCTTATTCTGTCATCATTTCTTGTAGTCAACTAATAGTATCCATCTAAGTAACTCTATACATGACTTAATCAAACAGAAATTAAGACACCAAAACATCTTTGACGGTATTGATTGGAGAGAAAAGGGAACAACTAAATACAAAAAAGTCAACCATGAAGATGAAACACATACCAGGAATTTTATTAACGATAATACGTGCTTTCTCAGCCCTCTTCAAAGACAGGTGTGTGCCTCGTCCAGCATTATATTTGTTGTCATCCTAAAATTTCCCTGCCAATTAGAAAAAATGCAAAAGAGATAATAGTTGAAATAGAGGAAGATGAAAGATATCACACTCGATTGTACTCCTCCAGCCAAGCTTCTTCTTCGCGAGCAATGAACCATTTCTCAACCTTTTCTAGTATCTCTTTCCTGCTGAAAGCTTCTTCTTTCAGCTTTGCAATTTGAAGCTCAATACTCTCAAGCAAGAACATAGGATCCACAACCCCTGCCAATTGTTATGTCAAAAACCATGAACATGAGCAGCCAATGACTTGTTTATGTAGAAACAAAATGAAGTACACAGGAAGAGGACTGAACCATCCTTCACTAATGGCTATAATACACAGGAATCCAGGAAACTAAGATAATTACCAGCATCAAGATCTATCACTGCGCAACCAACTGCATGCTCATCCAAAATTATGTGTATTTTCCTACACACATCATCAAGCTCCAACTTCTTTTTTATTATAAGCTCTTTCATTTTGCTTATTTTGAGATGCACAAGTTTCGATAATTCTGCCTCGGCCTATAACACAGTTATTAATCCATTGAAACCAAACATGAAAGATACTGTAAGGATCAAAAGAAAAAAACAAAATAACTATAGACAAATATATCCAACAGCTTTTAGCATAAAGTTTGCATACATAGCTAATGAAGTCAACAGACAGTATGTTTGGCTCAGTGAGTTCCTCCTCTGAAACTGCTATGTTGCTGGTGATATTTTGAACCTTTTGCTGCTCCTCAGCTGGAGTATCCATCATATTCCAAAGTTCTAAAATAGTTGCAGCTATCTCCTGAAGCTGATGCCGAATCCAAAGTTAGAATTGATACTGCAATGATAAATTTAACAAGAACACAACAAGATAAATGATAACAATGAACCCTTTGCATTCTTTGTGTCCGCAGAGCTTGTAAACTTTGTATAGCAGCATAAAGCTTATCAATAGTGTCATAGCGAATGCATTCAACTCCACCAGAACCACCCATTCCGACGTGCATGTCATTAATTTTCTCTTTGTAATCAATACCTAGAACAGTGCAAAGCGAGTTCAGGGTATGAAGATACTCTGTAACCAGCTTCAAACGATCAGTCTGCAATGAGAACTCACATGGATCAGTCTCGGAATTAACCCAGCATTTAATTCTCAAAATCTAACAAGAACCTGCAGTAGTCGTAATAGAAAAATCTGGCAGAACATATCATTTTAGCCACTAAGAAGCAATCTTAAATGAAAGATGAAAAGATATAAGAAAAACCATGGATATGCCACAAACCTTCTCGTTTTGAAGCTCTATCAACTGCCTTCTTAGATCCTCCAACTTCATTAGGGATAAATCATTCTCATCAAGATAAACCTTCCTGCAATCAGTTGATCCATGAATCTCTTCGGAGAGAAATTGCAATTGCTCAATGATATCAGTGAACTGCTTTCTTCGATCGCTTCTTTTAACACGCATTAAGTCCAACAGTGGAACAATGGTTTGCAGCTCTTCTTTCAAGCTTCCACTACCATTCTGGTTTCATAAATTGATCAAATTGTATTAAACAAAAAAGGTAACAAGGAGCTGCGAACTTTCTGTAATCTACAAGCCATTCAGCTTCCTGACCTGTCTCACATGTATAGGGCTCTCGCGCATCGCATAACATATATCTACAAGTTCAACTTCAGCATCAGCTATGACTTGGCGTAGCTGGGCTCTACCCTTTTTGGCCTTGTCAACCTTCTTCCTATACACCTCTAGACACTCTCGTTCAACTTCAACAAGCATCTTCTCCTTGTCGGCATCCGACTCCCCAATTTCATCCCATATTTTCTGATCCCACGTCAAAAAATGTCAGCGATGAAAACAAAAACAAACATTCCAAATTTCAACCAACACAGAATCATACAATGCTCTTTCAAAATATCATATAAAACACCTGCAGTTCCGACCGCAGAGTACTGCAAGTTGTCTCCATATGCCGAAATCGAGCCCTGCACACGCCAAAAATCAGCATTAATCAACTCTTCACCATCAGATGAACTCGCAACATTTTCGATGGGTGAGTAGAAGATGATGGAGAACACGAACCTGGCTCGACGTCCGCGATCTTTGAGTGATCTTTGAGTGAAATGTACAGCTAGAAGAATGAGTGACCGAGCAGAAGCGTTTTGAGATTTAGAGGTTTAAAACCCTAAAAATGAAATTGTAACGGACGGATTGAGAAAAAAAAAAACAGCGATCGAGATGATTATCCTCCTCTTCATTTCCATTAATTTTTACTTTAATGTTTGCTTCATTTTTAATAAATCTTGAAATTTCAAATTTTAAATACTACACTTCCATAAAATATGGATCTGAAATGAAACGCTGCGTTTTATTGGATTCAGTAGATTTTTTTGGACTAATAAAGTATGTCATCTAATATTAATTAGATTTAATTTTTTAAATAAAATTATTTTATTCAATTTGTTAGAAATTATGGTTAGTTTCATATGAAAAGGCGTTTTGTTTAAAAAAATTGATTCGTTTGATTTGATAATAAAATGATGTAGTTTTAGATCACGGATCTAATTGTTGTAGTAATAATATTTTATGAATCCAATTGTAAACTCTACTCTACAAAATGAGTTTAGTTTGTTTTTTTGCATTTTTTTGAAAATTCAGGTAATATGAACCATAATTAAAAAAGAGGTACAGTTCAATACCATTTTTAGATTTTTTTTTCTTTGTGCATACTTTCTTGAAAGCCTATCTTGAAATTGATGGTTATGCATGATTTTTTTTCTTTAAGTGGTACAGTTCAACACAGTGGCGGATTCAGAAAAAATGTTAAATGAGGTCCGTTATCTAAAAATCAATTATTTGCGTATATATTGTATTCTTTAATTTATTAAGGGTCATTTTGATTAATAGAGATTCATTATGAACATTTTTTTAACTTCATAACTAAAATAGCATATAAATATAAGCAAAAAAGTTTTTTGAGTGGGAGTCATGTGACCTCACTAATCAACCTTTAGATCCGCCACCGGTTCAACATGGTTATGCATAATTTTTTAGTTTAGTTTAGTTTGAATCCATTTTTAGATTTGAAAGTGGTACAGTTCAACATGATTTTGAAAGTTCAGGTAATTTGAACCATAACTTATCTGATTTTTCTTTATATAGTATTTTTTTTATGCTTTTGCTATGTCTATGTCGTTGATAAGTCACTAAGGGGAATGCAGTTATTGCTGCTTTTGTTAATGTTATGTGAAGCTAAGGTTTGGGCAAAAAGCCATTGTTTTTGTTCTTGAAGTTGCTTACGCTGCATTTGCTCAAGAGAAATACATGATAAAGAATTTCAATATTTTTGTTTTTCATTTTGGTTTGTGCTGTTACATACTTGTCTTTACTATGATTATGATGTTGGTCTTTATTTTGGACCATGCGCTTATTTGGGCTATATATGCTACTATTTGTCTGATAAGTGTTGGTGAAACTTGTTAACTTAACTGTTGCTGGAATTTTTCAAGTTTTGCTAAAATCGGCTAAGTATTGCTGTTGAATTTAAATCCTATTAAAATTGCCAAAGTGTGGCTGAAAATTTGAAATTGATGCTGAAATTGATTGTCCTTTTAAAATCGGCTAAGTGTTGCTGAAATTTCAAATTGAAGCTGAAATTGGTTAAGCCTTTTTAAAATCGGCTAAGTATTGCCAAAGTGTTCATAGCTTTTCTCAAACATACATATATTAACTTGTATTTTAATGTCCAGAGTTTTGATAAAGTATGCAACGAGTAAGGATATGTATCTTTCCGTTTTAGTCAATCTTAATTGCCGAATATGAACATACATGTTAAGATATTTTATATTGAATATAAATATAGTGTAGATAAATAGTGCAGTCACTAGCGACTTAGTTACGATTTTTGTACATATGACATTTCATTTAAATAATATAAATGTGATTTAGTTTTTAATATTTTAAATAAATTTCTGAATTTATATTTGGTTATAGGCAACAACTAGTAAGTTGTTATTGCCTTTGATCTAATGTAATGCCAAATTCAGTACAAATTCTTCTGTTACCTTAAGTCACTGTTGCATTTGATGGCAATCAAAACGTTTGTTGTCTTCATTTAATGCAATACAAAATGCAATGTAAATTCTTTTGTTATCTTAAATCACCACTACATTTGATAACAACGTAGAAATTTGTAGTGCATCAAATTTTGTGTTTCATTTTCTTTTTGTTTCCTATGCCTCGGTTTTTCTATTTCCACAAGCGTGCTGCCTTTATTAAATTTTTGCATTACATTTGATAGCAGCAGCGACTTAAAAAATAGTGTTTTTATTTCTTTTGTGTTGCATTAGATCTAAAGCAACATAAAATGGTGAATTTGCATTAATCAATCATTTTCTCACATTGTTCTTTCAAATTACCCAATGTTTTGTCTTAATATTACATGGAACATAGACAACATACGAACCATATTTCATTCACAGAAATATGACCGACATGCAAATTGCAATTTAAAAACTGAATCATACCACTCACTTTACATGCAACATAAAATATCATATATCATAACAGAATAAGATACGTCCGGTTGTCTGTCCGTACGACGCTCCCGGGCGGTTCGGTTCAGTCCGATTTGATTCGGTTCGATTCGATTTCAAATTTTAAAAAATCATTCGGTTTACAGTTTCATATTTTAAAAAATGGATGACTAATAATTTGGTTCGATTTTTAATTTTTCTCGAACCGAACTGTCGGGACGACGGGTGCCTTTACTCATATCATATATCATAATTTAGCATGAGAGTTGAAAAAATAATAAGTAATTCTTTGCTAAACAATCCCCTTCAATATCTAATGTGAAGTTTAATTCATAAATAATTCATATTTTTCTTGTTATTTTTGTTTAATGATTAAATTTATTTAAATTGTCACTATGGGTGATGGTCAAGTGAATAAATTCGATTTTTAAAACAACCAAATCCCAATTCAGTCACCATAAATATATATAACACCTTGGATGAGGGGATTCTAATACAAATATGTTTGATGAGCATATTCTAATACAAATGCGAGAACGAGGACGAACTTGATTCTTTGATTCCGACTATCCATACACAAACAGATTCTAATACAAATGTGAAAACAGGAACCAACTTGATTCTTTGACTCTGACTGTCAATTGTCATACACAAAGTGCGCACCAAAATCGACCGCATGGGAGCAATTATGCATGCCTATCCGGTGGGGATTCATGCAGTTGAGTAGTGATAGATGATAGGTTAACGGGTTAGACAAGGGTTGCAAAGAGGATCCGGTGTTGCGCTGTAAGTTGCTGTGCGACCCAAAACGATGTCATTTTGTTTGTTTGCCGATTATTCAATTGAAATTATATACATAACGACGTCGTTTTGGACAGTGCAGCAAATTACAGCGCAGCACCGGATCCAAATCCAGATAAATTCTTCATTATTAAAATGTCCTTACAGTTCTGCTACTGGCATTAGTTGTGCATGATGCTAGATATCTAGGTAAGTGTCCACTGCCAAAATGTTTTGAAGCCAAACTTTGGAATAAACTTGTAAAGAGTGTTGGTAAGTTTTGTATTCCTGTTGATCAGGAGTGGAAGCTTCAAGCTATGCCCAAAGGTTCTCAGGTCTCGCAGACGTTCAAAATGGATGCCTAGAATTGGCTCGCATGTCCAGTCCAAAAGCCAGCTTGTCGCCATCAACTGTAGGTCTTGTAGTTTTTCTTTAATAAAAGCCAACACAACATTGAGGGCTTGAACCAGATCATGGGAACGGCAAACCTCTTGGAGAATAAAAAAAGGTACAGGGAGTTGGCAAGGCTTACCAAGATAAAACAATCTGGTAGCAATTGGGAAATTTCATGATTAAACCGACACATGAATAACTCAGGTGTATTTTCATGAGGAATATAAGATCCAAGGCCAAAATGCCACTTCAATACATACAACAGCTCAAAAAAAAGAAGAAAAAAAGCGATAAAGATAAATAACATGTCTGCGTGCCATTGCCATGTAAAGAAGCACCCAAACAACATTTTATCAACCAGCACCATCGTACAGTTCCCGAATAGGAAGTTCAATAAAAAATGACAACAATTACTTAACTGCTCCAAGAGGGGTCATTTATGTGTGAGAATGCATCAGATGAAGTCTACTGAACTAACCATGGACAAAAGATCCGGAGAAGCACATGAGAGGCCTCCTCTTCTGTGTACACAATGTACAATCCGTTTCCTGATGAAATAGAGGACTAGGGGATGTACATCTTCGCAATTAGGTTAGATAAGAACATTCCCTGAATCTACAACATTCCCGAAGGCTGGAACCCTCCATCCTCACAATCTGCACCCGTGTCCAACCCACAAGGAGAGTCGTACCATTTTGGGTTCTCCGAGTAAAAACTATCAACCTGTACACTGTCAAGACCTACATCTGTCCCTAAGCTTTCACCGTGCGTCAGGGGCTTGGCTAACTTACAGTCTTCACAGTGGAGAATGCTTTTCTCATCAAACTCACTACACTTCAACCATTTATCAGGTTTACTTGAATCGCTTAGCAGGTCCTTTGGACATCTAAATTCTGATCTCATGTGGTCCCAATGCACAACGTCATCAAGAGTTTGCTCAAAACAATCATCATCTTCTTCAATCAACTCTGGCTCTTTTCCGTCCCCAAATAATCTATCATGGTGATGATGACCCCAATCAGCCAAATCATTATCCACACTGAGTACATGATCCAGATCTTGCTTATTGGAGAGCATCTCAACTGACTTTGAATTATCTTCACCTAGACTCCGAACTTTATGCACAATATGAAATAATTCTTGAGATACTGAATGCAACTGATCACATGGAACTTTCCCAATCCTACCTTCAAGCAACCCAAGTTCAGCTTTTAACTCCTGGACCTGCTGCAAAACTGAAAGGTGGAAATGGCCATCATCCTTACCCAACAGCCCAAACCCCTCATCCACATCCTCATTCACCCCATAAACCACATCCTGATCCATCAGAATCGCACCCTTGTGCCCAACCAACCTATGCATAATCCTTGCATTCCCATCCAGCGGTCCCGGCTCATGCCCTGAATGCACAGCATACAACTTAAACACAGCCACACCCTCCTCCTGATATACAAAAGTCTTATCCTTCTCGTTATAGTTCATAATAGGCACAATTGCCCTAATGCGAAAACCACACCCGCACCTCTTGGAAGTATAAGGCTCCCTCTTCAAAACTTTTGATTTCTTCGAAGCAGGCTCACCTGCTCTATGACATGCATAATCCTTAACTTCAGCCATGAAGGGCTTGTAGCGAATATATTTCTGCCGGATGCACAACACAACCTTATGCTTAGTAGCCAGCTCCTGCAATCTATGCTGCACATCTTTCGCAGGGACGTCAAATGACTCGGTATACTCAAACCTCCGCCTCTTATTCTTGCCAGCAGCCCCTCCATCCCCGCCAGTGCACACAGCACAAGCAGATACAAAAACCCTAATATAACTCTCTGGAATCCCATAAAACTTGGCACCCACAGTCCAGACGTGCTTGATCTTATCAACCGTGTCCTTCAACCCTAAATGTTTCAAATCCCCATCGGTGTGAAACGAGTTGACAATCTCATGCCACTGGTTGAGATGAGGCACAAACTGCTGCGAATTGTTCTTAAAAAACAAAAACTCATTACCGTTGTGATCCCTGCTGGCATTGAGCTTGTCCTGGATCCGCTTCCAGGCCGTCAAGTAGGCGGTGTCCTCGTTCCTGTCCTTCCAGACGGACCTCCAGCTCTTGAGCACCTGTCGCGGCGTGACAGCGCGAATCTCGTCGGAAGTAGCGACGCGATTATCGAGGAGACAACGGATCATCAAGGAGTGGGATTCGGGATTGAAGGTGTAAAATTGGGTGGAGATGTGGGGGTCGGGGCTGATGTAGGTCTGGGTGTGAATTGGGATTTGGAGTAGGGGAGGCTGGTGCTGGGGAGTTAGGAGTAAGAGGGAGTCCGAGCTAGGGTTTTCGATTTGGTGAGTGGTGGTGGGTGGAACTGGGTCGTCCGGGTCGGAGCAGGAGTGGCTCGGGGAGGATTCATCGGAGGAGGAGCGGAAGAGAGACATTTCTGAGAAGGTGGGGTCGGGTAGGGTGGAGATCGGGAGGTGGGTAGGCGAGATTAGCGGCGGTGGCGGGGGTGGTTGGAGGAGTTGGTGGTGGTGATTGTAGAAGAGATCATCGGTTTCGATCTTGTTGGGGTTCATCATCAGTCATCAAAAGTTGGGGATCGGAGAAAGATTGGGAGCTTCTTCCTCTTCAACTTCGACTCTGTTGGTGTCTTCCTCAGTTTTGGTCTCACCACGCTTCTATTTTCTTTTTCTAAGCTTTGGCTTTGGCTTTGACTTCATGTTCGATCCCTGCCCCTGCCCACCTCGACTCTTTGTTTTCTTTATATTTGTTGATAACCTAATATTTTCTTAACAAAGATTAATATTATGAACAAGGTAGAGTACCCGTCGGTTCGACGGATTTGGATCGGTTCGGTTTAAAAAAATTAAAAATCTAATCAAATTATTAGTAATTGGTTTTTTGAAATTTGAAACTGAAAATTTAAAACCGAACCGATCCACTAACATTTAAAATCGAACCAAACCAAACGGCTTCAAACCGAATCGAACCGAATCAACCGGAATCAAACCAAACCGACCAATTTCAAATCAAAACCGAACCAATCGGGACCGAACCGAACTGACCGGCAACGTCGCAACACTCCTAATCTTAATCTGTTATATATATGAATGTATTTTTTATTTACCGGCTATAAATACAACAAATAATTTTTCATTAACATACCAATCATGTATGATTAGAACGCACACTTTCTTCACGTCATATTTCACAGACGGATCTTTATGTTCGTTCTTTCATTAAAATTGATTCCGTGCTCTTACCAAAATTCGAATCCAAAACTCTAAAATTGACAATAAGCATTTCTTACAAATTAAACACACCTTCAAAAAAAAATACGAATTAAACTAGCATCTTCATTAAAAAAAAATGTATATTCTAAGTGTTTAATATATGTAGTTATTCTTTGACATTCATTCATGAGAAGTACCCATGGATGTGTATCGGTACTGGTTAGTGTCGAAATATAAAGATCTTGATCTTGTGTGGTTAAATGATGGTGTCATTTGTTAGGGGTGTCAATGGGTCCGTTACACCCTCATTTGGAAGGATTTAGATCCACAATCGTTTCATTTGGATCCAGACCTAGATCCAGACCCAATAATTTGGTAAATTTTGGATCTAAACCCAGATCCATTATTTGGACCCATTAGACCCAAAATAAATTTTCTAAAACTAAACTATCAAATAAAATAAATAAATATCAGCTTATGAAAATAATAAATTATGAAAAAAATATTTATATTCAAATTTATTTTAAAACGAAATTAATTAAACAAATAATTTATTTTTTAATTTTTTTAATATTTGTTTTTAAAAAATTAATTTTTAGAATTTTTTTTAATTTTTTAGAATTTTTTTTTTATTTTTTTAAAAAAGTTTGATTTATTTTTTCATAAAATTTTATTTCAGATATGAATAAAATAATTATAAAAAAAAACCCAAAGAGATCCATTATAAGGATCAATTAATAAAACATAATGGGTCCAAGACCCGAATGAGTCCAAATGGATAGACCCTAACGGGTCCATAGACCCAAATGGGTAGACCCAAATCTTAAAAGAGCGGGTCTGGGCGGGTCTGGGTCTACCCTACCCAATTGACAGCCCTAATTTGTTGTGTTTGTGGAGTCTAAATTGAGTTTTCTAGACCCTTTCGTTAGATGATTTCTAAGCTGTTAGAGTTTACCTTATATCATATTATAAATAGGTCATCTAGACGTGCGAAGTAGGTAGGAGAAAAATAAGAGAGGTAGAAATATACTTGAGAGGCTGATAAGACCGTGCTGGAGCTGTCTCATGCAAATATATTTATAATACCTAGGTTCACTAGCAAACAATAAGTTCAAGGTCAATCCACAAGTGCTAAATTCCTGACACGTTAGTAACTTGACAATTGACAAATAAAATACTCAAATTCTAGGGGTTTAAAATTGTAATGGTGACTGTGGTCACTTCAACCTACACACTAAGTAGAAAGATTAGTAGAAAAAATATGTAGTTCAGGTGCACTGACTTGTGAGATTGCCGATCAATGATTCCAAAGATGAAATCCTAATTATGCATTGATTTAGCAAAATATACATCACCTATCATCTATTCTAATGATACTTTGCAGACATGTGACTAGACATGTGACTACGTGATGATAAACCCCGACTTTTGTGTCCGTGAAACCGATGCGTAATTACTTGAATGAAATAGTAAACATTTAAAAAACCTCAGATTTGTTAAAAAAATTTCAAATTATGGTGTGAGATTGACTCAAATGAAAAGAAAAAGTAAAAATAAAGAAAAGATACAAGACTGTATTAAACACTAAGTGATAACTTCCCCACCTCACACTAGAATCTAGTGCGTCCTCACAGTTCATAAGCATGCACGTAGTGAAAAGAGAATAAGCAGAGAGAGAAAGAACCTGAAAATCACAATATGGCCAAACAAGACTTCTTACTCACGTGCTGGTCGAATGCGTATGTCTTCTTCCTTGCATTCGACCTCACTGGAACACATCCCGCGAGCTTGAATAGTTAAGCTGCGCATGCTGCAAGTGATAAACTTGCGCACAACTTGCTTCTGAAAACTCAAAAACTATATGCGATTGTCGTAGTTTAAAGATTCATAGAAATAAAAAGTTAGCGAGCTAGTGAAACAAATGATAATTTAGATTACTAACTATTTAAAAGAAACAAAAATAAAGTATAAAAATTAAAATTTAGTTGCCTCTCGATAAGCGTCCTTTTATAATATTTTAGGCTCGACGATACCTCAATTTTGTCAAGGCGGAGAAGCTTCTTCCGATGACCACCATCTCAGAGTTTATCTATGTAGATCAGGTGGAAGTAACTACATAACCATCATCTCGTCGAACTTACACTTATTTTAGATAACACGTTTAGTCCAAGCAATTACCATGCTCTCCAACGATAATATGCTAGTGGACGCTATTATCTTTTTCATACATCTTAAGGACATGAACATCTATAAAAGAGGGTGATAGGACAGCCGTGAGTTGTCATATGCAAATAAACTTATAAACCTATGCTTACTACTTAGTGATAAGTACAAGGTCGATCCACAAAGATTGATTTGTGAACTCTAATAACTAAACAACTTAAACAAAATAAAACACACAGATCTTGGGTGTTTTCAGATATATGGAAATAACAAGATAATTAGATAGGAAATTAAATAGAAAACATGTAGTTCAGATGACATTAACTTATGAGATTACCAATCATCGATATAAAAGGTTAAATTATATTCGTGTACTGAATTCAACAAAATACACATCCTATATTCTAGAGTGTAAACAATTGCTTCTATTCTTCCTTCATCATACTCTTAAGCCAATGGTATGAATTCTATATGTTTAACATGCTCTAGTAGGTTGTCAGCCTAACAACCAGACATACGCAATTATGCTACTGTGATAGCAAATTCAGACTAAGTTATGTTGCATCTGCAGAACTTACGGTATGTAACTATATATGCTCTATTTAATTGGCATTTTGCTTCCGCCTCACAATCAGATATAAGCGTCTAGGCTTCATGTAAAGAGGCACTACACATATTAGTTTTGTTATGAACAACAATGCAATCATTCAGGTTTATCACAGTAACAATATCAACATAAACAGAATTTGTAAGCACAAACCATCTCGCAATAATCATCAAAGTTTATAGTACCTGAACTACACAAGAGAATCAGCCACTAAAGGGCATAGACATAGATACAAGTAAGTTAGTCAAAGCAATAATATTACTCAAACTTATGCTAGGTTGAACTCTCTGCCTGTTCTCCACTTCTTCTTGCTGTCACACCCGTTCTTCACACTACACTGTATTGCACACCTTTCCCATTCGTTAAATTCTCTATATATAAGTGTGAGGTATCTTAGGTCTCAAGCTACGAATCTGGACTCTTTCTTCATGTAAATCTTCAGGAGATATTAATGAGCTTCAGACTTCTTCGGCTTATAGAAATCAAAATTGAGATAGGAGCCAATTTAGAAAATTTATCTACTTAGAGATTTTATCGGTGATTTTGGCAGAAAAACATCGAGATTTAGGCTCTAACTCCCTATATAAACTAGTAGATAACTTTCTGATCTTTCTATAGCCTTTTAAATCACATGAATTGGACATTTGAGTTGAAAGATATGCTCCTCACAAGTTAAAAACATTTTGTAGAATAAATTAGCAAACTGCTGCTTGTCGCGCACGTGTCACTTACCACGGTACGCGCAGCTTTCGCGCGCGGACAATGCGACACCATCTTATTTTTCTTCATTTCCTTGCGTGACACATATCAACCTCTCCCCCGCGTGTGACAGTAAACCACTTCGCACAACTCTTGCGCTCGACTGATCGCTATCTTCTGTCCGATTTCTTTTTCTTGTGCGAATTATGCTCCAAAACTGCCATTTTAGCAAGTTTTCACATTAAGACCTAAAATAAGCCTGAAATATGAAAACTAGCTAAAATCATTAAATAACACTCAAGAAAGGTCTAGAATTAGATGAGTTAAGCATGAATGAGACATTCAAATTTAGTCTCATCATAATACCCCACATTAACCCTTGATAGTCCTCGGATAAGCAATAAAAACTAAGGGCATCATAACAAACATATGTATCTCATTATGTAGTTCAATTTTTATGTATCTTCACCTTGCTATCTACTCATCATTCAGACTTGCAACTTAACTCACATACATCATGTAACTAGCAATCATGGTAAAGATAAAATTGTTGGCATCAATCTTATGTAGCTACCTGTATGCACTTGCCTTCACATGCTTCATTTTTTTTAATTAATAACAATTAATAACAATGTCAGAGATTGGAACATACATTACTGTGTATGCACCTTTATTCTACCTTTTGATGAGGTGGATACCCAAATCGTAATTTTGCTCCACGTCAGTGGGATATTGACCGGTGGCTTAGGACACAAGGTCATATTCAGAGGAGCTTGATAGTTTATACTTTATATTATTATGAAAGTATAAAATTTTCTCCACAACTCTATCAAACATGACTTATTTTCTTTTCTCTTTTTTTCAAGCTTCTTTTAGAAACTGTTTTTCTCAGATTTTTTTTGTGACCTTTTGATGAGGACATCGCGTCAAGGATTCTACAGGCTGCATCAATTTCAATTCCTCATATCTTTTAATTTTGGACATTGGTGAAGGCCCATTGGTGGTTGCAAAGATCTTGAAATCTTTTTTCAAATGGATCCAACCATGTGTCAAAATTCTACCTGAGCTATCAAGAATGAGCAAAAAAAAATTTGGGTTTTAAGTATAAACCGTAGATGGATTTGGACTTTGGTCTTAAGTTAAAGTAATAACAGGATTTAGACTTTGGGCTTAAGTCAGACTGATAACAGGATTTGGACTTTAGGCCTGTGCCTTTTAATACCAGTCCAAATCTTATCAGTGATAGAAATCCTAATTAGTTTAAGAGAAGTCCTAGCTTCATTCCTTATAAATAAATATCTACATACATCTTTTTTAGTTGGATTATCTTTAGATTAAAGTTAGCTGTTATTTCTTTTTCCTGTATTCGCGCGTGTCGACTAGATCACCCATCTACTTGTCTTCTGAATCCTAACTCTTATTTTCTTTCAAATTTATACTTAATTCAAAATTTTAATTTCAGTTGCTTATTCATCTGGTTCTTGCTCGTTCTTTGATTGCTTGCAGGTATAGGGACATTCATGGTCAAGTTGATCGTGCTTCCGCAAGATTAATAACGCTTGTGGAGTAGGTGTAATGATTGCTAAGGGACAACATCCTGGACAGTTGTAGTCGGATCGCCAATGTCTCCTCCACCCAAAGTGAAACCCTGTCTCATCAATAGATCAAGACCACACAAAATTCTATCAATTGGTAATCAGAGCCAGATTTCTCTGTAAGAGATCTCTAAATTCTTTTTTCTTCATTTTCTTCCTATTGCCTAAAAACCTAGAAAAAACATTTGTTCTTGAATTCTAAATTCCAATTTCTAAATTTTTCTTCTCCTGAACCCTAAGCTTATACACACTTTGAGCCTTTTCATTATTTTTTCTTGGTCTTGGCTTATTGAATTTTCGGCTGTACAGTCGTGTCTAGTTGCTGGTCTAGGTTTATGGTCATTTAGAGTTTCGAGTTCTTAGCATGTTAGAAATTTGTTTTCTTTGTTTACAGTTACATATCTCAAATTTTCATAGTGAACTACTCACTATTTTTATTTCATTGTAACAAAGTTATTTTTGAACTTCTGTAAAAAAATAAAAAGAAAAGAAAAGTAATTATAGAAGTTTTAGTCACATATATTATTTGTGACAGGCTGTTTTGTACTTTGTTGCTATGTTTGTGTATAGGCTCAAGTCTCTAGCAGGCTTTAGCAGCCTTAGGTCAGCACAGTCCCATCGTTAGGCGTTATTCAATTTGCCATTGGCCAACGTGGTTCCTGTTTGTATCTCATTGTTTTTAGCCTACCCCTATAGACCCACTACATCTTCATTTATAACTTAAAGGTATTTGTGAGTGACATTAATACATCTACTTTCAGAGATTTCTTTTGACTTGTTGGCAGCCATCACCACCTCCAAATTTTGATAAGAATTTATAAGAACTTGTTTGAATAAGGCGAGTGTGAGAGATTTAAGAGAATCATATATTTCAGAAGCCACTTTATTGAGTGAACTATTTTTTTAAGAGAACCCCATTCAAGTAGCACACATAGGGGCATATTTTTGTGTTTTGTCTGTTTTACACTAACAATGGCAGGATCTTTCAAAGATGCACCAGTCCCACATTCTCCTCATACTAGGTCCATAATCCAACACTTTGAGAGTCACTAAATTCACGCACTGAAGGTCTCGATGAAGATGTGCGAGTGACCAACGAACAACTAGGTCAGTTAGAAGCTGCTCAAGTTGACACGAACAACACTCTTGCTGCCTTCAATACTTAAATGGGAGATATCAACACCTCTCTGGTTATAATCATGAGCCGGCTTGAGGAGATAAGTCATGCTTCTATAGAGTATACATGTAAAAATTTGCGAATCGGTTATGCTAATGATGAATATTTTACAAACATTGAGGATGACAAGAACAAAGATGCTCATGACCATTGTCGAATTCGTCGCAACTGCCATGACAGGTTTCATCCACCACCACGATGAGAGGTATATGAAAATGATGATTTGTTAGGAAGAATTAAATTCATTATGCCACCTTTCAATGGTAAATATGACCCTGATGCTTATTTTACATGAAAATTAGCTATTGATTAGAAATTTTCATGCCATGATTTTCTAAAAAATAAACGGGTTCAGGCTATTACTGGTGAAGTTACTAATTTAGCTTCTTTCTAGTGGAGTGAACATTGTTGTAAAAACCCTAATACCACACCAGAAACTTAGGATGCATTGAAAAGAATAATGCAAGCTAGATTTGTTCCTTCATATTATGGATATGATTTGTTTAAAAAATTTCAACAGTTTGGACAAGGTACTAAAACTGTAGAGGAATATTATCAACAGTTGCAAATAGCTATGTTACGTAGTAGTTTAGTAGAAGATGAGGAAGCTGCTATGACTAAATTTCTGAGTGGTTTGATCAGTGAAATTCAGGATATTTTAGGTTATAAGGAATAAAATTCATTCACTCTTTTATTTTATCTTGTCTGTACTGCTGAAAAGGAAGTGCAGGGACACATTGTCGCACGAAAACTAACTTTTATGCAGGAAGTATTAATTCTTAGTCACGATGCATTCGTGAGGTTCCATCAAATCAAGTAGCTTCTACACCTTCTTTGGATTGAAATCCAGTTTCTTATACGTCGAAATTGTCACCTCCCATATCTGAAACAATCAAGTAATTAGCGGAAGCACACGCTAAGAGTTCTTCCCCGTTAAATCTTTTGGGCGAATGAGGGATAATCGATGCTTACAATGCAACATATATGGTCATGTACGCAAAGATTGTCCAAGCAAAGCTGATCATGTAAAGGAAGATCAAATGTTCGATAAAGAAGAACACATTGGCGCTGAAGATGAAGAAGTAGAATGTAACAAGAGTCGCGTTGTGCAACGAGTGCAAAGGACAGAAATTGAGAATGTGGAACATCAACAGCGGCACAATTTGTTTCAAAAAAATGTGTCATCAAGGAGCATTCAAGCCGCATATTCATTGATAGAGTAAGTTGCAACTGGACATGTTCTGATATGGTAGAGAAGCTTGCTTTAACAGCCGAATTGCACTCGCTGCCGCACAGCATTCAATGGTTCAATAACAGCGGTTAGTTAAAGGTACCCCGATTTTGTAATTTTTAATTCGATATTAGTTCATATCATAGTGTTGTTGACGGTGATGTAGTGCCTATGCAAGCATATTTTATGTTTTTAGATAGACAATGGCGGTATAATAAAGTTTCATTGAATCATGGTAGAACTAATATATATATATATGTGTGTGTGTGTGTGTGTGTGTGTATAAAGACAAGAAAATTGTGTTACTGAAGTCATTTCAAAGGACTATAATCCTACCCGTTGGAACTCAATGTATAAAATGCTATCTTGTGCATTGGAGTTCAAAGATGTTTTTGGAGACTATGAAGAGAAAGATCCATCCTATAAATATAAGCCTTCGTCTTCTGATTGGATTAAAGTCGAGAAGATTTTCTCTTTCTTAGAGATTTTTAATGATGTCGCTGAAATTATTTCAGGTACATTTCTCCTCAGTTAACAAAATTTTGTACTTTAATTTTAAGATATGCTCTAATATATGTTCTTTTTTGATAAATTTGTTCTTGCAGGGACTGAATATCCAACATCAACCCTTTTCCTTCCTAAACTTGTATACATTAAGAATAAACTAGATCAAAAAGCAAGGCCAGATGATGATTATATTAAAGGTATGGCGAACAAGATGGAATTAAAATTTGATAAATATTGGGAGGGGAGAACAACTTGCTTATTTCCATAGCCGCTGTGTTAGATCCTCGAAACAAGTTGAAGGCGATAGAATTTTATTCTAACTCGCTTTATGGATCAGATTTAAGAGCTTATGCTTATGCTAACTTAGTGAAAACCACCTTGCTGATCTTTTTAGTGAGTATGTGCAATTACATGCACTTGGAGATGTTGGAAATCAACCAAGTGATGCTCAAAGTTACGGGTTTGTACCCCCAAATTCCTCTAGTGTTAAAGGAAAAGGAACAACTAGAGGTAGACAACTATTTGATCAATTTGTTACAGAATCTGATGCTTTTGAAAATCATAAATTTGAACTTGAATTATACTTAGAAGATGGAATTATTCACAATAATATTGTGAACAATGTCTTTGATTCATTAGATTGATGGAAGGCTAATGCTTTGAAATTCCGTGTTTTGTCAAAATTTGCTTGTGATGTTCTTGCGATTCCTATTACTTCCGTGACTTCGGAATCTACATTTAGTGCTGGTGGTCGTGTAATTGATCCATATCGAGCTTCTCTTGGGAGTGAAACTGTTCAAATGCTATTATGTGGCGAGGACTGGTTGAGAAATTTATGGGATAAGAAAGAAACAAAGGGTAATGCAAGTTTTATGTATTTTTTCTATCACTTAATTATTATTATTTTTTTTAAATGAGATTTTATTATTATAATAAAGGTGCATAACATCTTTTGGCAAAATGCCTGCATAAACTAAAAATGCTCAAGGGAGCTGACAATTAAGCTCTTCATGCAAAAAGGCCTTAGATCACTTAATTATTTTACTACTAGTTATTCAAATTCTTTCTTATTTATTTTAGGATAATGATCAATAAATCAAGGAAATCGTTTTTGACAAGAGTTGAAATGTGGCCATGTTGGTATGTTGTTTATATGGCTTATTATTAATTTTGAGTTAGTCTACTAAAATTCTGGTACTGAAAATTCAGCAATCTTTCAAATTGTTGCTGCTATTGGTGAGCTTGTTATGCTGAGTTGGTGCTGCTGTTGACTAATATATTATGTTTGGCTATCATTTGTTAATTGTTATTTTGCAGTTTATTTGTTGTCTGCTTGTTTTTTTTCCTTCCTCTTTATTTGTTTAATGTGTATGTATATCTACCTGGATGATCATATCATAAAAAAAATGATTCCATTTGGATATACCTGCCCTTGCTAGTTGCCACAGAGCAAATCAAGATGAAGATGCAAAGAAAATAGTTGTTAGATGCTCTTGTTAGATTCCATTTTCTTGTTATTTGTTTGATGTTTCTTGCTTTTTGTTTGCTGTCTTCTCACTCTTTTTTGCTTTCTTCTTACTGTGTTCTTAGTGGTTGTTTGTTATCCTCTTCCCGTTTGTTGTTTTTTTGGTGCTTGTTGTTTGCTTACTGTTTTAACGTTCTCTTATGTCAATTAAAAACATTTTGCACACACTTATTAACTTAAACTTTCAGGTGCATTGATGACCGTCGGAATCTTCATTACCTGACTAATCACTTTCAGACGAGACAAATCTCAACTTGGACCAAAATTGATGTGAGCTCATGTATTTGGTGAAAAATTATGTTGAAACATGGAGAATTAGTTATGTTAAAATATTATGATTTTTTTGCTACTAGGATATGTAGTGTAGATTGAAACAGATTTCCTTCTAATATTTGTTTTAGTTTCACTTGTTATCAAACAAGCAATTAAACGAGCTGCTCGTTTATATTTAATTGAGCTCAAGCCGAGTAGTCAAACGAGCTACTCGTTTATATTTAATCGAGCTTGAGCCGAGTAGTCAAATGAGCTACTCGTTTATTTTCTAATTGAGCTCAAGCTGAGTCATTAAACGAGTTGCTCGTTTATTTTCTAATTGAGTGAAGTGTGAGTCGATCTCGAACCGAGTTCGAGTTTAAACAAAATTATTCGAACCGAGTTTGAACAGATTTTTCTTAGGCTCATCGAATACGAGCCGAGTTCGAGCTGGCCATATTTTTAATCGAGGCGAGCTTGAACAAGCCAATACTCGGCTCGGCTCGTTTGCAGCCCTATACGCAAGTGATGAATATGTGTATGCAAGTGATGAATATATGTTTGTAAGTAATGAATATATGAACATGGAGTGTTCGCAATTTTTTTCAATTGTTTCAAATTTTTTTTGCACATAATGAATGTAGTTCAAATCTGATGAATATATGTATCTCTTTGATGAATATTGATGTCAATCTAATGAATATTCAGCTGAATGATACATATATACATCAGATACACATATATTTATTATATTCACAACTATATTCATCAATTTCACATATAATTATTTTAATGGATAAAATTTTGAAAATATATGAATTTATATAGTTATTTTATTTTTATATTTATTAATTCAATTGATAATTTTTTATTTGTTTATTTTCTTTCAATATTTTCAGATTTTTTAATTTTTTTAATTTTTTTTAATTTATAATTTTTGTTTAATGAGAGAATATATAAAACAAATCAAAAAATTCTTGGGGCATCGCGAGCACCAAGAGTGACTGGTTTCAGTTGGGTCATATTATTAATATGAATACAGATCGATAACAACCCAATCCAAATTCAATCATAACAATTCTGATATGCATTTCCTATATTGTATTAGCTTCAAGATAAATTAAGTGAGCCTAACA
>NQLW01000015.1:547400-572561 GCA_002312845.1 Kalanchoe fedtschenkoi | reverse complement strand
TCACCGAGCAGCTTAATCTTGTCAAATGTTTCTTCTGCCCGTCTTAGATGGCCTGCTTTGCTATACATGTCTATCATTGCCGTCAGACTAACCTGATCACAAGCAAAGCCTCTACTGTTCATCACAGACAGCATATTCTCCGCATCTTGCAACCTGCTTCCCTTACCATACCCATGAATTATCTTTGTGTAGTCTCGAATATGGGGTTCAAAAGATTCTTCCAGGAGTGCAAGCTCCGCAACCTAGTTTTTTTTTAATTTACAATAACTTGTAAGAAATATTTATGAAACACTGAGCAACATGCAGGAAGTTAATATTGTAATTGAGAAGGAGAACATTTCTTACATGTTCACAGTTTTACTGAGGGCATCAAATTGTAATTGAGACGATGTTTTCTTTTACATATATGGAAAGGGAGCCTAAACACCTAAGAAACTAAGCAATTCAAATACACCGATGTGCACTAACAAGAGCCAAATCGAGGTTTCTCTCCCAGCCAGCACCAAGATGCAGGCAAAGAAAGGGAGGCCATGCACGATTCACAGTGAACCCTGATTTATGAAGCACGAATTTAGGCTATGTTCCTGAGTTTAGAATGAAGGGAAAGGGAAGGAGAGGAAAGGGAAGGGAAGGAGAGGGAAGGAGAGGAAAGGGAAGGAGAGGGAAAGAGAGGAAAGGGAAGGAGAGGAATGAATGTTCCCGAGTTTAGGAAGAATTTGGAGGGATAAGAGAAGAAAAAAAATTGACCAAAATACCCTTACATAATATTTTTCATATTAATAAACAATTCTTTTAATGAAAGGCAAATTGGTAATTTTACCATTCCAGATCCCTTCCCCTACAAATCCGTCCAATCTGGGAGGACAAGAGAGAGAGGAAATAAATCCCTCAAACCACCCCTCCCCTCCAAATCCCTCCTAAAAAAACTCAGGAACAGTCTCTTTTTTATTTTTCACATCCCTTCCCTTCCCCTCCTAAAACTAACTCAGAAACACTACCTTAGCGATTGGGCGTCTGTATTTTTGCATCGTAAATGAATTACTCGAGAGGTGTCAATAAGCACTTACAACTCACAACAAATTCATCAAGACATTAGAAATAGGCTGCTATGAAGTCTGAACCGGTCTTATGTCCCACATTTAGAACACAAAATCATAACCATAGAAGCATGTATATGTATAAAATCACACGTTACCTGAAAGTAGAGCGGATGATCCAACTCCTTGAGCTTCTTGAGCACCACAAGCCAATCAGTCCTCCTAGGCTTCATAATCTTTGCCCAGCTTGCCAACATAACTTCCAAACTCCACCTCTCAGGAGAGTAGCAAATAATCTGCTTCAACACCGCCAGACATCTTTTACTCAGTTTCGGCGAAAGTCTACCAATAGCCTCCTTCTGTTCCCGTGTAACATCTGATCCTATTTCAATCCACCTGCACTTGGGTTTCTCATCCACACCCTCTACGAACCTCGTAATCATCGTACCCACTGCTGCCAGTCGCGGCATCAACCCACCGGGAGAAAAGATGGAATATTTATAGGAAAATGAGTTCCTCCACAAATGGGGTTTCAAGGGTTTACTGAGCTCAACGCTCGCTAAGTAAACGGGGTGCAAACGGGTTGACATATCGACCCAAAACCAAACAATTGGGCTATCGCCGAGCTAGTTACGAACCGGAAAACCAAGTACGATGCTTCAAAAACATTACCTTCAATTTGCTTCGAGGAATCGAATGCAGATATGTAGATTCCATTCGTTGACGAGGATGGACGAAAGAGTTCAATTTCCAAAATGTAGCGACGGCGTTTTGGAAACTAATACTCCCTCGGTCATTCAATCCAATATTTTTATTCCATGTCCCTTAACAATTTTCAATGCGTATTTAATATTCATAACTATCTTCAAACATTAATCACTTTTTTATCGTAATCAATAAAAAAATATTTAAATAATTTTTTTATTGATTACGATAAAAAAGTGATTAATGTTTGATATTTTAATGTAGTTGTTAATATTAAATACGCATTGAAAATTGTTAAGTGACAAGTAAAAGTGGATAAAAAAATTCGATTAAGTGACATGTAAAAGAGAAAAGAGGGAGTACATATTTTACTTTTTGTACGAATTTTTTGAAAAAAAACACCAACCCTCAATTTATTAAATTTGTTCAACCGCTAGCATTAATTTCACCTTAATCTACTTAAATTAATCTTAAAAGACATGTATTAAATGACGGAGGGGGCACATTTTGGTCAACTAGCACGTGCGCCATATTATGGATTTGGTAATTCATTTTGACTTTTAGTCATTATTATTTTAATTACTAATAAATAATTTAGTTAATGAGATTCTATGAAAGGTCGTAAAAGCGATCTGAGAAACAAGCGACACTTCTCCGATCACTCGTCGCTTCCATTTTGGCCAATTCGGTTGCCGAATCGGATGCTCGAGGGCGCGGCAAGCGGATAGCGCGAGCTCGGCGTGGTTATCGTAGTGGAAGTGTGCGTGGTGATCTGTCGCCGGATTTCCGTTTGAGAGGCTGTGTCGACTCAGATTCAGTTACAGTCAAACCTAGTCGCTTCACTGCACGGGAATGGCTTCTTCGGAAGCCGATTCCCGCCTCAGTCAAGCCCTAGCACCTGCCTTAGAGAAGATCATCAAGAACGCGTCCTGGAGGAAGCACTCCAAGCTCGCTCATGAATGCAAATCTATACTCGAGAAGCTCACTTCACCCAATCCGGGACCTTTCGCGCCTCCCTCGCCCACGGCCGACCCCGAACAGGATCTCCCTGGGCCGTTACATGATGGAGGAGCCGTGGAGTATACGCTTGCCGATTCCGAAGCCATTTTGAGTCCCTTGATCGGTGCTTGTGGGTCGGGGATGTTGAAAATTGTTGACATTGCATTGAATTGTATACAGAGGCTGATTTCGAACGGTCATTTGCGTGGTGAGGCGGACCCGTCTGGAAGGGCAGAAGGTAAGTTGTTGTCTAGGTTGATTGCGGGGGTTTGTGAGTGTAGGGAGTTGGGAGATGATGGGATTGAGTTGTTTGTTTTGAAGACATTGTTATCAGCTGTGACTTCGGTTTCTATCAGGATACATGGGGATTGCTTGTTGCAGATAGTGAGGACTTGTTATGATATTTATTTAGAGAGTAAGAATATGGTTAATCAGACTACAGCTAAAGCATCATTGATACAGATGCTAGTCATTGTTTTTAGGAGAATGGAGGCTGATTCATCCACAGTCCCAATTCAGCCAATTGTGGTGGCCGAATCGATGGAACCTGCAGAGAAATCTGATGTGGATGGTAGCACGACTATATTTGTGCAAGGCTTTATTACTAAGATAATGCAAGATATAGATGTGGTTTTGAATCCAGCCACCCCAGGCAGGGCATCAAATGGGGCTCATGATGGAGCATTTGAGACTACCACTGTTGAGACAACTAATCCAGCAGATTTGCTGGACTCGACTGATAAGGACATGTTGGATGCAAAATACTGGGAGATTAGTATGTACAAGACAGCGTTGGAAGGCAGAAAGGGGGAATTGGCTGATGGCGAGCTAGAAAGAGATGACGATCTGGAAGTTCAGATTGGGAATAAACTGAGGCGGGATGCTTTTTTGGTGTTTCGTGCACTTTGCAAGCTCTCAATGAAGACCCCACCAAAGGAAGCCTTGGTTGATCCACAACTGATGCGTGGAAAAATTGTGGCTCTAGAGCTTCTAAAGATATTATTGGAAAATGCTGGAGCAGTCTTCAGGACAAGTGACAGGTACTTCCATTCCTTTTGTTCAGTCACATTTTGTTTCCTTCTCGTCACATGTGATCATGCTAAGTTCTTTTTTTGGTTATATATCACGATCGTGTTTCAAGTGGACCCAATGCATCACAATGTCGTTTATCCCACCTCTTGTGTCTTAACATTTTGATAGTCAATGGCTCTATCTGATTACTAGATTTAACTTCAAATTATTGAAGGAACCCATGACCCATGTCTAATCACTTCTCCAATTTCAGTGAAATGTTGACAACTGGAAAACCATATTTGAGCAGAATAAGTCATTAATTAATTTGTGATGTGGAGCCAATGTACAGATAGTTATTAATTAACTGATGAGATTTAAGTTAACATTAGCAATGAAAATAGTCGAGAGACAAAAGAAACAAATTAAGTATAGAAATCAGTTATGTTATCTCTTGCTACCTGTCATCTTTGTTCAATAAATAAACTTTAGGTAATAGTATCATAGGATAGGCTTGTAAAAAGAATATAGGTCGGCTGTCACATGCGAAATATTATCACATTAGGATCATCATCTGGAGCTTAACAAACCTTTATGTTTGACGCATGGGTTCTGCATCTTTGACATGTCTTTCCAATTTAGCTATACATGGCCACTCCAAACTTCTTTCCATTGGTTTCTCATCTGAATTTCACTCGATCTTGTTCGATATGAAGGTTCACATATGTCAGATATTTATTTCACCTACACAATCATCTCTCATCGACTTTGTGGTTTTCTGCACTTTCAAATGAAACTTCTCGACAGTTATGATCCTCTTATTCTGTAATTCCAAATAAAACATTCACGCATAACCAATTGTTGTGAAAATTTTGTGCATAGTAGTTTCTTTGTTAAACCATTACACAAGCTTCAGTTTCAGAAAATCTCACATTAATTTATACAATTTGACTGCATTATCAGCATTGGATTTGAGTGGTTTTAAATCTTTTATTCCTTCTGTATAGTCACTCACCTCTAATTAGTGACAAAGTGCTTATAGGCATTAGCTCTTTCGTACATTGAAGTTGAGTGATACTTTATCATATTTTACAATTTATGATATTACTCTGCCCCTTTTGTGGTAATTGTAACTTGATTGACTTGTGATGGGCCAGGTTTTTGGGAGCCATAAAACAGTACTTGTGTCTTTCCCTGTTGAAGAACAGTGCTTCAACTCTGATGATCGTTTTCCAGCTCTCATGCTCGATATTCATCAGTTTGGTTTCAAGGTTCAGGTTCGGCTTAAAAGCAGAAATTGGAGTTTTTTTTCCTATGATTGTTCTTCGGGTTCTAGAAAATGTTGCTCAACCCAATTTTCAGCAGAAGATGATAGTGCTGCGATTTTTGGAAAAGCTGTGCAATGATTCACAGATTTTGGTGGACATATTTATAAATTATGACTGTGATGTCAATTCATCAAACATTTTTGAAAGGTACATCATGTACCCTGATAATCTATTTTATGTATTCAACCTAGAATTTATACATAGGTTATATTCATTGAAAATTCCTGCCATGCTTTCTGCTGAGTTTTCTGGCCTCTTCTTAATCTTTTATTGATAATGAACAGGATGGTGAATGGTCTTCTTAAAACTACACAGGGGGTGCCTCCTGGAGCTGCAACTACATTATTACCTCAACAAGAAGCTACTCTGAAACTTGAAGCTATGAAGGACTTAGTTTCTGTTCTACGATCAATGGGAGACTGGATGAATAAACAGCTACGTATTCCGGATGCTCATTCTCCCAAAAAAGTAGAAGTTGAAAATAGTCTCGAAACACGGAATTTGCCCATAGAAAATGGCCATGAAGAGGAGTCAGTCGAAGGATCAGATTCTCCATCTGATGCATCAAGTGAAGGTTCGGATGTTGCGACTATTGAGCAGCGCAGGGCCTACAAGCTTGAGCTTCAGGTAAAATGTTTTGTCTGATGGTAGTTCGTATATATGGGTTGCATAATCTTGATAGTCTTGGGTATCTAAATTGATAAAGCCCAATGATAATTTTGCGGCAGGAAGGTATATCTCTTTTCAATCGGAAAGCGAAGAAAGGAATTGAATTCCTAATAAATGCTAATAAGGTAGGCAACTCGCCAGAAGAAATCGCTGCATTTCTCAAAAATGCATCTGGCTTGAGCAAGACAATGATTGGCGACTATCTAGGTGAAAGAGAAGAAATGTCTTTGAAAGTTATGCATGCTTATGTCGAAGCCTTTGATTTTCAAGGTATGGAATTCGACGAGGCAATAAGGATGTTTTTACTGGGCTTCAGATTGCCAGGCGAGGCCCAAAAGATTGACAGGATCATGGAGAAATTTGCTGAACGTTATTGTAAGTGCAATCCAAAAGCGTTCAGCAGCGCAGATACATCGTATGTCCTCGCTTACTCCGTAATTTTGCTCAATACAGATGCTCATAACCCTATGGTCAAAATTAAGGTACGAGCGAAATGAAAGAGTTTTGATACTTCTTACATTTATTTTATTCCTAATCAATGGCACTTTGGCAGATGTCTCCAGAAGATTTCATAAGAAATAATCGTGGCATTGATGATGGTAAGGATCTGCCCGAAGAGTACCTAAGATCACTGTATGATCGCATTTCTAAGAATGAAATTAAGATGAAGGAGGATGATTTAGCTGCCCAGCAGAGGCATCCAGTAAACTCAAACAAACTTACTGGCTTGGAAAGTATTCTAAATATTGTGATTCGCAAACGAGAACAAACCAACATGGAGATGAGTGATGATCTTATAAAGCATATGCAAGAACAGTTCAAAGAAAAGGCTCGCAAGTCAGAGTAAGTTTATTGACATGTCATCAGATAACTTGAAATCTAATGTTGTAGTTTGAATCAAGTTTACAGTTAACTAGCACATGTTTCGTTGTGATGTTGGAGCAATATTGACCTTGGTGCTCATATTGCGGTGCAGTGGTGCACTTGAGTAGTTTGCATCCTTCATGTATTTCTATAAGCTTATGAACTTAGTTTATTTACTAGACTTTTGTTTCAACGGTTTCGTTTTATTCTTAAATGCCACATACTGGGGCTTGATGCTAACTAGTGTATGATACAACGGAACCCCATAGGTCTGTATATTATGCAGCTACAGATGTGGTCATCCTGAGGTTCATGGTTGAGGTATGTTGGGCTCCCATGTTGGCTGTGTTCAGTGTACCACTTGACCGAAGCGACGATGAAGTACTAATAGCCCAATGTATATTGGGATTTCGTCATGCTATTCATGTTACTTCTGCAATGTCCTTGAAGACTCAGAGAGACGCCTTTGTGACTTCCCTTGCAAAGTTTACTTCACTTCACTCGCCGGCTGATATTAAACAAAAAAATATAGATGCAATCAAGGTTGGTATAGTACTTTGTATCTTTTCTGTCAATGCAGAGCACTGTGGGCAGATTCGATTGTGGATTGGTCAGTGTCATTTTGAATTTTTGATGTCTCACTACTGTGAGTACATTTGGTGTAATTCCATGAAGCTGTTTAAAATTAGGAAATTAGGTTAACAGTTTATGTGCACCTTCTATCCTAGTGTTATGTATGCTGTGAAAACAAATAAATCAGTTTCTTCTTGTTTTATGATGGCTTAACGAGGTGGCTATCCCAATTTTAATTACCAAAGAAGTATGAAGTCTGGTAATTTTGTGTAGATATGATTCTCGGTAGGCTACATTCGTGCCACTTCTGAAACGAACAGAGGATGCCAGATCTACTCCCTAGGGGATATGCTGAGTATTCTGGCCTTTTGTAAATTGCTATGAGAAACCTAAAGGGTTATATGTCATAGGGTAGTACACATGATAGATCATTTGATTTCAATTGCATCTGCTAACAACACATTTGTCCTTTTTTACTGTGAACAATTTTTTGGTCAAATATCCAGTAATTGTTGGGGAAAAATGGAACTGACAGGATCGAACTTTTCGTGCAGGCAATTGTTACCATTGCCGATGAAGATGGAAATTACTTGCAGGAAGCATGGGAACATATTTTGACTTGTGTTTCCAGATTTGAACACCTGCATCTGTTGGGGGAAGGTGCCCCACCAGATGCAACATTTTTCACCCTTCCTCTCAATGATCTCGACAAGGCAAAACAAACCAAGTCCAGCATGCTTCCTGTTTTGAAGAAGAAGGGACCGGGAAAGATTCAATATACAGCAGCTGCTGTAAGAAGGGGTTCCTATGATAGTGCTGGGAAGGGTGGTAATGCTCCTGTTACATCTGCGCAGATGAACAAATTGATCTCTAACTTGAACATGTTGGAACAAGTTGGAAGCTCTGAGATGAGCCGCATATTCACAAGAAGTCAAAAGTTGAATAGTGAGGCAATTATTGATTTTGTAAAGGCTTTATGCAAGGTTTCCATGGAGGAACTGAGATCTCCAGCTGATCCACGGGTGTTCAGTCTCACCAAGATTGTTGAGATAGCGTATGACTTTTTATTTTTCTTACTGCAAGTGGCTCATATTCATCATTCCCTTTAGTGGTAGAAAAAAACTTACCATTTTGTTTTCCTTTTGAAAACAGGCACTATAATATGAACCGCATAAGGCTCGTATGGTCAAGTATTTGGCATGTGCTTTCTGATTTCTTTGTGACAATCGGCTGTTCTGAAAATCTTTCAATAGCCATTTTTGCAATGGATTCCTTACGCCAGTTATCAATGAAATTTTTGGAGCGAGAAGAGCTGGCGAATTATAATTTTCAGAATGAGTTTATGAAGCCATTTGTGGTAGTTATGCGTAAGAGTAATGCTGTTGAGATCCGAGAGTTGATTATTCGATGTGTCTCTCAAATGTTTTTATCCCGAGTTAATAATGTTAAATCAGGGTGGAAAAGTATGTTCATGGTAATGTTGTCTTGTATGCCTTTAGTATTTCTGGATATTATTTCTTTGAAGTGCTAATTGTTAATCTGTATAAATTTGTTGACATGGACCTCATTATATTTCACTGTTTTTCTTTTGCAGGTACTTACAACTGCAGCTTATGATGACCACAAAAATATTGTCCTCCTGGCCTTCGAAATTATCGAGAAAATTGTGCGAGATTATTTCCCGTACATAACTGAGACGGAAACAACCACATTCACTGATTGTGTTAATTGCTTGATTGCATTTACAAACAGCAGGTTCAACAAAGACATAAGTTTGAATGCCATTGCCTTCTTGCGATTCTGTGCTGCAAAATTAGCAGAAGAGGATCTTGGCTCATCAAAAAGAAAGGATAAAGAATCCGGGTACTCGCCAGATAGAGAGGACCATCTCTACTTCTGGTTCCCATTGTTGGCTGGTATGTTTGATACCCTATGAATTCCCTTGCAATGTTTTTTTTCATTGGCTGAGCTTCAAGCTTGTTCTAGTACATAATTCCTCTCAATAAGTTCCGTTTATCTACATCTACTTCTAAAGCAGTGAGATGAATATGAATTTTCTACCATTGCTTCTAACAGGATTATCTGAACTTAGTTTTGACCCAAGGCCAGAAATTAGAAAGAGTGCCCTACAAGTTTTGTTTGATACGTTACGGAACCATGGTCATCGGTTCTCTCTTTCTCTGTGGGAAAAGGTGTTCGAGTCAGTTCTTTTTCCAATATTTGATTATGTACGACATGCAATCGACCCATCAGGTGGAAGCTCACCTGAACATGGATTTAACAGTGATATGGGTGAACTTGATCACGATGCATGGCTCTATGAGACATGTACATTATCTCTTCAACTGGTTGTAGACCTTTTTGTCAACTTCTATAGCACTGTGAACCCGCTACTGAAAAAGGTGTTGTCTCTTCTGGTAAGCTTCATCAGGAGGCCGCACCAAAGTCTCGCCGGTATTGGCATTGCTGCATTTGTTCGTTTGATGAGTAATGCTGGGGACCTACTCGTTGATGATAAGTGGTTTGAAGTTGTATCATCCTTGAAGGAAGCTGCCAATGCAACACTTCCTGATTTCTCATACATCATATCTGGAAATTGTTTGGTTAATAGTCGAGCACAAGTGCAAGCCAGACCCAGTAATGGTAGTTCTGCTCCATCCGAAGAGGATCCTGAGAGCCAAATGACCCACCGCCTCTATATTGCTATTTCGGACATTAAAAGTCGAGCTGCAGTGCAACTCCTCCTCATTCAGGTACTTTTCTTATCCTTGTTTATTTTCAACTGTTGTAAATATTGACCCAGTCGGGGACTTCTGAAATTCGAACTAAAGATTTCGGATTTATTGCTCCTATAATTGACAGGCCGTGATGGAGATTTACAACATGCACAGATCGCAACTTTCAGCGAAGAACACCATTGTCCTCTTTGGTGCCCTGCATGATGTTGCAGCACATGCTCACAAGATAAATAGTGACTCTACTCTTCATGTGAAGCTTCAAGAGCTTGGCTCCATGACTCAGATGCAAGATCCCCCATTACTGCGTTTAGAGAATGAATCCTACCAATCTTGCCTAGCATTCCTACAAAACCTCATCCTAGACAGACCCCCAACTTACGAAGAGTCAGAGGTAGAATCCTACCTAGTTGACCTATGCGGAGAAATCCTCCAGTTCTACATAGACACAGCAGGCTCATGCTTAGTATCTGACTCATCTGGAGGCGCATCAATACGTCTAGGGTCGGGTAAAAGAAGAGAACTAGCTGCTAGGGCACCCCTCATTGTGACAACCCTCCAAGCAATATGCTCATTAGGTGACGCCTCGTTTGAAACGAATCTCTCCCGTTTCTTCCCCTTGCTATCTGGGCTGATTAGTTGTGTGAATGGGTCGAATGAAGTACAAGTTGCCCTCAGTGACATGCTAGCCACATCAGTCGGCCCTGTCCTGCTACGTTCCTGTTAGCATCAGCTCGTCCTACATTAAAGGCTATCTTGTTCCCTTTTTTGGTTACAGAGAATTACTTGTACTGGTGGCAGCTTCCATCCGAGTGCTGCAGTTACCATGAATTTACAACCCCACACATGTTTCATATAGAATATGCTCTTGACGTCATGGATATTTTATAGGAACATTTGGGTGAGGCTCAGGTGTATTGGGTGAGGCTAACATGAATTGGGTTCGGATCGTCTTCTTGGGTTCTCTTATGAATTTCTAGTTTGTACACTTGCATTCCTAATTTTCATTTAAAAAGATTTGAGAGTTGTGCCGCCCTGTCCGGAAGAGGAAGATAATGAGAGAGGAAGATGGCAGGATCGGCTCAATTACATGGGAGATTCTAGTCACACTGTTATATTATATTTATACTAGGGAAGGGATCCGTTGACCCGACAGATTCAGTTTGGTTCGTGAAAAATTAAAAGCCAAACCAAATGATTAATTATCGATTTTTTAAAATTTAAAACCGTAACTAAATCATTAACATTTCAAATTAGACCGAACCGATCCAATTCAAATCGAACCAACTGATTTCAAATTGAAACGAACCGAACCGGTTCGGTTCGGAAGGGGGACAGACACCGTAATATTATTATAGTAGATGAATTGAAATTTTTAAAATTATAATATTTTAGAAATGAGGTATCTCATTTGTTGGTGAAGCTATTGCACATCTTCCATCTAATTATCTAATTATTTGTTAACTATATATCATATGACGATTGTTTATTAAAAATAAAAAATTGTAGTCTTAAACATGTTAAGAAAAAAGGAGAAAAATTTAAAAGAGACTCTGAACTATCACCGTTACCCAATTGCGATTAGGACTATCGGAATTTTCAAAAAAAGTGCAATGCAAAAAAAATTGGACTGATTTTTTAAAATAAAGTTCACCATTATATTTTAAAATTAATATTATTATAAGACTTAGATTTGTGTATGAATATTATATCATTTGGTTATCAAAAAGACGTCATTTTTTTTATATGCGCAAAACGATATAATTTATTTTTGATGTAATTTTCACACACAAATTTAAGTTTTATAATAATATTAGTTTAGGAATGTAATGATAAATTTTATTTTAAAAAATCAATCTAATTTTTGATCATATTTTTTTTGAAAATCGTGATAATTTTGATCCAATTAGAAAAAGGTGATAGTTCATGATGATTTTGAGTTTGATAGGAAGATAAAATTTAGTCTCAAAAGGGGTCTGGTGCTAACTGCAGATAGCCATAGCATGTGCTGACGAGTGTTAGTAGATGTAGCTGTGCCAACTGCAGAGAGCTATGGCATGCGCTGATAGCGAACCTCGGGGAAAGGGAAGTGTCATGTCATCGTGGATAGGTGCAATGGGTTATGGGTGTATCTCAAGTAATTAGGATAAACTATAAAAATATACCATGAAGTCACCAAGTATCATCAATGTTCAAATTAAATATTAAATTTTTAATTTTTTAATTTCAGTATCGAGTTTTTTAATTCTACAATTTTAGTACTATACACTTAATAGAAAAAGAAATTAACATAAAATATGAGAATTACTGTAAGTCCAACTCTTTAGTTAGAATTTTGAAACTTACATAAACATATCGGACTCAAAATCAGTTTTTATATAAATTTTCTCATTTTATTAAGTGTATAGTACTGAAATTGAAGAATTAAAAAGTTTGGTACTTAATTTGAAAATGAACGGTAGTTCGGGATATGTTTTTGTAGTTTACCCAAGTTTTTACTATATGAGTGTTTTTTTGTTATAAAATCACTTAGGCCTTATTTTGTTGAACTTATTAAACTATATTAATAGGTGATCTCTTATTATATTAAGCATTCAGTGAATCGAATACTTGTTCATTTTGTCTTAATTAATACTTGGAAAGTCTGAATGATTTGTTACCAATTTTATGTCTGAATCATTCAGAGGCGATGTCTGTACGATTATTATAATTATCTTCCTATTTTTTTTATATTTTTCTGGAATCAATTCTGCCTAGAACGAGCTTCAATCAGAATCATATCAATGTCGATCACAGCTAGTTTCTTCATTCAGAATCTCACTCATTTCATAAATAAATAATATTTTTATAATATGATTATAAATTTTAATTTTACATTTTATGTTGTAAAATTATAATTATAATTTAATTTTATATTAATAAATCATTATTTATTAAGATATTTTTAAAAAATAAAATACTAAATAAAAATAAATCATTTAACAATCAAATATGGTTTGAATAGTGGTCTGACCATTCAGATTCTCATACAACATTCGGCATTTAGCTCTTAATTTTACAGAACGACATCTTAGTTTCGTAATTTGCAATTTCAAAAAAAAAATTAATTCAACAATGCTCATACAAAATATAAATTTAGAAAACGTTCATAAAAAATTCAAAAAATTTAAAGTACTTTTAAGAATTAAATTAAGTATCCTAAATTAAATATTTATGAAATATTTACTAGTACCATTACAATAGATGAATATCCGTGTATAATTGATGTGAATATAAAATATTCATTAGTTGAAAGAAATTATTCAATAATTATTCATCTATCATTATCTACACCACAACAAACTACATTGTTGGATTCATCCTACATTGTTACACGTTTATGCTAAATATTTTTAATAGTGCACATCTGAAATTTTTGTATTATTTTTTTAATGATGCAATTCTAGATTTTTGAATTTTTAAAATGTAAATTTCTTATGAAATAAAGTTGTTGTGTAAAATGTTAGTGTAATGTACACTTAATTAGTGAATCTCGTGCACCTTTTATACCAAATCAATATCTACACCACTCTATATTTGATGGTGCACCATTTCAAATTCGTAATAGTGCACCATGTAATATCAATATATGCACCGTGGTTTATGCACCATATAATGGATGTGTAAATTACAAAGCAACATCCCAGAATCGAAAAGTGCACCATTTAAAAGCAATATGTATGCCGCTTCATGGGTTATGCACCAAGTACCATCTCAAATTCATAACATGTGCACCATTATATCGTAGTGCACATTGGAGACCGTGGAGGACAAAGGCAACAAAACTTTCTTTCTCTTGGTGAGTGTGAGATTGTCATTAAAATTTCAAAAAGAAGCATGATCAAAGGACTAAAGTGGGGTGCGTGCACCAAATTTATCACAATTGGGAGTTAATTAAGGGATTTGACTGTTAAGTGGCGGATAAAATAAGAAGATGATTTACTCTGACTTCAAATTTTGATTTTGTCAGGTGATTTACTAAAATCAAAAAAATCTGATGCATTAATTTGAAAATAGATCAACGATTAAAATTGGTTCACAGTTTACATATCAAAATCGGTTTTCACCTGATCCGCCCCCTATATATACATGATGCACAAGTTACAAATTTGGGATGGTGATTATAATTTACTAATATATTATTTGGTGCATAATCTAGGAGGTGGTGCACATATTAATTTTGGAATGATGCATCATAATTTTTTATTTAATTGATCATAATTTACTGTTACATGGTGCGATGTTATAAATTTGAACTGGTGCACAAACTAATTTTACATGGTGCACAAACATCCACTCCAGTGGCTCCCCCAGCCCCACCCAAATCGGCGGATGCCTCATCTCTGACTCAGGTCAGGAACATGGAGAAACTTTGGGCACCCCACCTATTACGTTGTTAAGAAAGCTATGGTCTTTAATTGTTTTGAATGTAGCCAACAACACATTCCACCTATTCCATATTTGGGCACCCAAACGTACGCCATCACAAACCTTCCTTATCTTTAACCAATATGACATTGCAGCACAGATCTGATGAATCTTGATTGTTGTATTTCATATTAAGGTACTGCTCAGATATTTAATGGATTGGGATGAGTGGATCAATTCAGATCTAGATTGGATTCAGACTCGCGATGGTATCCGGTTTGTCTGATTGAGGCGGCTTTGGCTATGTGAGAGATGCGGCTTTGAGAGAAGACTCGGATCAGAATTGAGTTTGGCTGGAGCGACTTTGGATATGATGAGCAAGAAATAAGAAAATTGGAATATGGAGGTGAGACAAAATATGGATGAGAGATGATGATTTTTCTAATAAATAAAAAAGAAAAGAGATAATAATGTGTACGTTAAATTGGAGAGAGAATATATTAATATATTTGTTAAAGATAAATATGTGAGATATTTAAGGAAAGATATTAAACGTATTTATATAATTCTTTTTAAAAATATACATTAAATTAAAAAACTCGTGATCCGTTTGATGATGCAAAATCAATGGATATAAATAGTTCATAGTTTACATATCCGAATTGGTTTTCATTTGATCCACCCTCTATATATATGAAGAGGTTCAATTGAGAACCCCCTCACATGGTGAGAATTGAGAACTATCTCAAAACTCATCACGTGTCCGACTACATGAGAGGTAATTTGAGGTTAATTTGTTAGCCAATCAAACTGTCACATGCCCTATTACTAATACTCACGAGTCAATTTCTGACCGCCACGTGTCGCACTCAGTCCTTCCACATGTCACTCTCTCTCTCCCTTACTCACATAATAGTTTTTTTTTCTCCTATCAATTTAATTATCATGTGTGTCTATATATATATATATACATATATTAGATTTTATAATTTTTATCAAGTAAAATTTATTTTACTAGACTCGCATTTTATTTATGCATGTATAGCATGTAATAGAAAGCGGGAAAATAAAAAAAGTAGTATCCATCAGTATAATTGTCAAATAGTTTAGTTATAGCCATATAAAAAAAATTCATATATTGTGAATATTTCATCGATAAGACTCTTGTGCTTTGTTATTGTAACAGCCCCGACCCCTTACTGTCAATATTGTCCCACACTCTCTCGCCCCGTGCGGCGGTGGGTTTTGCGTTGGTGTGCTGCCTGCACCCAAAAGGCCTCGACACTAAGTAAGGCGTCTTAGCCCCACATAAGGAAGCTAAGGATCCCCCACCCAGCCGATGTGGGATGTAACATTCCACCCCCCTTACAGGACAGCCGTCCCCGGCGACGTGCCTCATTCGGCGATCTGGCCGGAGACTCTGTCGGACTAGGTGGTCGGCTCTGATACCATTGTAACAGCCCCGACCCCTTACTGTCGATATTGTCCCACACTCTCTCGCCCCGTGCGGCGGTGGGTTTTGCGTTGGTGTGCTGCCTGCACCCAAAAGGCCTCGACACTAAGTAAGGCGTCTTAGCCCCTCATAAGGAAGCTAAGGATCCCCCACCCAGCCGATGTGGGATGTAACAGTTATCACGTTCAAAATTGCATATAAAACTCTAGAGTTATGCATGTGTTATATATTTTTGTCCAGCTCAAGCTTATGTAAAGATCATAATAAAAATGTACGCGATCAACACATTTTGATAATATTCACATCTCTCATTTTATAATAGGGTTAGGGACTATGCTTGTCAGAAAATATTCTACATAAGCAAGTAAATACTAATATATCCTCACTTAACTAGATTTATATTGATATAAATATGAGTATTTTGGTCATTATTTGATGAAAGAGAAGAAAAGTTTAAAAAACTACCATGAAAATAGGTGAGTTTTATTTTTATTTTTTCTCTTTCATAAGTTAATGACAATACTGCACATACCATAACAATCATGAAAACAAGTTAAATAAAAAAATGTTAGTCCATTTGCCTGTTTATGTAGAATATTTTTCTATTATGTCAAGCAAAATCCATTTTTCCTTTACAATATTTTGTTTATTTATTATTGGGTATAATTCAATGTACAGAAGTTACATGTAATACACAAACAACACCCTGCAACTTCATGTTAACATTCCAAACTAAAAGAAGACCATACTAGTATTTACTTATAATTAAATTTGTTTCAAATTTAAATAATATTTAATATATACATTAACATTTGGTAATACAAAAGGTTTGATAATATTTTTACATTACATGTCAATGAAAAGAAAAAGAATGATAACTAATTATGGAAACATATTTAATACACCAATCAAATTGATTGTAGTTGCCCTTCATCAAAAAAAAAATCAATAAGAGTAGTTGCCCTTCGTTAAAAATCAACATACGTATTTAATAGGACACCAATCAAATTAAATAATTGAATTCATTAATTAGTATGCATCATCTTCACGCTTTTTGTTAATTAAAATTGGTTCCAAAATAAATTGATTCAAGTACGGTCGAAAAGAGTTTAAATGAGATGGGAGATAATGTTTTAATTATTATTTTTTAATTATGAGAGTTCATATAGAATTAAATGTCCAAGGAGAGATTTGAAGATTAAATATTTAATTTGTAAGTCAAATATTTGAATTACTGTGTCTTAGGTTCAAATACATCTAACTTTATACGAGCCATATTCTATATTTTTGGTGAGCCATATTCTGTTCATTTTAAGTTAGTGGAAAATAGTGTCGAGTCGAATAAAATAGTACTAGCCGAATATCATGTTTACTTAATCGAAACCAAAAGTTCGGTATTCGAACAAGGAAAGAAAAATTAGAGGGAAAGTGATTTTCCAGTAAAAATTTATTTCATTTTTTTATTTGGTTAGTAATAAAAAATTTAAAAGAAAGTGATCAAACACATTTTGTTTTGTTAGAATTTTTCATCTCATTTTCTTTCTATTAACTCCCTAATTTAAAAGAAATTCTTTCTCATTTTTCTATAAATTTTCATTTCTCTCAAATTTTGCTCACCAAATACACTTCTAAATAGTTAATTTCAAATATACTCTCTCCGTTCTGTAATACATGTCGTTTAAGGTTAATTTGAGTAAATTAAGGTGAAGCTAATGCTAGCGGTTGAACAAATTTAATGAGTAAGTGGTTTGTGTTTTTTTAATAAATTTCATGCAAAAAGTAAAATTTGTAGATTATTATTGGTAATGAATAATTTTTTTATTGATTATGATAAAAAGTGATTAATGTTTGATTTTTAATGTAGTTGTTGATATTAAATACGCATTAAAAATTGTTAAGTGATAAATAAAAATAAATAAAAAACTTAATTAAGTGACATGTAAAAGAGAACAGAGGAGTAACTGGTTGAGGGTCCATTAGAGTAATACAAACCGGATAGTGGTAAATCTGAAGCAAACGGATCGAAATACTTACTACTCCACATGAAAAAAAAAATCGATTTTTCTTATACGGCTTCGAATTTACATTTTTGTCGAATCATAAATGAGTTTTTCAATTGAACCGTAATCGGTGACCGAGCCAATAGGTTAGCTCGGAGGAAATGTTGAGCCACCGAACCACCCCAAAACCCTCGAGGAACTATAAATACTCACTCTCTTTCACCCTGCAGCTGCACAGAGCAGCAGCAGTGCGTCCTTCACCGTCGCCACCAGCCCAAGGAAGGATGAACAAATGCTGAGCTCACCGTCAATCGTAATCCCTGTCCGGGTTGGACGTTCAATTTTGATTTTGTGCGTGTCATGCTCTGCTTTTTCATTGTTGTGTTTTGATTTTCAACAGATCGCTCCCTGTTTCAGATTTGAGAAACTTCGAGCTGGTGAATTCCAGTTGATCTGCTTCCATGGAAGACCAGCAACAAACTCCTCCTGCGACCATCCCCTTCAGCAACCACCACTCCTCTTCCGACGAGGAGCGCCACCGCAGCCCGAAAACGAACCAGAGTCAGAGCAGAGCAGCCACGGGGCGCCCCCGCGGGCGTCCAGTCGGGTCCAAAAACAAGCCCAAGCCTCCAATCTTCATCACCCGCGACGCCCCCAACTCACTCCGGTCTCACATCATGGAGATCCCACCCGCCCACGACATAATCCAGGTGTTGACGGACTTCACCGCCAAGAGGCAGAGAGGTATCTGGATCCTCAGCGCCACCGGCAGCGTCATGAACATCGCACTGCACCAGCCCTCACCTCCGCACCACCTTTCCCCCACAACCGGGGCTGTGAACTTGTCTGGGAAGTTTGAGATTCTGTCAATGTCGGGGTCGTTCATGCCGCTTCCGGCGCCGCATTGTGCGTCGGGAGTGAGTGTGTTGGTGGGTGTGGGACAGGGTCAGGTGGTGGGCGGGAAGGTGGTGGGACCGCTGGTGACGGCGGGGCTGGTGGTGATCATGGCGTCCACCTTCGCGAATACTTCCTACGAGAGACTGCCGCTGCTGGAAGATGATGTGGGTGAGACTGAAGAAGAAGAAGAAGAAGAGAAGGTGACACTGACAATGCCCGGCACCACTTCGATCGCTCAAAACACAGTGGACCATCATCATCATCATCATCATCATCATCATCATCAGGAGGAGCACTTGACGCCAACAACCACTGCAACAGCTACTTCGCTTCATGGGTTTGGTAACAATGTGATGCCGGCTGAGGAGTTCTGGGGAGGCGCACCGTCATTTTAACAGATTAAGAACAGTAGTAGTGTAGCTCCAAGGATCTGAGAGTGATTGTGGGGGCCGGCGTAGACACATTTTGAGTTGTGTGTGTGTGAGATCAAGGTACTACTAATAAGGAAGGATCTCTGTGATATGATGAAGTTAAGGTCCAGGTTGTTGCCTGCGGGAACTCCTGGACATTAATGGATGTGTGTGTGATTTTGTTCTTACTCCAGGCTTCTAGTGGAGCACTCCCTCCGTCCTTTATTACATGTCGTTTAAGGTTAATTTGAATAGATTAAGGTGAAATTAATGCTAGCGGTTGAACAAATTTAATGAATGAGTGATTCATATTTTTATAAAAAAATTCGTGCAAAAAGTAAAATTGATAAATGATTACTGGTGGAGAATGTATTTTTTATTGAATATGATAATGAAGTGATTAATATTTGACATTTTAAGGTAGTAGTTGTTGACATTAAATACGCATTGAAAATTATTAAGTGATAAATAAAAGTGGACAAAAAAATTCGGTTAAGTGTCATGTAAAAGAATATAGAGAGAGTATTGTAGAGTGGAAATCCATAAAGCTGTTTTCCTATGTGAGACTTGAGATTGAGATGGAAACTGAATGCAGCTATTTGTTCACTCAAAACTATGGTCAACATGGATGAAATCACGAGCCTAACTATATTTGTTCACAAGATAAGGGCATCCAATCAGGAGAATGGTTTGCGTCATACAACAACCGCTATGTGTGTTCTTCTCACACATAACACCATTTCAATTGGACGAAGTGGTTTGTGAATTGAAAATATATGGTGTTTTAAAGTTAACCGTTGTATATACTTTATATGACATTGTTAACATAAAAGCGTGTATATAATATTTATAACTTAAAAGTATTGTATAAGTACATACTATCACTATAAAATTTCACGGATTTATCGGTGGAGAATCTAATCGGTACGTCAGTTAAAAAAATTCTAACCATTATATTAACATAAAAAATTTATCGGCTAAATTAGAGATGGTGTTACCGGTTAAAGGGCAGGTAAACTTACCAGTTGGATTAGCTTAGCGGGTAAATCGCTAACCGGTCTACTTAGTTTACTTATTAAATTGGTTTAGTTCAGGTTAGGATTTAAATTAATTTAAGGATTTTAGGATCAAGATTTAAATTATTTCAAGAATTTTATATTTTCAAATTCAATATTATATAATATTATATTATATAGGAGTCTAATCTTAATGTTTTTAGGATCGGCTCCGATTTAATGGTTATGGTAATTAAGATTAATATTTTGGGATTTAGAGTTTTGTTTACATTTAAGGATTTAACATTTGAACATGTGTTTTAGGGTTTAAGGTTTAATTTTCTGATTTAAGTTTAATTTTAACAACCGGATTAATAAAAATTAACCGATATAGTTTTACCAGTTAATTTTTAGCCGGTAAATGTCAACTGGTAAGTTAGTGGATTTTGCTTGTGTATATACATTGTTTTTGAATTAAAAGCGTCGTATATGGTATGTATTCAAATATTTAAAAAAATTTATAACTGTTGTTTTTCAAGTGCAAAAAATGACCGTTGTAATTTTAAAAAATATTAATGTTAAGTTTAATACATTATTATTATTGTTGTTGATAAAAAAATTTATTATTTATATAAATGTCAAAATAATAATAATGAATTAATAATTATAAAAAAATTAATTATTTAATAATCTAAAAAATCTTTAAAAAAATATAAAGGTAGAAAAAAGCAAAATATGACATGTGACTCCCATGCGCAGAGATTTGAAAGATTTATTTTAATGTGAATGTAAGTTTGTGAAAAGAAAATTTATGACAAAACTGAATGACACAAAACTCCTTTTTGATTTATTTTGATGGGGATGCACTAAGACTTGCTTCTTATTAGTATGTATTATACTACATTTGTAGTGGATGGCGACTCAATATAGATTGTCTAACAGTTTTACAGTATTGTAAAAACTTAATAATGATACATATAAATTTGAATTGTTTGCAAATTTTATAGTTAGTCCCACACTTAACGTATTTGGGAATGAAGGATAAGCTTGAGCCGAAAACAGCTCAAAAACAAGATGGGGAGGATGATGAGAACATCATGTATGAGGATGAATCGTTGTCTCCGTTGGATATAAATCTGACAAGTCCGGTTACTCATGTTCACGAATAAATCACATGATCTTGTGCTGGTCAATAAAATTATTAGATGAACTCATTCCTAATAGTTCATACAAATGATTTTAAAAATAGAATGCTACTAAATTATAGTGATGCTTTTTATCTTTAGAAACTTGGAAGAAGAACCTAAAGAGGTGACTATGCATAAATCAAATCTTGTCTCCAAGATCAATTCAAATTTAGACTTGAACACTGCATTGAATTTCAAACGCACATAACTCTCAATTTTGTATGTTGGTGAAGGCCCATAAGTAAAGATTGAAAAGATCTCAAATTCTATTTTCAAAAAAATCTAGACTCATTTTAAAAATAATAAATTTCATAATTTTTTCCAATACGAGTTAGATTAAGATTTAGGCTATGACTTTCTTTTATGAGTTAAATTAGGATTTGAACTTCTACTATTTTAAGAGAAATTTTAGCTATTAAACAAATAGTCCCACCCTCTTTTACACTTGGATTTTATTTAAAATATAATTTGTCACTGCTTATTTTCCTTTATTTGCATGTGTCGACTAAATCGCTCGATTGCTTGTCTGATTTTTTCAAATTTATTTTTATTAGTATTTACAAATTCAATTTCTTCTACTGGTACAAGGATATTTATGATCATGTTGACTGTACTTCAACAAGATAAAAAATGTTTATGAATTTGGTGTAACTATTGCTAAAGTGCAATGTCCTGAACAATTAAAGTCGGATGGACGTCTACTTCACTCAAATCAAAACTCTCATTCTTCATCTAAAGATCGGGACCACACAACTCATTTACTAGTACCAGATCATTGCTCTGTCTTCCTCTCTAATTTTTCCTTTTACCGTCTCTAAAAAATGTCCCCTAGACCTAGATCAATTTTAAGTCTTTTTGCAAATTCTACTTGGTCTAAGGCTTATTGAATTTTTTACTACATTATTGTGTAAATTTGTTGGTCTTGTATTCCAGTCAATTAGAATTTTAAGTTTTTGACATATTTAGAATTTTTTGTAATCTTACGGATTTTAAATTGTTGTAGTGAATATTTTAAAGCTCTTCATATCAAAGTTAATTTTGAGCATTTACAAAAATAATTAAAAAACTTCAGTGCAAAAATACAAAGAAGAACTCAATTCAAAAAACCGAATCAGTAAAAATAAATAAATAATAATATAAGAGAAAAGAGAAGAAAATGCATAAGCTCTAGTTGCCACCATAGTTTTTTTTACTCTATGACTACAATGATGTCTGGACACGCATGTTCTAGTCTAGGACCAGTACGATAATATCATTAAGCATTATTAAATTGTTTTTGACTACTTATTATATTATATTTTAATATAAAACTTATTTCCTTTTTATTTAAAAATCAAGATAATTCTGGACGTAAGATCGTGGTGTGGTTAAAAATCTTATTGATAGCTCATACACTAATAAGCACTGATACCAGAGCGGATAGGAGAGAGCAAGAGTGACATATGGTTGTATCTTAGTGGATAATGTTAAGTAGACTTGCAAAGCCCCGCGGTACGGTACATGAGTGATTTAGTAAATCTGACTTAAGGTTATTATTATGTATTCTATGATTGTAACCCTAACTTGTTCTGACAAAATTCGGAATAATACACAATCGCTTTTTCCTTCCGAGGACATAAACACACTATCGAACCTTGTTAAATCTTGTGTGCACTTTACTGTTTTTTCTTATTAATTAGCCGAAATTCCCAGCAAGTTGTATCAGAGCAAAGTTAATATGGTTATGTCAAATGCTAAATTCGAAGTGGTCATGCTCAATGGTCATAGTAATTTTAGAATGTGACAGACAAGGATTAAGGATCTTTTAACACAGTAAGACATTTTGACGGAGTTGCAACCTGCGAAGCCTGAATTAACGAAGGATCAGGATTCAGAATATTTGCATAAGTGAATTGAAAGAATGATATATGTGTTTAGCGGACAAGGTCATGTATCAAGTGATGAGTATGTTATCTCCTAGAGAAATTTAGAAGAAATTGGAATCATAGTTTAAATCTCTTATAAATAAACTGTATCTGAAGCAGAGGTTGTATGAGCTAAAGATGTAGGAAGCGAATCATTTAGCTCAGCACGTGAATGTCTTCAATCAAAATAATCACGGATCTCGCAAAGCTTGATGTGAAGATTGAGGATGAAGACAAAGCAATGATCTTACTGTGTTTGTTGCCTCATTCTTACGAACATATGGTGACATCTCTTATGTATGGAAAAGAAACTATCAAAGTTAATGAGATTACTGCAGCCTTGTTAGCTCAACACTAGCAAAAGGATAATAAGGCACCCCTGATTTCCATAAATCCAGCCATGGATAGGTTAAATTTTTCCATCAACAAACTAGCCGGGAAACATTGATTCAAACCCACCCTTTAACCATTGAATATCTGGTCCGGAAGACCGAAATCGAGTTACTCCGATGAGCTTTCCGGCGAGGCACAGATAGCGAGTTAACTTGCCTAGTTGACTCGGCCGGTTCGGGCTGAGCTGACTCGTTGACCTGTCATTAAGTTGACTCGAACTTACCTGGACAAGATTTAGTTCAAGATTCGTTATTGGATGAAAATATTCTAGAAAAATTCCAAATAAAATTATGAAAAATCCAGAAAACTTATTTTCAATTTTGTATGTTCATAACAACAAAATACTGAAAAATCATATTTTTTCATTTCTGTTTCATTTAATTTTTCCAGATCCAATCATAGAAAAATAATTATATCATATACAAATTATACGAATAAATTTCAAAAATTGCTCTAAAACCATTGTTGGGTATCACCCACACAAATGTTAATCTTGATTTCTAAACCACATAGCATAAGTACAGATCTGAAACGCCACAAAACAAACATCAAGACTTTAGCGATAATCCAAATTATCATATACAGATCTGGATATGGATTACCTATTTTTAATCTGATCGTTTTCAATCCAGATCTGAGATATATATCTTGATCTGAATAAATACAACCCAGAAAAATGAATACTGAAAGAGAATGAAAAATAATATCATATTACCTTGTACAGTTGTCTCATTTCTTCAGCACAGCAAATGACGTGCCTTTAACAGTATGGGATACTGCATCTAGTTGGAGTACTAGCTCCCTCTAAGAACCATAATCCTCACTCATGTGTATTTCCCGTTATTGTATAACGAAAATATAATATCATCATAAAATAGAAGTCCTGAGCTTCTATTTATAATGAGATCTGAGTTTTTAGGTTTCAGTCAGCGGGCCAAGCCCATCAGATGGGTTACCGGATTTGCGCCCATGGGCCAGACTCAGTAGGTATAATCTATGGGTCGTGCCCATAGATTTAACTCATCTAGTTTTTCCAATTATGGGTTTAGCAAGATCATATCCGGACTGAATCTCATTTGGCTTTCACTCAACTTAATATCTCACAATCCATTGTGTGCGACTAGTAAGACATTATGATTCCTGATTAAGAATAAATTGGTTCGAGACAGTCAAACCTTAGTCAATACGAGTCAATTAATTGGTTTAGTGAGCTGACACTAACACCGTCAACAATGCACGTTCATGTTTTGTCTGTGATTCCAGTGCTAGAAGTGTGATCAGATGGATAAAACATCTCATTTGCCTTTTGTGTGGGATTCCAATGGAGAGAAATACGGCACTACTTCAAGGTTGAGACCATCCTTCAGCCTTATGGCAAGGACATCCTTAATCTCTGACGGTAAGCTTGAACATGGAGAGTCCGCATGCAAGGCTGGCCTAGAATGTCATAAACCGATAGTCTACCTGGGCTTCATTCATCATCAACAAGTACAAAGAGCATGAGAGGAGTAGGTGCCTCATTAGCCGGATTAAAGAAGACACCCTTGTCAAAATAGGGAGAGGAGAATGCCTCCTTTAGAAAAATCCTTCGTAT
>NQLW01000015.1:531337-547369 GCA_002312845.1 Kalanchoe fedtschenkoi | reverse complement strand
CATATCTCTTTTAAAGACTCAATTGCTTAGCTCCTCCATTTGGACGTACTCAGAAGGAGCATCATCCCCTATCTTCCCATGAACGCGTAGAACGAGCTGTAAAATACCCATATATCTGATTGTCCATACTCTTATATTTGGGCACACTAGAGCTCTGGAGAGCTCTCTATTAATGCCTCTTCCACATGTCCTCTAGTCCACCTACAGAGAATCGAAGAGTTTGGCCAAACTCAGGTCTCTAGCAATCCCCAGAAGATTCAACTTCCTATTATGGAAGCTCCATCATGCATATTCATGATCAACACTTTTTTGCAAACCAAAGACTTTTCCCTGGCATCCAAATGCAGGTGTTGTCGTAGCTCACAAATTGATTTCCCTGATCACCTCTTCATCCAAGGTGAGTTCGATATCTGCATCTGGTGTTGGCTTGACAAGCTTATCAATCTTGCGTGTTCTCCAAGGAATTTTAAATCACTATGGCACGAATGATTCTAGCTTGGCACGATAACTATTATCCTTTTCAGCTTTGAAATTTGGGAAATCTGAAAGTCCAGATGTGATGCCACGTTTGACAAGCCACTAAGATGGCCAGAGGAGAGACTTCTTAAGCTCCAAGCTATCTCCTTTGTGGCTTTGTATGACCTCACATGCCTCCAAGCCATGGCCCTCTGTGTCCGACAGGGTTCCTCTCACACTGCACCATCTAGATCTAGCAAGTTTCAATGTTACGCCCTGTGTCACTCAGCCCTGGTCTGAAGCCAACTCAGGTGCAACCGTTAACTTTGTCTGTAGAGATTTTTTCATAGCCATCATCATCAAATCTCCTCAAGGGGGCCTTCAGCTTGGGAGGTACCTATATCTTCAATGTGTTTGCTTAGTTGATGGACCTTTCCCTCATTATTGGCAAGGCTAAGGACTTGGCATATCTCGTGAGCTATAACATCTCGGTGCTCTAATGGATTAAACGTTAGCTCCTCCGGAGCCAGGAAATTGGCAGCCTCCTTGGGGGCCTAGATGCAACCCTCGACTTTAGAGCAGCGAACACAAAAGCAAGGGCCCTTGCTAAAGCTAGCAAGACAACTTTAAGTAACCTCCTAGTCCTTTTCCGTAGAGAAGACTTGTCTCAGCTTGTGTATGTAGTCATTGCCGAAGATGTCACTCGCCTTCGTGTTAATTCCAGTTAGTTTTGCAGTCTTGAATCAAATTCCAAAAAAATCATAAGAGATAGACTTTGTCAGTCTTGAAATCACAGATTTAAACTTTAAAATAAGGAAAAAATCTAAAAGGGATTCCAAACTACCGCCCCTTATCAAATTGCGGTTCAAACTACCACTGTTACCAAATAATGGGGCAAACTGTTATTTTTTTAACGCTGTTAATATAGAGTAAACATTGTTAATGAACAGGAAACATTGTTAACTCATTTCAGTTAACTTTAATCATCGTTAAGAGAATATGAAAAATAAATAGTGGAAACCCTCTAGCTTCTCATCTCCCGCTTGATCGGTTTCTCTTCACCGGCTCCATTAGAGCGCTGAGCTGCACCACTTGCCTCTGCGTGCACCCTCGCCATCTGCTCATCTCCACAGCTCAGTCATCTGCTCATTCCCATAATCACCATATCCCAAGAAATAGAATCACTTGTTTGCAAATCGGGTTGTGTTTGACTCGATCAACGCTTGCAACCACACTGAGTCAGTGATGGAGGGAGCTCCAGAAGGTGATAAATTAACAAATATTCAACGGATAGAAAATGGAGACCAATGTTTTCGTGAGTCAATATTTCCTTCAGCAGGCAGATATCTATGGCTCCATCCTGCGCATTGTGCCAACCTCCTGTTGAAATAGATATGTAACAACTGAAACGAAGGGCAAAAAAATAGAACCTATATAGCAAATCTCTTCTGAAGGATCATTGAACTCATAGTGTCAGCTATCCTACTGAAAATTCATCAATAATATTATAAATCACATTGGACAATAATAAGACAAATTTTTCAACAAAACTGAATTCACCTTTGTATTTGTTAAAGCTACAAGATAGCAGGTCCTATTTGGATAGGTAAGTGCATTAAGGAAAGTGTGAAGGTTCCCTTAAATCAATAAACAACTATTTCACTGGATATTATATCCTCATACAACACACTGTGCTAGCCAGTGGCGGTTCCAGAATTTTGTATTCAGAGGTGCAAAAATTTCATAATTAAATTTTGTAAATGGAATTCAACACATGATCCCTGAGTTTACAACACATTAGAACTCATCAAAATGTTTGAGACTAGAAATTTAAATACAATGTCCTAAAAATTAATTCTTCGAGTTTTCATATACTGAAAATATTGTAGTACACTTTCATCATTAACCTATAGAAAAATGTCATTTTTAATGAATGTGACCAAAGTATCATTCAATAGTTGATCACCCATACTTTTTTTTAATTTACTACTCATAGATGAAAATACTCTTTCCACACTTGTTGCCACTGAGAGAATCAATACTAACTTCAGAAGCAAGCACACTTCTGTGTATGTCTTGTGCTTATTCGTTTCAACAAGCATGGAAGATAAGCCACCAAGATCCTTCATTTGCTGAAATATAACATCATTCCTCAAGTCCTTTATATATATTTGAAGTTAAAAATCAAATTCCATGAGATCAACCATGGTGAACTCATTGGGATAAGATTCAGCAAGTCTAAGAATCTTGTGCTTGTCAAAAGTAGTAAAAGAGTTGGCGGGATTTAAAGAATCCATGCAAATAAGCAACTCCATGTTGACCTCATCAAATCGATTGCTAAGCTCTTGAACATGTAAATCAATAACACTTAGAAACATCTCAACTCAAAATCGGTGTATATTTTTTACTTTCTTGAAGAATCGTTTCGCTCTTCCCTGAGGAACATAATAACCATCCCTATCAGGAACTTCAATGTCATATTTCACGCCAAATGTAGTCACCTTCTCAATAAAGTCCTCCCAATTATCATTCCTCTAATTCTGTAGTTGCTCCTTTGTCATCGAAACAAAAGTCATGGCATTGACAATGCCTTGATCTTTTTGTTGCAAAGCATTGCTCAACTGATCTGTGTACCCGAAAATATAGAGCATCAAATGTGCCAATACGAAATGAAATGACTCAAATGAACCCAACACAACTTGAGCTTTGGCACAGTTCTCCTTATTTGATGCACTTTTTCCAATTATAACAAGAACTTCAGTGATTATAGGATATAGACTTATAACATTCAGAATGGTCTTATAATGAGATCCCCAATATGTATCACCCGGTCTCACCAAACTAGGCTCCTGATTTAATCCTTTGCCACTTTCAATTTTACCCAAGTTTAAGGCTTCTGCGACCCTTTTGAGCTTGAATAACTTGAATCATCTCCTTATGCTTGCAAGACACTCCGATCACACTCAACAAATAACTAAGTTGCTCAAACAACCATGCACAATCACAATTATCTTTTGCAACAGCAACAAGGGTTGATTGCAGCTGATGCGCAAAACAGTTAATGTAATAAGCAGATGAAGTATCGTTCATAATAAGTGTTTTTAGTCCATGTATCTCACCTTTCATATTGCTTGCTCCATCATAACCTTGTCCCCGAAATTTGGACATGCTCAATGAATGATCCATAAGTAAAGATTGTATCGCACTCATGAGTGACACTGTTGTGGTGTCCTCAACATGTACAATACCCCAAAATCACTCATTTAATCTTCCCTTCTGATCAACATAATGCAAACATAGAGCCAATTATTCCTTCCCTGAAGCATCACTAGATTCATCAGCTAATATCCCAACAAAGTCATTTTTTACCTCTTAATTGATGAACTTTGTAGTTTCTTTGGCACAAGAGTTAATAAGTTCTTTCTGAATTCCTCCACTTGTCATTTGATTATTACCTGGAGCATTTTTTAAAACAACCTTCTCTACATCATCATTATTTTCACCAAGCTATGCCAAAAGTTCACGAAAGCTTCCCTTATTGCCCACGAAAAGCTAATCCTTGATGTAGGAGAAATCTCAAACATCTCAATGAATATGTCAATCGAGATTTGTAAAGTTTCATCATTTCACTAGATTGTCTATTCCAAGATTCCATGATTGATGTTTTCTAATTTTTAAAAACCTCATACTTCTCCTTAGCTTGATTATGCACACTACCAATACCACCAATATGCGTCACAAACACCTCCGGTTTGTGTCAACGACTAAATAATTTATTAACAAAAACATCAACACCAACATTACTTGTTTTGTCCTTAAACAAGTAACAAACAAAACAAAAAGTTGCATCCTTCCCAACACTGTATTCAAACCAATCATATTTATCAAACCATTTCCACGAATTTTTTTGAAAAAACTTATGAGAACGGGTTGACATGATCCTAAAGTAACATTTTTTTGAATTGCATTTAATCTTTCAAAGGATAAGATGAGATAGGCACCCTTAGTCCTTGATCATGTGGAACAACTTCAACATCATAAGCTCTTTGAATGTTAGACAAATTGTCTCGGTCTTCACTTTCGTGATTAATGTCCTCAATTTCTTAATCAATGAATGGCGTTGAGAAGGTCGAAATTTTTTGTGATTTGTTGTTTGTATTTCCATCATAGTTGCTCCAATAAGATTGAATATTTATATTTTTCATACTCACTACCTACATCAATAATAAAAAATGATATGTTAAAATGATCTTTAGTGGAAATATGATTTAAAAGTAAGATTAACATAGGTTCCAAAGTCCAAACAAAACATGATACATATGTACTGTTCCATGGCTTCATCATATTTTTGTTTGCCATATAAATGATCTCCTTGTTGAGAACCTCTAACTCTAAGATTGCAGCATCATCTCATCTTGCTAACTTTGGATCAGGTTAATAGCAACCAAATATAGGTTCATTTTGAATAGCATAAACAATACCAACGAAATCACCTCATGAATTGAAAGCTGCATAGTTAAAGAGCCAACACTCCAGTAACACAAAGCCATTAAAAAGTTGTTCAGTAAATTTATGTGATCACTCCAAGTCTCCAGCGGGCAGCCACCAACATAAAAGCCTCACTTTGTCACTCAGGCATTTTCACAAACACCAGGAAAGCAGCAATACATTAAAGAATAAGAAGAAAAGAGCAACAAGGCAAATACCTCTTCACCGGAAGAAAATAACAACACAAATATGGAAGTTCTTCCCCACAGACACAGCTTATGGATTTATGTTCAAAATCAGAGATTCATTAAGATTTTTCAAATTCAGAAATTCTTCCCGAAAGGACAGAAATAGAGACACAAAGCTTACATATTTCTTCCTCAAGAGACAATCTGTCCGCAGCTCGACTATGGAGGTCCCGCCTTCACTACCACGACGAACTGATAATTGATAACGACGCTCGGTCGCTCGCTGCTTACTGCTATTCTTTTATTTTTCTATTTAATTATTTTTTTAATTTTATCTATTCGAGTTGAGTTTTATGGAGATGATTTAGGTTGGATTGTATAATAAAAATTAAAAATTGAAATTGGGGTACAAAATTAAATTTTAGTCAAGAAACCATAAGCTCTTAACAGATCAAAACACAGCCATTCCACTAGAAAAATATATAATGGTATTAATAATGTACGTTTTGTAGCAATCTCAGTATTAATAGTAACAGAATAAATAATTTCATCTATTTTGATGGATAAATAACCCTGACCTTTAATGATAAAATATATATCTCGGGATTATTAATACTTATTCTAGTTTAAACCAAACATGTTAAAGTGTTATTAATTATTCAATTTCATTCTTAATCTCGTCTATCAAATGTGGGCTTAATATACCAACATACAGTACGGTAACACTCACTATGAAGTTCTGAACACAACATCAAACACCTTATTCTCATCATCTTTTGATACATACGCGACTTCTGCCCCAATTTTTTGTGCTTGAATAGCACCGCCTTTGATTTGCACTCACTTATAAACTTCCCCTGTACTTCTCAAATTCATATCTCTCTGCTATCTCACCCACGCTACCTTTGATCACTAAAAAAATCTACAAAAATCAAAATTAAATTTTTGATCAGTTTAAAATCACTCAATTTGATCAATTGCATTATTCATAGTTACGTGAAGAGGTAGGTCTGGGCAGAGTGGCGATAGCCTCGATGGTGAAGCTCGAAAACGGCCGCTTATAATGAATAGGCGGAGTTGGAGAGAACGAATGCGCTTTCAATTTAGGGTTCCATCTGAACCATGTCTCCTCGCTCATCCTCTGGAAGCGCTTGTCTTGCTTCGTGAGCGCACATTGCAGTGAATTGAACATTGTTTTTTGTTTACTCAGCATTAACGGTGTTAAAAAAAAGTAATGGTTTGTCCTTTATTTGGTAAAGGTGATAGCTCGGATTGTAATTGGCTCAGGGAGAATAATTTCGGACCCCTTTTAAATCCTTTAAAATAATGGGACAAACTTTAATGCATTATTTGTATTACAGTATACTTGGGGTGTCAAATAGAAATAAGACTAAACTTACAGAATAACAATAATTGGTAATTAGGGTTTTAAAATCCCCGCCAATTCGAACTCGTCGATGGCGTTAGAAGAACGATCGCCGAAGACGGTTGCAGTCCCCAAATCCGATCCGAGCCTTAATCAGGAAGACAAGACGTCTTCTCGAGCCGGTTCCACTTATCGTTCCCCTCGCCCAGACGCGCAGCCCATGTCTGCATCGTTGCAGGAGAAGCGTCCGAGTCCGGAGGAATTCATACTCTCAGTGGCGTCTAACATCGCGGCTCAGCCTTTGCAGAATTTCGAACCGGAGGTTTGGGGTGTTCTCGCTGCTATATCGGCTAATGCGAGGAAGCGGAGGCAGGTATGATGAGATAATCCGTAGCCCTAGCTCCAGTGCGTAACTGACTTCAGCTGCATTTTCCTAATTATCTTTTGTTAGTGCTGGCGACTGTGTAGAAGCTGATTAGGTAGAACTTGGAGTCATTTGTATTAGCTATTCTCTTGAGTGTAATGTTTTTTGCACTGCTGACTCTCTGGGGCTACTATACTAGTTTTTGAATAAGCTTCTTGCTTTCTAAACTTTCTTTGTCTCTTTATCTGTGCTATAGTCTTAGGCTGTTTATTTTTCCAGTAGAAAGAGTTTAAGGTATGTCTCCTTCTAAGTGAAATTGAATTGATGACACTTGTAAATCAGGGAATAAATATTATTTTAACTGCTGATGAGCACCGCATTGGGCGGCTGGTCCCAGATAAGCGCTTTCAGATTGAATCAGCCTCAGTTAGTGCAAATCACTGCAAGATATACAGGAAGAAAGTTTCACGGGGAGATTCAGATCACCAATCGGGTTGCTATGTGTCTGTCTTGTTAAAAGACACGAGGTTGTTATTCTGCATGAATATCCTTTGCTTGTTTTCAATTTTTTTTTTTGACAGAGCAATCATTGTGGTTGCGTACAGCACAAATGGTACATATCTTAACTGGGAGAAGTTAACTAAGAATGGCCCCGAAGCTGAACTTAGGCATGGAGATATCATATCATTTGCTAGTCCTCCTCAAAATGGTATGCCTTAATTTGTCATAACGAATCTTAAAATAGTTTGTGTTACATAATTATTTTTTAAGCACGAAGTGTGAAACTTATAAGTTGATTTTGTCTCGGCATATTTCTACCCATGGCTCGAGGAAGTCATATTCACTGTTCAAATGGTGTTATATTAAGGTTGTTGTTGGATTACTCCACTCTCTAGCTTGATTTATATGGGGAGTGGGGTTATTTTCTAAGTTTCTCACTATTTTCACTTTACTGCAGAGAATACTCTAGCCTTTGTATTTCGAGATGTCCTGAAATCTGACAGAGGATCAGATGGAGCTGCCAAACGAAAAGCAGGTATATTGGACGAAGATTCTTTTTTGGTCCGCGGTTTATTATATGGGCAATAAAGTGGAAAATGAATGGTGTAACTGTAAACTTAAGTCATTATCTCAGAGACGTTGGGTACAGTTTGGCTAGGTTATAATCTGCAGGCATCCGTTGAATAATAAACTATAGATGCATATTGGTAGAATCGGTAATTGATGTATTGTAACTGCTATCATTGTGGGACATTGCATGATGTAAATCTTTTCACTTCCATACAGAGGAGCTTGGTCATGAGAGCAAGAGGTTGAAAGGTATCGGCATTGGTGCCCCTGATGGTCCACTATCTCTTGATGATTTTAGAAGTCTTCAAAGGTCCAATACGGTATTCACTTTCCTTGCGACTATGCTGCAATTTCATGCTATAATACTGACATTTTTTGTTCTTGCCAATCACTCGTTGAGTACCTTCAATGCAGGAACTAAGGAAACAATTGGAAAACCATGTTGCTACCATAGATTTGCTGCGAAATGAGAGTCGTTCCTTGATTGAGCACCATGAGCATGTACGTATGTTTCTTGTGGCCAATTTTTTTTGCAATTGGTTGCTATTAGTCCCTTCTTACGGTTCTTAGCAGTTGACATGTGAAGCTTCATTTGTTCAATACTCATTCAGTTACTGAATTGTTCATTCTTCTTCTGTTATGCTATTAGCCCCTTCTGTAGTTAGCTGTCTGATTATTTTTAAGATTATTTTATATCTATTGGACCTTATCATGGTGGTTTATTTCCTTCAGAGAATAAATGAGATGAAAGAATCTATTGAGAAGTCTTATTCCAATCAACTTCAAGAGCTTCACCAGTTGATAGAGTTGAAACAAAAGGAATTAGATGCCAGCAATAAAACATTTTTTGAGCAAAAACATATGATAGATGATCTGAATGAGAGACTTACCGCTTACATTCAATCAACTGGTGAAGCAAAAGAGATAATGGCCAGGTGAGTGACAATCAAGATAGGAGGGGCTAACTTTGTTGTGAACATGCAAATATTATGGGAACTAATTGTTGCTCTATTCAGTCAAAAGGCCTCAATATCTGAAATGAAGGCACAATTAGATGATGAGCGAGACCAAAGAAGAAAAGAACGGGAAAAGGCTGCATCAGATTTAAAAGCTGCAGTAATTAAAGCACAGTCAGAGGCTGAAGACGAACTAAATCGTATCTCAGAGTCTTCATGCAAACGAGATCAAGAACAGCAAGAAGTGATCAACAAGCTTCAGGTTTCAAATTATGACTATTGCAACAGTCTTACCCACTTTGTTATGTTGATTTTCTAAAATATATTTCAAAATTAAAGTTTGTAGAACATTGCAGGAATCAGAGAAGGAAAGATGCTTGCTTGTGGACACTCTAAGAACTAAGCTGGTAAAGTTGGTATCTCCTTCTTTTTCACGTGTACGGAATGAAGTTGGGTACAACTGAGCCTATTTGGTTGACCTGTGTTGCAGGACGACACTCGTCAAAAATTGATCATCTCTGAGAATAAAGTGCGACAGTTAGAAGCCCAACTAAGTGAAGAGAATTTAACCTCTTCTAATGGAAGAAAGGTAAGCAATGCAGACTCAACAATTGATATATCATATTGAGCAGACAATGTCTCCACATCAGCAAGTTGAGACTGTTGGTCTCTTTCTGCTTGAAACAGAGAGTTAAGGAACTGGAGGATGAGTTACGGGGATTGAAGAAAAAACTAGAGAGTGAGAAGGTAGACATTGCATTATAATCGAATACAGAAAGTTCCACCCTATATGTTGGTATTGTCATAAATATTCCAAATTTTGAAAACAAATTAGTTACTCTTCTAGACTAAAAGTGTTTCTCTACTCATTCGTCAAGCTGCAATATAGTCATTTTCAATGCAATCTCCTGGATCACATGACAAATGATGAGTATAAGATTTGTGAAATGATAACATATTAAGAACCTATTTTCAAGGATGGCGTCGTACCTGTTTAAGCGGACATGTTTTGATTTTCCCTTGTCCATTACCTCTATTTTAACATGTTTTCCAGTTGAGAGAGGTGAACATTTTGAGTTATAATGAGATACTTGACAGCATCTGTTATCAGTAGCTAATGCTTTTAGCTTGTTGGGAGCTAGTAGATACTAGACAGTAATCTGAATCATGGCAAATTTGAAGCTACATTTTTTCTTCTATCTTTTAATTGTTTGATTAACATATATTAAAGTACATAATCCCACTAGGGCACGGCAGATCCTCATACCAATATTGAGCTAAAGTATACTTATTTAAGCTGATGATGTTTTTGTTAGCAGGCAGCTCGGGAAGAAGCGTGGGCCAAGGTCTCGGTTCTTGAGCTTGAAATAAGTGCTGCAGTACGGGATCTAGAGTATGAGAGGCGGAGACTCAGAGGTGCCAGAGAAAGAATCATACTCAGGTAAGAACCTTGCACTGTCTCGTACACTGGTAGACCATTACAGATCTTGAACCCATTTTACTCAATGAATTCGCCATTCCTAAAAGATTCAGTTTTCTTTTGTATTTATAATTGTTATCTTGTCATGGGCATCAGTTCCTTTAGTTATATTTTGTCGACTTGGACTACGAACCTTTTATGCCTGTCTTGCCTGCTATAACAAAACTAGAGATGATTCGCAACAGAAAACACTGCTATTTGAATATAAATTCAGTGCATTGTTTTAGATCAGCCAAACAGCTTCCTGTCATTTACGTGTTGAGTTTTTGCATATTCTATTACTACAATTCAATGAAAGTAATATATCTTAGTTTGATTACACTTGACTTCTGAAACAAGAAATGTGCTTTTGTTTGAGTAATCAAATGTTATTCTATAGGGAAACACAACTGCGAGCATTCTACTCCACAACAGAGGAAATTTCATCTCTCTTTACTAAACAGCAAGAACAACTTAAAGCAATGCAAAAGACTCTGGAAGATGAAGAGAACTATGACAATGATTTTGCTGAAATTGATCTCAATGCTAACCCTGATGATGCAGTGAGAAACTCGATCTGTGGTAACAAACAGATACGGAGTAAAAGCCGCAGCACTGACAAGGCAGGTTCCTCAACCTCAGCTAACAGATATAGCAACATCCAAGTTGATAATTCCAGTGATGATGCATGTGGTACGGAGAAACATGACTGTGACATTAGAACTGGAGAAGAAGCTAAAAATACACAAGAGATGGATTCTGCTACTCTTGTCCAGGATGGCATTTGTGGTGACATAAATGATATAGGTACCGAACAAGTTCAGGAGACAGAAAGTCCAGGGGGAGATGAGGAAGACAATCATGATGGAGTATTAGCAGGTGAGACCATGCAAGTTGATGAAACACAGGCTAAAGAAATTGAAGAGCTTGCTCAAATGGCTGGGAAAGGTTCACCAAATACCATCAGAACCCAAGACCTTTTAGCATCTGAAGCTGCTGGTAGCTGGGCTTGTAGCACAGCTCCATCCGCTCATGGTGAGAATGATTCCCCAAGGACCAGAAACGACAATAATGCTGAAGTTGTTGGATTCCTGCACGACTCAAACACCATTGTAGCGGAGAGTCAATGCTCACCTTCACCTGAAGTTGTCAAGAGGAGAAAAGATGAACGTCTAGAACTTAGTGAGATGATTGGTATTGTTGCTCCTGAACTGAAGGAACACTTCAGCAGAGCCAATACGAGCAGACCCAGCAACCATAAGGGAATTATGGGTTCTATTTCTGACTCTGATACTGGGGGCATTGGCAGTGATGATGAAGATGAAGATAGTCGTTCTAGGGTCAAAGCTTATGGTGGAGCCATTTCAGATGCAGAAACAGATGGAGGTGATGATGATGCCAATGAATATTCCAAGTCTGGAGACTCAATGGATGAAGATGAGGAAGCCATAGAACATGATTCGGATAGATGAGGGTTTATGTGGAATGCTTTTATCTTGAAATCATCCTTGACACTTGACTTATTTGAACTTCATCAGGGTCACGACTTGCTTGCTTATTATCCTTTTCAAATACCGTGATATTACTAGGAATATAATGAAGTAAAGCTCCATTTCCTGTTTAAAACGTTTGTTGAAATTTAACTCTAGGGATGGGGACACTCCACAGGGAGCCAAGTAAGCTACATCTAATAAGTAAACTCTATATAGAGCACCATTATTCCACGCCACTTAATGGGCTTTTGACAGATACTTAAGTCATTCCTACGCCTCGCTACAAGCCATGAAATTGGATGCATTTGTTTGCCAAACACAAGAGGTTGACTATGTATATGTGAGAAACTCACTCAATTGACTTCAACGTGGCCTTTAGTTTACTGCTCCTAATGATCGTCTCTATATAATACTAACAATCTTGAGAATCCATGAGAGGTAGAGCCCCGTCCTCCAAGGTCTCTAATCTCACTTTGATTGACTTCCCCATCTAAAATTTCCAAAAAACCATCTTTAGTTTGCTAAATAATCATAATCTGTGCTCACAATGTAGGCCCACAACCATATCTCTCACAAGTCTCTATCCGAGTTTCATTTAGAAGCAGTTTATTCAAACCTTGATGTGGATGGTCTTGTCTTTATTTTTCTAACACAGAGATGAATACTGGATGGTGGACTTCGTCTTGTAATCATTACCAAAACTCATCATTTCCATGCAAAGTCGCTTTCCTTTATATGTTTATTTGGCAACAAGTTTGTGTATCTGAACAAGCTCAGAGCTCCATCATTCATCCTCAAGCCTCCATGTTCCGACAAGACCAATAAACTCATCCACCAAGCGACATGAATTCAAAGTGGATACTCAAAAGCCTTCCAAGAAGCACCGAGCTCGATCAGCAGACAGAAGTCACTAGCTGTTTGTGTTAATTTGAGCGGCCTCCGATTGATCTAATTATTTTTCGGTCACTCGCACATCCTCATTGAAATTTTCAGTACTCAAATTTAATTGGTGCTCAACGTGTTATATTTTTGACCTGGTACACTAAAAATGTGGTGTTAGATCATTCTCCGAAGATCTTACAATTGTTAATGTAAAAAAATACAAAAAAATCACAAGAATATGTCCTATGTATTACTCGATTGTGTTTCTCTCTAGAAAATAGTTCTCTTAATAAAGTGTTTTTTGAAAAATATGGTTATCTCAAGAATGTTGGTCTCTCAAGTCTCTCACTCTCAACTTCTTCAACCAAATTCTTACAAATTATTATCAAACTTTGCAGATGATGAGGCTGCCAACAAGTCAAAATAAGCTTCTAAAATTAGATTTTTTGATATCACTCACAAATACCTTTTAAGTTGTACCCGAATATGCAGTGGAGCTACTGGAAACTAGGTAGGCTTAAAAGAAAGATAGATAAAAGCTAGAACCAAGTTAGCCAAAAATAAACTGAATAACGCTTAACGACGATATCGTGCTGGCCTTAGGCTAGAACGTGCTAGAGATGCGAGCCTATGCATAAATGTAGTCACGGATTGGAGAACAACCTGTCTCTGATAGTGACGACAATTAGAATTTTTGCACTTTCTTTTCTTTTTTTTTCACTGAATATTTTTTGTTGTGTTATTTTAGTTATTTAGTTTTTTTCTTCACTGAGTTTTTTCATTGATTTTTCTATTTTGTTTCAAAAACTCGACAGTAACTTTGATATAATGAAAAAAAATAGGCAGAAGTTCACTATAGAAATTTGAGATCCATAACTTTAAAAAAAATCTAATAGTGCCAGGAACTCGAAACTTTAAACAAACAAAAACTAAAACTAGCAACCAGACACGGTGACCCAGTAAAAAATTCAACAAGCTTAGACTAAGTAGAAATTAGTAAAATGGCTCAAGGTGTATGTAAGCTCAGGAGAAGAGATTTTGTTTCTTTTTTTGGTTTTTTGGAATGTGGGTAAAAAGAAAATAAGAGATGAATAAAAAAAGATCTAACATATATAAAGAATTCACTGACGATTTTTTTCTGGCTTTTTAGGAAGTACTTGGGTGGAAAATAAAAGAAGCAAAATTTAGAAACCCCTCACCAAGAAATCCAATTGTGATTACCAATTATAGGGGTTTGTGTGGTCTCAATCTTTTGATGAGCTATATTTTCGATTTAGATAGAGGAGACGTTGGCGATCCGACTATTACTGTTCAGGACGTTGTGCCTTAATAATCATTACACCCACTCATGAAATATTATTGATCTTGTGGAAGCACGATCAACCTGACCACAAAAATTCTTATACCTACAAGCAATCAAAGAACATAGAAGAACAAGATGAATGAGCAGCTGAATTTATAAATCTGAATGAAGAATAAATTTGAAAAAATATTATTTAGGGTTTTGAAGATACGTAAATAGGCGACCTAGTCGGCATGCGCGGATACTCCAAAAAGAAGCAATTGTTAACTTTAATCTAATCAAAATTCAACTATCACAAGGTTTGCAACTATCTATTTATAGGGTAGGAAGATAGAGCGTCTCCTAATATAAATATGAGTTGTACTTTCTATAAGAATTGGACTTGTTTGGTGCGTTCAAATGTCTTGCAGTTCTCATATATGTGAGGATATCTTTCATAGATTCTATTATGACCAAATACTTTTTCATTGAGGACAATTATCTCAATGAATATAATCTGTGGAGCCTAGGAAGAAACATGCACGCATAATCTGGCAAATTCCGTTTTCCTCTTGGATGTAATGATTACATCTGTGTACATCAGTCTTCAAATGGTGTTTCCAATGTGACTGAGAGCTTCTACATTCCAAAACATCGGGTCCAAACCTGGAAATTTTACCTAAACAGTCACCTCCTTGGCAATGTCATAGCAGTCTCTGAAAATGGAACTCATTCCTTTAGCATGATACGACAATTATCGAAGAACCATAACCATCCAATAAGTACCCTGCAACATATCTGGGTGCGAATGGAATTTGAATAAGAACAAGCAAATTGGTAGCCCTGACACTCTAACATGATCCACTTCACCCAGTAATATTCGGCTGCAGCCTGATAAATGTACCAACCAGAGTGAAATTTCAGACCTTTAGTGATTTTTCTCAAACACAACATGCACCGGAAATTTGTTGGAGTATCGTAGTTCAGGTTTGTCCATGAGTACGAGACCGACGATTGACCGATGATTTTCTAAGACTATTTGAGCCCATGTCACTGCCATAGTCTGCCCTCTCTCGTCGATAAGAGACTGCCACGAGAAATTAGTCGTATTTCCACTGACTGACCGGACTAAGTCATAGAGGAGGATATGTGTCTAAATTCTAGATTACAGGCTCAATGAGTTACAAACTCAGTTGAGAGTTTCTCTCACTAAAACACTTCTGTAGGGAAATTTACTCTGTTTAATTTAGCTTCTTCCACAAAATTGAGAGCTCACACTTATTCTTAGTAGGGTTGTATTTTAATTTGTGTGTTGGATAGATACAGAAAAAAAATTAAGGGAACTAAAATGATGGACAACCTCAACCAATTTGAAGAATTGCAACAGATTACAAGTTGAAGATTCATGGATATAATGGAGATGTCTAGATAGTTGATGAAGAGGATACGATGCTAAAGTCATCCCATGTATGAAAGTCCAATTGTTGTTGTTGTTTGTACGTACATATAAGTCTAGACTTTACATATTTCATCCGTCCTTTAATAATAGTCATTTAAGGTTAAACTGAGTGGATTAAAAAGATATTAATATAATTATTTGAACAAACTTATCATATAAGTATTTAATGTATTCTTTTTAAATTTTATATAAATAGTAGAATATGGTGTGTCATTAATAGTGTAGAAGAATTTCTTTATGAATTATGATGGCCAAATAATTAATTTCTTATTCTTTAAGATTGATAATATTAAATATACAATGAAATGATTAAATGAGAAATAAAAGTTCACAAATAAATATTAAAAAAAAATGAACAATTATATCATAACATCTGAAAAAAAGCAAACTAAGGTGTCCACCATCCGTCCTTTAGTTTACAAAAAGTGTAAGCAATTCCCTCCCTCATCCATCAACAAATTTCTCAAGCTTTTTTGTGTGAATTAACTACAATTCACAGGAGAGAGAATTTCAATTAATTTTATGGATTCAAATAATGTTGGCTTTGTAGCGGTAGAGGTGGGTCCCA
>NQLW01000015.1:420920-530449 GCA_002312845.1 Kalanchoe fedtschenkoi | reverse complement strand
CGTAGGCCCCACTGGCTGAACCTCGTTAAATTTGGTGTTCTTGCTTTTATTATTGTTTTAGTAGCTTTCTTTTGGTAGTATAATTTTAGTGGTTATTGTGCTTTTAATTGCATAGGAATATCCTGTCTAGGAATACCTGGGGATATTCTGAAGGGTGGTTCTGTCTAGGAGATTGGATATTCTGAAGTAGACCATTGTGTCTCCCCAATCTTTCCTGGGAATCATTCGTTGCAATTAGTTGTTCAATAATTTACTTGTTATATTACACGCTTCCGCACAACAAATATGTCCTACGTATTACTCGATTGTGTTTCTCTCTAAAAATAGTTCTCTCAATAAAATGGTTTTTTGAAAAATATGGTTATCTCAAGAATATTGGCCTCTCAAGTCTCTCACTCTCAACTTCTTCAACCAAATTCTTACAAATTATTATCAAACTTTGCGGATGATAATGGCTGCCAACAAGTCAAAATAAACTTCTGAAATTAGATGTTTTGATACCACTCACCGTTTAAGTTGTAGCCGAATATCCAGTGGAGCTACTGGAAACTAGGTAGGCTGAAAAGAAAGATAGATAAAAGCTAGAACCACGTTAGCCAAAAATAAACTGAATAACGGTTAACTATGATACCGTGCTGGCCTTAGGCTAGAACGTGCTAGAAATGCGAGCCTATGCATAAATGTAGTCACGGATTGGAGAACAACCTGTCTCTAATAGTGACGACAATTAGAACTTTTGCACTTTCTTTTCGTTTTTTTCACTGAATATTTTTTGTTGTGTTTTTTTTAGTCATTTAGTTTTTTTTCACTGAGTTTTTTCAGTGCTTTTTTCTATTTTTTTTTCAAAAGCTTGGCAGTAACTTTGATATAATGAAAAAAATAGGCAGAAGTTCACTATAGAAATTTGAGATCCATAACTTTAAAAAAATTTTAATAGTGTCATGAACTCGAAACTTTAAACAAAAAAAACCAAGACCAGCAACCAGACACGGCGACCCAGTAAAATATTCAACAAGCCTAGACTAAGTAGAAATTAGTAAAATGGCTCAAGGTGTATGTAAGCTCAGGAGAAGACATTTTGTTTCTTTTTTTGGTTTTTTGGAATGTGGGTAAAAAGAAAATAAGAGATGAATAAAAAAAGATCTAACATATATAAAGAATTCACAGATGATTTTTTTCTGGCTTTTTAGGAAGTACCTGGGTGGAAAACAAAAGAAGCAAAATTTAGAAACCCCTCACCAAGAAATCCAATTGTGATTATCAATTTATAGGGGTTTGGAGGTCTCAATTTTTTGATGAGATATATTTTCGATTTAGATAGAGGAGATGTTGGCGATCTGACTATTATTGTCCAGGACGTTGTGCCATAGTAATCATTACACCCACTCATGAAATGGTATTGATCTTGCGGAAGCACGATCAACCTGACCACAAAAATTCTTGTACCTGCAAGCAATCAAAGAACGGAGAAGAATAAGATGAATAAGCAGTTGAATTTACAAATATGAATGAAGAATAAATTTGAAAAAATATTATATAGGGTTCTGAAGATAAATAAACAGGCGACCTAGTCGACATGCGCGGATACTCCAAAAAGAAACAATTGTTAACTTTAATCTAATCAAAATTCAACTATAAAAGAGGTTTGCAACTATCTATTCATAGGGTAGGAGATAGAGCGTCTCCTAATATAAATATGAGTTGTACTTTCTATGAGAATTGGACTTGTATGGGAAGGTCCAAGCCCATGGCCCAACTCTCAATCTAACTCATACTATAAAAATTATGAAGCTTATTTCGTCAATTCTGAACAGTTCAGGTGGAATTTTGACACGTGGTTGATCCATTTGAAAGAAAACATCCAGATCTTTCCAATACTGGGAATCACCCTCATAAAGGTAAATCTGGATTTTCAAACCACGTGGCATATGCCCGGATTCGAAATGCGACAAAACTAATTTCATGGCTTCAGCTGTAATCCAAATTAGCAGATATAGATCTAGATACAGATTACCTATCTCTTATAATCTGATTGTTTTCAATCCAGATCCGAGATATAAATCTAGATCTAAATTGAAAAACCCAAAGAAAATGAATACTGAAAGAGAGTGAAAAGTAATATATCTTGTTCATTTGGCTCATTTCTTCAACATGACAATTACGTACCTCTAACAGTATCCACACACTCAAGTAGGATACGCGTCTAGCTTGAAGTACTAGCTTCCCTCGGATAAATCCGACCGTCTCTCACTAGTGTGTTTCCTTTTATCGAATAACAAGAATTGTGACATCATCAAAAAACAGAAGCCCCAGACTTCTATTTATAGTGAGATTTGTGCTTGGTTACCGGATTTACGCCAATGAGCCAGACTCATTGAGTATTATCCATGGATTGTACTCATGGATTTAACCCCTCTAGTTTATCCAATTCAGACGCGAGTTGAATCGGATCATATCCAGACCGAATCCTGTTCGATTTTTGCTCAACTTAATATTCCACACATAATTATGTGCAACCCGTTAGGTTTATTTTTATTAAGTCATGGACTAGTGCCAATTAATCATAAGTGGCTTCTAGTACAACATTATGATTTCTGATTAAGAATAAATTTGTTCGAGATAGTCAAACCTTAGTCAATACGAGTCAATTTAACTAATTTAATGGGCAGATACCAACATCCAACCACTGCTTATGGACTTTCACCAATATTCATAAGTAATAGTTATGAGCGTTTGAAATTTAATGCAGGCTACATGTATGAATCTGAATAAATAATGTGGATAGAACTTGAATCATGCATGGTAGTTTATTTGAGTTCTTCTCCAAGTTCTTATATGATGCGTATTTAATGGAGATATGGTGTGTATTCAACAGAGACAGTGATGAAGTCTGTGATGTGATCTTCTAATCAAAGATCATCATCAACACATTGTTCAGAATTGGGTGAATGAAGCTGATGAACTTGCTGCGAGATGTGGAGGCAGATGATAAAAGAGAATGAAAAGTTAAGTGACAAGCAGCTCTCCTTCTCCACCCAGAAAATTAAGTCTTAGATTCAAATAGTAATGATATCTTGCACCAATAGGTTGTAGCCCTGGTAGTTTAGTGTTGTCTAATAATTCATGTTTTAGATTCAAATAGTAATGATATCACATGAGTATGAATATTTTAGAAGTGCGTGTGATCTTTCTATTTCTCATAAAAATATTCACTCTCGGCACACCCCTAATTGTATTCTTTTTCCCCGGTCCCTTTCTGTAACTTGTTCCCACAAGCTTTGCAACTGCCAGTAAATAGTTAATCTTTGCATTATTGAGTTTAGGTTATGTGTTTCCTCTCTTCTCATGTAATACATATAGATTAACGCATTATTGAATATGGACTAAAAATGAACTACAACTTGAACTTGCCAAACAAGAAGAGACTGTCCAGTTGAATGTAAATCCAATTAATTTAAGGAAAAAATATTATTAGTGGACCGTCAAAATTCATAATCTAACAAATTCTCCAGATGAAACCGAATTGAATTGAAAATAAACAATCAGATGAGATAGTTGGACATAAGTGAAACAAATTGAGTTTAAATAAATACTAATTGAGAAAGATATGAAAAAGTTTCATGTTTCGAAGAAAAAAATTGAGAGAAAGAAAACAAAGCTTGGCATGATGGGGCATCAGTAAAGTAAATGTGAGGGCAAATTTCAAAACTTCTTTTAATTTTTCTTCTAATTTTCAATTCAATTTTCTTTCCCACAAATTTTAAATATACCAAACATGAAATTCTCCTCAAAATTTTCTTCCATCCAATTTTATCTAAACCAAACACAACATAATAAGTGAAACTAAAAAGATTTCTAGATGGTGGTGCCAATGTATTACATAGATATGATATATAAGTTTTTATCTGTACATGTTTGTACGTTGTTGTATTATTGATGAGAATACATTTAGAGCATCAGTTAGTGAAAGTAAAATGGTTCCTTCTTAGGATCATGAGTCATTCCAAAAACACATCAAAAAAATTAATTGGCATAGAAAGGAAAGACATTGTTTAGTGTTTATAACATTATGTGATATTTCCAGAGAAATACATTCAACATTAAAATTTGCATGATTATTACTATAAATGTAACGACATCCAATTTGTTTTCGTTATCAAACCATTCAATAATATTTATATAGATGTTTAATATCTGTAATTTACACATTTAGCAACCACAGACATTTACTTTAAAAAATCAACATAGGTAAGTAACTGAAACAATTATAAAAACTATTTTGTTACTAAATTATTACGACGAATAATGGTTGTTGTACCCAAATAAATGAATTTATAAATTAATGAAGTGAAAAAAACCAATAATATTGTTGATAATCATCACATAAGCAACACTATCCTTCGTCTACATCTCTTAATAAATTTGAGTATAGAATAATAATTTAACTTACAGTTTATGTATAGAAAATTGAAAAGATTGTACATGTAGCTATCAATAACACTTGCGTGCACCAGGAGCATGTGCTCTCGGTGACGACGTCGTTTTGATTTAATTTAAAACGACATCGTTTTATATAATATAATTCACATATATAAATAGAAAATAAATTAAAAATAATTGAAAAATTATAAAAAATCAAAAAAAATTAAAAAATACCAGTTTCATTTATAAATATTAAAATAATGGAAAAAATCATAAATTCATATTTTTTTATTTTATATCCTTTAAAATAAATATATGTAAATTTTATAAATATAGGAGCAATTCTGATGAATATATAAGCAATTCCGGTGAATATCGAAGCATTTCTGATGAATATGGAAGCAAAAATAATGAATATAAACCATAAAATAATCCGATAAATATATGAGCAATCCTGATGAATATATAAGCAATTCTGATGAATATTGAGGTATTTTTGATGAATATGGAAGCAAAAATAATAAATATAGATCATAAAATAATCTGATAAATATAGGAGCAATTCTAACTTTGCTCTAAAATTGCCCCTTTTAGCGTTTTCGTATTAAGTTCTAAAACCAACTTGGAATACAACAAATTGCTAAAACTATTAATTAACACTCAAGAATATTCAATAATTCTTCGACTTAGGTATAAATGAGATTGAATAATTTGATCTCATTAGTTTCTCAACTCAGATCCAAATTTATGTTTCAAATCTGGATTGAGAATGATTTGAATTAATGAATGGGTAATTCAGATATGTATCTGGTAATTTAGGTTGTCTCGAATGCCAATAAAATTATTTTATGGCAATCTGGATCTGGGCTTATGTCGCGTGGTTCAATAATCAAGATTTAGATTTTGTGTAGATTATTTTCAATAGTGTTATCAGAGAGCAACTCACAAAATTGATTTGTATAGTTCATATGTGATACAGTTATTTTTTATTAGATCCAAAAATATTGAACAAAATATAAATGAAAAAAATATATATGAATTTTGATTTTCATCGTTAAAATGTAAAGAAGCTGAAAATGTATTTTTGAGAATTTATCATAATTTTCTCATTCACGAACAAATATCGAACTTAAAACTTTCCAAATACGTCCTAGTTAACTCATCTAAGTTAACCGAGTCATATCGGTCATGCCATGTCATCAGGTTGGGACTGAGTCGACCCATCGAGTTGAGCAAGTCAACTCGGCTGAACAGAGGCCTAGCTAGAGTACTATTAATTTAGTTGAAATCTCTGTCGGTGATCTATGGTTTCTCTATTTTTTATCCAGGCCCATAAGGGAATTCCACAAAGGCTCGCTCCCTCTTCCTTCATTATGTCATCTGTAAATAGCTAACATGAAAATAAAGAAAAAGGAAAAATGGAATTCCATGAAACAAACTAGGCATTTGACTTTTTTTGGTAAATAATAACAATCTTTGTATTCCATCCCTCCAAAATTCTCCCATTAGGTTGAGGGTAAAATAACATCCAACTAGAAACACAAACTTACAAATCGTTTGGGCTTTTGAAACTTTAGTCAAGTTTGTTCAAATTTATAAAGTTTTTGGTACATTATTGCTTAACCCTACTATTCATTCCTCTAACATTCCAAAAAATAAACTTCATCATCTAAAGTTTAGGTGAAAGAGGTATCTTCTAGGTTAGGGACTTGGATGTATCAAACAACTCACTATGCTCTTTTAATTTTTCATTTGAATGAGCTTCATTGGCACTTTGCACATCTTCATCAAACTCTTCTTGCTCTGGCTATTTTTTCTTACTATCTTGTTCAATTTTTATCAAGATTTTATATTGGGTTACCTGCTAAAGTGCTACTTTGAGTTATACTGGATTATTCTCTTCTGGGTGTAATAGGAGATATACTCCCCAGGGGCTATTATTTTCCCCTCTTTGTGTTTCATTGGGTGTAACGTCGAAGTTCGGTTGGGAAATCACCAGCATCAGGTTTTCAGTAGTAGTTTGGTCTTCAGCTTTTGCCAGTGCCTCAAAGGGGTGACTTGGTATGTCTTGCACTTGTCTTTGTGGCACCCAAATCTGTGTCCAGTTGACTATCTTTGGTTTCAAGATTTTTTGGACAGCTTTGTTTGGTGCGTTGAAATGTCTTGCAATCCTCATAGATGTGAGGATATCTTTCATAGATTTTATTATGACCAAATACCTTTTCATTGAGGACAATTATCTCAATGAATATAATTCGTGGAGCCTTGGAAGAAACATGCACGCATACTGTGGCAAATTCCATTTTCCTCTTGGATGTAATGATTACATCTGTGTACATCAGTCTTCAGATGGTGCTTCCAATGTAACTGAGAGCTTCTACATTCCAAAACATCGGGTCCAAACCTGGAAATTTTACATAAATAGTCACCTCCTTGGCAATGTCATAGCAGTCTCCAAAAATGGAACCCATTCCTTTAGCATGATACGTCGATTAGCGAAGAACTATAACCATCCAATAAGTACCCTGCATCATATCTGGGTGCGAATGGAACTTGAAAAAGAACAAGCAAATTGGTAGCCCTGACACTCTAACATGATCCACTTCACCCAGTTTTGACTTCACGAAATCCTGGATTAGAGTAATATTCGGCTGCAGCCTAATAAATGTACCAACCAGAGTGAAATTCCAGACCGTTAGTTATTTTTCTCAAACCACATCATCCACCGGAAATTTGTTAGAGTATCGTAGTTCAGGTTTGTCCATGAGTACGAGACTGACAATTGGCCGATGATTTTCTAAGACTATTTGAGCCCATGTCACCGCCATAGTCCGCCCTCTCTCACCGATAAGAGACAACAACGAGAAATTAGTCGTATTTCCACTGACTGACCGGACTGAGTCAGAGAGGGAGATATGTGACTAAATTCTAGATTACAGGCTCAATGAGTTACAAACTCAGTTGAGAGTTTATCTCACTAAAATACTTCTGTAGGGAAATTTACTCTGTTTAATTTAGCTTCTTGCACAAAATTGAGAGCTCACACTTGTTCTTAATAGGGTTGTACTTTAATTTGTGTGTTGGATAAATATAGAAAAAAATTAAGAGAACTAAAATGATGGACAACCTCAACCAATTTGAAGAATTGCAATAGATTACAAGTTGAAGATTCATGGATATAATGGAGATGTGCACATAGTTGATGAAGAGGATAAAATGCCAAGTCATCCCATGTATATAAGTCCAATTGTTATTGTTGTTGTTTGTACATACGTATAAGTCTAGACTTCACATATTTCATCCGTCCTTTAATAATAGTCATTTAAGGTTAAACTGAGTGGATTAAAAAGATATTAATATAATTATTTGAACAAACTTATTATATAAGTATTTAATGTATTCTTTTTAAAAAATAGTAGAATGTGGTGTGTCATTAATGGTGTAGAAGAATTTCTTTATGAATTATGATCGCCAAATAATTAATTTCTTATTCTTTAAGATTGATAATATTAAATACTAGTGAAAGTACCCGTCGAATCGACGGTTCGGTTCGAAAAAAATTAAAAAGCGAACCAAATGATTAGTTATCAGTTTTTTAAAATTTGAAACTGTAACCAAACAATTAACATTTCAAATCGGACCGAACCGACCCATTTTAAACCGAACGGTTTTTAAAATTTGAAACCGAGAAAACGAACCGAACCACTAATATTTCGAACCAAACCGATCGATTTCAAATTGAACCGAACCGACCGATTTCAAATCGAACCAAATCAACCGGTTCAAATCGAATCGGTTCGGTTCGGGAGGGCGACAAACGCCAGAATATTATTATCTATATATATAACAGAATAGGATTGGGAGCGTCGTGACGCTCCCGGTCGGTTCGGTTCAGTCACAATCGGTTTGGTTCGGTTTTGATTGGTTTGGTTCAGTCCAGTCCGGTTCGGTTCAATTTCAAATTTTAAAAAATCGTTCGGTTTACAATTTCATATTTTAAAAAGGGATGACTAATAATTTGGTTCGATTTTCAATTTTTCTTGAACCGAACCGTCGGTACGACGGGTGCCTTTACTCGTATAAGATATAATGAAATGATTAAATGAGAAGTAAAAGTTCACAAATAAATATTAAAAATAATTGAACAATTATATCATTACATCAGAAAAAAAAGCAAACTAAGGGATCCACCATCCGTCCTTTAGTTTACAAAAAGTGTAAGCAATTCCCTCCCTCATCCATCAACAAATTTCTCAAGCTTTTTTGTGTGAATTAACTACAATTCACAGGAGAGAGAATTTCAATTAATTTTATGGATTCAAAAAATGTTGGCTTTGTAGCGGTAGAGGTGGGTCCCAACCGCCATGATGAAATTAAATCAAATGTTTTTACTTTGTTTTTTTTTGTTTGAAATTAAAATATTTTCTGGACAACAACACGAACAGTAACATGTACACTGTTCAAACATTTTCTTGTTACCTGTCCATGTCTTGACTGCTTCGCTCGATTTGTCCCCAATTGCACGCCCGATGACTTCCAGAAGTGGTGGGATTCAGAGAGGGCACAGATCCTCCACAGCCAGAGGGAGGATCTCCGCTCCACCTCCTACTCTCCGTCGCAGCTCTGCTGGATCCCCCAAACACGATGCCGGAGGTATCCATCCACCTCCCACATCCTCATGCTTCCTCTCCTCTACTGCACCTCTCGTTTCCACCCTTTCAACTGCTGCTCCTCGTTTTATGTTTACCCATTTTGGATTCTAATGTAGGAAGCCACTTTTTTTCTTTTTCTTTTTTTCGGGACTGATTAGGGAAATGCTCATGTAGAAACTTGTTGCATTGTGTTTTCTCACCTTCTCTGCACATTGCCTTTTTTCAGGGTTTGGGTTACCTTCAGATTTACAGATTATTTGCTTTCAAGCAACTAGTCAGTATTAATCAACCAAAACTAAGCATTTGCTGGTGCCCTTCCTACAATATCTTTCATTACTTAGTTCGTCACAGCCCTTCCTACAATAACTTTCATGTCTGGCGGACAGATGATGCAATTTGTTTGCTACTGCGATTGATACTTCATTTCCTACATCAGCATGCTTTCTTAAGCAGACCAAAACTATGCCTGATAGTGTAGCTTCTCCTACACACTGAGTCTGTGATTGTGAAACCCCGTAAGAACCAAAAGAGTTCCATCTATGCAATCTTCATTTTCATTTATGCCATGATATGTGTAGATGTCAAAGGGTTATAGTGGGATAGGAATCACTCCCAAATAATAGTAACAGCCTGTGAACTCATTCATCCTGATCAGTGTTGTTTTTACTTTAATAGAACTGCGGCTTTTACATTTGGGGCTTTTAAGTGTCTGACTATATACATGTTTTATTTGTATCTGATGATGCATTAGTTCTAGGGAGGGTCCGAGTGGCTGTTAGATTGCGGCCTCAAAATCAAGAGGAGATGGTTGAAGATGCAGATTTTGCTGATTGTGTAGAACTTCAGCCTGAGGTGCTCTAAAGGAAGTTTTATTTACCATTCAGTATGAGTTGTTTATAATATTGAATTTTCAATTAGTTGTAGATTAGAGCATCATGTCGCGCTATACTCATTTTGGGTCTTTATTTGCCTCAGCTTAAACGATTGAGACTCCGCAAAAACAATTGGGATTTTGATACCTATGAGTTTGATGAGGTGCTTACTGAGTTTGCATCTCAGAAGCGTGTCTACGAAGTTGTTGCAAAGCCAGTTGTGGAGGTATTTGACAAAAAGGCAGTAAATTATCCTTGGTAGGGTATAGTAGTGTACTCATATTTGAAACTATCGAATTGCTATAACATGTTTTGACTTCTGAATTCAGAGCGTTCTGGAAGGTTACAATGGCACTGTTATGGCCTATGGTCAGACTGGGACAGGGAAAACTCATACCCTGGGACGGCTTGGGGAAGAGGACACATCTGCTCGTGGAATTATGGTGCGCTCAATGGAGGATATCCTGGCCAGCATTTCTCCTCAAACTGATTCTATATCAGTCTCTTACTTGCAGGTCTGTATTTGCGACAGAAGTTTTCTTAGGCTCTCTTCTAGCTGAATGAGTTTGGCTTGTCCTGTATTAGTAGTAAAGCTCTTGAAGAATCAGCGGTAATATTATCTTTTGAAATTGACAAACTCATCCCTGTCTACATGCAGCTTTATATGGAGACCATCCAGGATCTCCTTGATCCTATGAATGACAATATAGCGATTGTGGAAGATCCCAAAACTGGTGATGTCTCTGTACCAGGAGCTACTTCAGTAGACATCAGGGATGAGCATAGTTTCATGGAACTATTACGACTAGGTGAAGCCCATCGAATTGCTGCCAATACAAAGCTAAATACAGAATCATCTCGTAGCCATGCAATACTAATGGTGACTCTCCATCTTTTTTTAATCATCTGAACTTTTTATTTGTTTCCGCTTGTGATTTTTACAATATGAGAAACTCATATCTTATTTGGTTCTTGCAGGTACAGATTAGGAAATCTGTTGTTGAAAGTGGTGCTGAAACCAATAATTCTTCTCATGTGGATAAATCTTTTAAGCCACTTGTTCGAAAAGGCAAATTTGTAGTAGTAGATCTTGCTGGTTCAGAGCGCGTGCACAAATCAGGTAGATGCCATAACTTGGCATGTTCAGGTTTCACATCTACTGCAAGGAAATCGGAAAATCCTAATTTGGTGCTACTTAGTGAACATTCATGAAATTGGATCCATCATATCCCAACATTTTGAGTACATTTTTGGTCTATACGTAAACTTGATAAATATATAATTTTTGAGTTCTTGCTGTCTCAATTTTCTGAAAGTTCATTTTATCTTTGCACCAAATATCAGGTAACATTATGGTTGTGACTGCGAATTTATGGGCGTTTGAGGTTCATTTCACATCAGTAAAAACATTGATTCCTTTCGCTATTTGTGTACGAGTGTTGGGCATTCTTCTGAATGAATCTTTCCGTATTACAGGGAGTGAAGGACATGTGTTAGAGGAAGCAAAATCCATCAATCTTTCACTGAGTGCATTAGGAAAATGCATAAATGCTCTTGCAGAAAATAGTACTCATGTACCTGTTCGTGATTCCAAACTTACACGGTTGCTGAAAGATTCGTTTGGAGGTACAGCTAGGACTTCACTAGTTGTCACTATTGGCCCATCACCTCGTCACCGGGGAGAGACTGCAAGCACCATTCTGTTTGGACAAAGGGCAATGAAGGTGGAGAATATGTTGAAAATTAAAGAAGAATTTGATTACAAGAGTTTGTCTAGAAAGCTCGAGATGCAATTAGATGCTGTTATTGCTGAAAATGAAAGAAGGCAAAAAACATACAAGGATGAACTGGGACGAGTATCAATAGAGGCTCAGAAGCGAATCACTGAGGCTGAAAGGAATTGTATTCATGCATTTGAGGTAAAAGAAATTAGTTTATTTGGAGGCACCCGCTCATTTATATTTTGTTAACATGTGGTCTTTTCTTCAGAGAGAGAAACTAAAATACCAAATGGAATATATGGATTCAGTTAAGAAGCTTGAAGAGAAGTTAATGAACGGCCAAAGTGAACATGGCCATAATGTCTCTGCTGTCAAACCTTGTAATCGACAGGTACTAATTTGCCGCTGTTTACTATGGTGTATTAAGTTTTGTCACAAACTCTTGCCGTTATGGGGACTTCATGGTTGCAACTTTCAACTACATTCACTCTTGTATTTCTTAGTGCTTAATTTTTATTACTGATAAAGGCGACACTTTTTTATACCTACTGAAGATGAATGGTTCTGAGGAAGTCATGGAGTTAAAAAGGCTGCTTCAGAACGAAACTAGATTAAGGCAGGAAGCTGAAGAGGAGGCCAGCAGATTTAGAAGCCAGCTTGAGCAGTTTATGCATTCAGAGGTAATGCGATTAATCTTAACCGAAAAATGCCTTAATTGACTGTCATCTCACCTGTAAATTAAAAAATGACCCTGCTTGCAGGATGGTAGTGTGTTGGAGATCTTTAATCTACGCAGGATGTTGGAGGATGAGATTGACCAGAAAAGGAAACTTGAAGAAGAATTAGCAATATTGCGGAGTCAGCTATTGCAGTCAACCTACAATTCAGATCAGGTAATCTGAAAAAGCTAGATACGAGAAAGTGTGATGGCTTGTTGCTGAAGATTGGTTTTTACTGAGAAAAGAAATGATTAATATCCATAGAAACGGGCAAGCTAAATCAATTGCAAGCTAAATCAATTTTTCTTGCAGATGAGACGAGGCGGTAATGGAGATGGGTTTTCTGGTCTTGATTCTCTAATGTCTCAATTTAGAAATAGCCAGTTAAATGAAACGGGCAATGGGCAGAAGGCGCCTATGACCACACTCTTTGAACAAGGTATTCAGCTTGCAATTTGACTAGTGTGTCAAGACCTTAGTCAATTCGGTCACATTTCAATTCATCTGTCATTTTCCAGTTGGTTTGCAGAAGATATTAGCATTGCTCGAGTCTGAAGATGCAAGTGTACGAATTCATGCTGTAAAAGTGGTTGCCAATCTTGCAGCTGAGGGTAACATTGACAATTGACTAAATGCTGTACTGAGGTGCTTGCAGATTTTTAAAAATGATATACGTTCAACGTTCATATTATTTTTGTAGAATCAAATCAACAACGAATTGTGGAAGCTGGAGGTCTCACATCCTTGCTGATGCTTCTTAGAAATTTTGAGGATGAAACCATTAGAAGGGTTGCTGCTGGTGCTATAGCAAATCTTGCAATGAATGGTGGGTGGCCGAACAGTTAATTTGGTGCTGGCTTGGAGGACTATTTGAAATCATATGCTTGTTACTTCAACAGTTCCACTTGGCACACTTAATCTAAAAATTCCTTTCGGCTTTCATATGTTGCAGAATCCAATCAGGAACTGATAATGGCTGAAGGAGGAATTGGACTGCTATCAATGACAGCAGCCGATGCTGATGATGCCCAGACATTACGCATGGTTGCTGGAGCAATTGCCAATCTTTGTGGCAATGGTAGTTGTTCTGGATATGTCCTCTCCCTTTTCTACATGTAGTTTACTGCCACTGGAGAATAATGTGTTCTGTGGACTATTGCTATTGCTTCAACAGATAAGCTACAGAAGAGACTGAGATCTGAAGGTGGCATCAAGGCATTGCTAGGGATGGTTAGATGTGGGCATTCTGATGTATTGTCCCAAATTGCAAGAGGAATTGCTAACTTTGCCAAATGCGAGTCTCGAGCATCAACTCAAGGCAAGAAAATTCTTTCATTATATAGATTGTCCCTGTTAGCTGCCATCTAAATCAGTCCGTATTCTTCCTGCTGCAGGAAGGAAAACTGGACGGTCGTTCTTGATAGAAGATGGTGCTCTGCCCTGGATAGTCCAGAATGCAAACAACGAAGCAGCACCTATCAGGCGTCATATCGAACTCGCCCTCTGTCATTTAGCACAGCATGGTAAATCTGACTTCTTTAGGGCACCCCTCTGCTTTGTTGGCTTGAAAAAATTACTAAACGTGTAAGGAATATCTTGCAGAGGTGAATGCCAAAGATATGATCGACGGTGGTGCACTTTGGGAGCTGGTGCGGATCTCACGAGATTGTTCTCGGGAGGACATTAGAACCCTTGCTCATCGTTCCCTATCAGCCAGTCACACTTTTCGGTCAGAAATGCGACGGCTTAGGATAGAGCTGTGACACTTGATGACATTGGTGTGCTCCAGGAATGTCCTACAACTCAAGTGGTGATCCTCAGGTTGTTCACGCTCTTGTCTGAGAGGAGTCCGATTCCAGTTTTTGTCTGGCCGCCTGGTTTGTGCATCTCGCAATAGCAGCATCTCTGTAGTTTGTTAGTTAAATACTTTTGGTCAATGAATTTAACCATTTATCTGTCGATAATCAATTTATTGTTTGATTGCCATCTTGAAAATTTGATAAAACACTAAAAAATTCTGAACTATTATCATGTTGAATCATCAAAATTGTTGAAAAGGCTGCAGCAATAAATCTTACTAATTTAGGACGTCATGTAAGATTAATATTTATTTGATTTATTAAATAACTTGATTTTTTAAATTTGTTGATGATTAGGATTAGTTAAATATCAACAATTGTCAATTGTTTACGAGAATGAAATGATAAGGTTTAATTTGGTGATTATTAATTTTAGTGCACGATTATTTTTTATGGAAACAAAAAAAATTAGGAAAAATTCGAGAAGAAGTTTCGAACTACTATCATTTATTAAATGGATAAAACTCAAAAAGGGTTCTAAACTAGCATCACTTATCTAATTGACTGCAATTGGATAAACGATGATAATTAAGGGTCTCTTTTAAATTTTTTCCTTTTATTCAATTGGGTAAACTACAAAAACATACCCTGAACTACCGTTCATTTTTAAATTAAGTACCGAACTTTTAAATTTTTCAATTTCAGTATCGAACTTTTTTATTCTACAATTTCAGTACTATACACTTAATAAAATGAGAAAATTTATATAAAAAACATATGTTGGGTCCGATATGTTTATGCAAGTTTCAAAATTCTAGCTAAAGAGTTAAACTTACAAACTAATTTTCATATTTCATGTTAATTTCTTCTTTCTGTTAAGTGTATAGTACTAAAATTGTAGAATAAAAAAGTTCGGTACTGAAATTGAAGAATTTAAAAGTTCGGTACTTAATTTGAAAATGGACGATAGTTCGGGGGATGTTTTTGTAATTTACCCTATTCAATTATAGTCCGAACTATCATATTTTTCAAAAAAAATATGCAAATACCGTCAATTTTAATTAAAATTCTAACTCTGTTAACGGAATGTTGTTTCTGTTAATGCCTCATACAACGCGGTCTAAAAATAAATTAATAAACAATTTATTAGAAAAACAAAACACGTGGATAAGCCATCGATCCCACCGATTCTGGGATTTGAAGAGAAGGAAGAGCTACGCATTTGATTGATTGGAGTTTCATTAGGCAAATTAGAGAGCGCAAGATGAAGTTTTGATATCGGATTCGGGGATGCAGATGGGGTTTGTGGAGAAGGAAGATTCAATTTTTGGTGGAAAGATTTGATTTTTTAGGGGTCTGATTTGGTTTAAGATGAAATGGGGAGATGGGTTTATGGCAGAATTCGAGTTTAGATTTATGTTAATGCTGTTTTTTTATTTCTCATGTGTTGTTGCAATTTAGTGGTGGCGGATGGTGGTTGTGACAGGGATATGCTTCTAGAGCTGAAGCGTTTGGTTTCTGATCTGAAGAAGATCAATGATAGATAAAGAACAAGCCTCAACAACATTCTGTTGAGTTTGAAAAAGGGGTATAAAATAATAAACAGGAAAGATAAAAGCTGTGCAGGAAGTAACCTTTAACAATTAATCTCTCGTGCTTCTTGAATCTGATCTAGGGTTTTTATGACTATATACACAAGATTAAGTGTCCTATTAAGTACATGTAAAAGAGTAAGGCTAAAAATAACTCGTTTTCCTAGGCCCGCAAGTGTATGAAATTGCAGTCCTGCACTGAACTTTAGGAGCTTCATTCCGTTCAGGTTGCAGCCCTCTGTTGTGGAACGACGTCGTCTCCTCATTCCCTTTTCCCTTTGCAAACATTGTCGTTCATTTTTAGTCTCTTCGCGCCATTGCCTGTTTGGTTGGGACCTCCCTACTGTCCACCAGTGGTACCGCCCCTGACTGAACCCTAATCGAACTCGCTCCTGATCCATTCAATGAGTGTATTTTTTACTTTTGTTGCTTCCAATTTTCCAAAAAACAAGAATGGATAATTAAATGTGCAAGAGGCGGCGGAGGCAGAGGAGGAGGTGGAGATGGATGCGGGCAGAGTCGATAAGTTGACGTGAACTCGGGTTCATTAAAGAGTTGTGATATATCACATAATGATTTTCAGAATCTGCTCTGCCTAGCTTTTGCGGTTGCTATAATTGATTTTTCTTCTTTTTTGTGCTTGTAGATTGAGGTCCAAATAATGACAATTCCTCTCTTGGCTTTTCTTTTCTTCCATTCTTTATTCACGGCCTGATCTAGGTTGTAAATTGTTGAGAGAGGGATGGTGGCGGTGGCAGCAGCCGAAGAGGCGGAGATGGAGCAGCTTGGGCTTTAGAATCAATTTCTCTCTTTTGCTTGGGTGCAGTTAGTTCACTTTGTGGTCTTGTGGTTGATGAAGAGAAGTAGTTTCACTTGCCAACCTGATATACTCATCTTTAAGAGGAATAGTCACATCGACTGGTGGTGGTGTTTTTGTTACCCCTCCTTTCCTGGAACATCATTATGCAGCCGGCGTGCCTTTGCTTGTGACTACAGACTGGTTTCTAAAGAGTGCCTTATTTCTTCTTTATTCTCAATCCGTGGCAGCTTATGAGCAGTGCCCGCTGCATTTTCTGTTCCCAATATTTCTTGCCTTGGAACTGATTTGTGTGCTCTAATTTTCTTCTTCCTAAGAGGTGGAGGAGGTGAGATAGCGGAATGACCGGCCTGGCTGCAGAATCTTGCTGGCTAGGATAAGCATTGAGTTTTGCATTTGGATTCGAATTTCTCTTGAGTTTGCCTTAACTAACAATCCTCTTGGATTGTATTTCAAGCAACTGATTGATTCTGGTTATCTCAAAATCATCCTAATAGCTGAATCCATATCGTCCAGTAATCTCCCTGTTAAATGGCTCAGCGCCTTGAGTTGTATTCAAGAATCTATATAGGATAAGTTGTTTCTCATTCCATCTTGCAAAAGCAAATATCACTAGGAGCACATTAATAGAATCTAATTGTGAAGTCCTTAAGAAAATAGGTTCACTAGTGTTTGATCTATGATAGCAGAAGACAACACCAAGTTTGTAATTGAGAATTCAAATCTGCTAATGTTTGTGGGTTTTTTTGGACGATTATGATGCAGCTTTTGATGTTTATTGGGTTGAATCCTTTCGAGGTTGGTGCTCTCGTGATGCACCCTGCCAGTGATCTCCTAGCTTAGGTTGTTGGCTAGGCGCAAGGTTCCTTGATGAGGATGAGGCGTTTTCTGATGGTTTGATCAGCTCCAGATCTTTCGAGCGGTCTGTCACTTTGCCTCGAGGAAGTGAAATCTCTTTGAGGTGTACTTTCTAGATTGGTAAACTATCTATTCATCATGGTGGTAAACTGTCTGTATTTGTAAACTGCTTGTTCACAGTGGTATTAAACTATCTATTCACGATGACGAACCAAAAATTCACCATCATCGTGGTGAACAGAAACCGGCTAACAAATTCAAGCGGTGAATGCCTTATGAATTGGAATTTTTCATTATTTTTACATTTTATTTTATTTTTTAATTATTTTTAATTTTTTATCTTTTTTAATTTTTTAATTTTTTTATATTTTTAAAATTTATTTTAATTTTTTATCTATTACAATTGAAATGTACCAAAATTAAAAAAGTATGATTACCCCACTTTTGAATTTAGCTCAAATAAGCGGTCAGCAATTATCCTCTATTTACAATGAGAAATGTGCTTACAATGGATCTCTCCCTTATGTTTATATATAGGGGAAAACCCCAAAAGGAGTCTGAACTACCACCGATTATCCTACGGTCAAAACTACCACGATTTTCAAAAAGGGTGCGACGAAAAAAAAATTGGACTGATTTTCTAAAATAAAATTCACCATTACATTTCAAAACTAATATTATTTTAAGACGTAGATTTGTGTGAAAAGTACGTCGTTTTGCCCATATAAAAGAACGTCTTTTAATAACCGAACGACGTAGTTTTCACACAGAAATCTAAATCTTATAATAATATCAGTTTAAGAATGTAATGGTAAATTTTATTTTAGAAAATCAGTCCAATTTATTTTCATCGCACTTTTTTTTTTAAAATCGTGGTAATTCTGACCGCAATTAAGTAAATAGTGATAGTTCATGACCCCTTTTGAATTTTATCCCTTACATATATATAACAATGCTCCAAGTTCATCATCTACACAATTGATGCATCTTTGTGTTTGAACAAATGTAATATATTTTTAATCATACAAAAGATCAGTTTTGTTAAAATCTTATCTTGATCTCGGTTTCAAACTGAGGTTTACGTAAATTTATTGATTATAGCATAAAGTTTGTACTTTCTGATTCATGATTGAGATGAGTGAGGTCAACCGGAGGCTGGAGCTAAGTTGTCGTGACTTCCAATATTGTCTCTTGTTAATTATGACTTCTTCTTTTTTAGAATCAAGGAATGAAACTTCTACGGGAAATTTTTTTGTTGAAATCTGTGATTGAAGCTCAATTCCGACTGTTACACTATTTTTTCGTTTTTTTTTCAGCATTTTTTTGTAGTGAGAGAAAATGTGTATATCATATGAGTATACAAGGTTTGTACCCTGACCGCTTAGATAACACTGTTCTGAATGATATAGAGGAGATTTTTGGGTTAATTGTAGATTTAATGGATTTCTAGGGTTGGGGGTCTTATGATTTTGAATTTTTAATGTTATTTAAATTTTGAGATTTATGATTCTGAAACTATCTTTCGTTTTAAGAGTTTTTGAAACATTTTAAAAAATAATAATAATTTGAAATTCCAAAAATCTTAAAAATTTTAAAACACCAAAATTCTAAAAACCATAAAATCCATTTAAAATAACATTATTTGACATACATTGGTTATATATTGACAAAATATACGAACCAAACCCTTTCATATAACTCCAAAAAAAAAATACACAAAAAAATGCCACCCTATCACGTCACCTTAGAGTTTTTTTTTCATTTGGCTTCCTTTCAATAATTTTTTTCGAAAATAACCTGCATGAGAAAAGTTTTCGGAAATGGCCTCATTTTGGCGAGCCGCTGTTTCGAACAGCGGTTCGACTGATGTGCTGACTGGGCTAGACAGGTGGACAAACCGCTGTTTGAAACAGCGGTTTGTTGTGGACTTCAGGCAACCGAGGCGTGATCACCTGCTGCTCTACTTCACGGTCAATCTCATCACCAGTTATACTAATCCCTTTAAGCAACATCTCCAACAACTTCCTTTTAGAAAACCGAGCAGTCTTCAAGCCTGGAGGAATCAAGTCAACAGGCTTGTTCCCTTTAGCATCGACAGAGTTGATATTCGCAGACGCATCAACCAAGCACTTTGTCACCTCGAGAGCCAAATAGGAACCTCCAGCCGCAGCACAGTGAAGAGTTGTAACCCCATCAGATCCACAAGCCCTGTTGATCGCTGCCGTCGCCTAGTCGGATCGCCGCCTGTCGCCGCTAGGGTTTGCTAAGTGATGGAGAGAAGAAGAAGAAAAGAACCTCGTGCCCGATTTTTAGATCTAATCCAACCGTTGTTTGAAACAGCGGTTGGACTTAACTAAAACGACGTCGTATCAGTGCGTCGCTTTTCAAAAACAAACAATATTTCTCATGCCAGCCGCTGTTTCAAACAGCGGCTGAAGTCGACAACAAACCGCCGTTTCAAACAGCGGTTGGGTTGAGGCCAGTCGCTGTTTGAAACAACGGTTTGTTCACCTGTCTGTTGACTGGGTAGCCCAGTTAGCACATCAGTCGAACCGCTGTTTGAAACAGCGGCTTCTCTCAACCCAACCGCTGTTTCAAACAGCGGCTCGCCAAAATGAGGCCATTTTCGAAAACTTTTCTTATGCATGGCCATTTTCGAAAAAAATTGTTGAAAGGAGGCCAAATAAAAAAAAAATCGTCACCTTACACAAAAATAACTATTTTTTATTGTAGTAGGTTGCATTTGAGAATTTTGAAGGAAATTTAGGAAAATACAGTCTGATTTGAGGACAAGTATGAAAAATCTCAGATTCATATTTGACCTAGTCAAACCCATACTAAGTAATTTATGACCAATCAATCTTGAGTGCGTCGGAAATAAGTATTCTTTTTTACTACGTCATTTTGATTTTGAAGAAATATGTTATTATTTTTTTCACTTTCACTCATTTGCTACCTGAACTGTTGAATATATAAGCGCAACTGATGTATATTCATCAGTTGTGCTTCCATATTCACTAGTTGTCATTTTCTGCAAATATAAAAGAACAAATCATCTATAGCTAGTCATCTGATGAATATAACAAGTCAACTGATAAATATAACAGGTCAATTGATGAACATCAGTTGTGCTTACATATTCATCAGTTAACAAAACAATTGATAAATATAGCAGACCAACTGATGAATATTCATCAGTTGTGATCATATATTTATCAGTTTTTATTTTCTGCAAATATAGAATCACAAATCATTTGATTAATATAACGGATCAACTGATGAATATACATCAGTTGTGCTTATATATTCACCAGTTGTTTTGGTCGAACGCAGTATATTTAATGTGTAACACGTAAAATGACATCATTTTTCATTAAAATCAAAATGACGTCGCAAATGAGAGCACCTACTCCTGGGACACCTAAGAATATGCAGTTTACGACAATGTTATTCGGCTTAAGAAACAAGTATTACGGGGAAAAAGGCTGCAAATTTTTTATTATTTCGAGAGCATCTACTCTCATTTACGACGTCGTTTTATTTTTTTATGAAAATGACATCATTTTACATGTTATACATAAAACACATCGCGTTCGGCCAAAACAACTGATGAATATATAAGTATAATCAGTGAATATAAAAACACAACTAATAAATATTCACCAATTATGCTTCAATATTCACCAGTTGTATATATAAATACAACTGATGAATATTATCAATTGCGTTTCTATATTCACTAATTAATCTGCTATATTTATCAGATAATTTGTGTTTCAACATTTAGAGAAAAAAATAACTTATAAATATTCATTAACTGTGCTTATATATTTTTCAGTTGAGACAGAAAAAAATGACGTCATACTTCATTAAAATAAAAATTACGTCCCAAGAGGGATTGGAAAAAAGCCATTGAATCTGCCAACTACCGCAGACCACCGCCCAACCACATTGTCCCCCTTTCAACGTGGCCATTGTCTGGAACCGCACACATGCCAAGAAAATACCAAAACGACACCATATATGAAACAGAAGGACATTCAAAAGCTGCAGAAAATGGGCAGCAATAAATCTCTCAAACGGGCAGGCCCCGAGTCTGACCGGAACGGATCTCAACAGCAGCGAATACATAAAATTACACAAATCCAGGCATCATAATAAAAATGAAATATAACGAAATGTAGAAATAGATCAGGAGAGGATAACGGAGAGTGTGAGGAGGGTTAGAGTTAGCAACGCCGTTGCTTTCACGTTACCAGCTCCGTTGTCGGACTGCGTGTCAGCTGCATCACTAGGCGACTCTGCCGGCACCTCTACGGGAGATGGAGCATCGGCTTCCGGCGAAGGGCTCGGAGACACATTCGGGGTCGGCGACGGCGCCTCACCAGCCGGAGCTGGTGATGGAGCTGTTCCGAATATCTCAGACGGCAGAAGAAGACTGTCCACTGTGAAGATGACGAGTGGGGTTGCGTCCACGACCGTGCTAGCCACTCTTGACTCGTCCACGCCCGTGTTCAAGGTCACTGAGTCTCCAGCGGTCTTCACGCTGAAATCATACTTCCCGGCGCCGTTGGTTGCCAGAGTGGATATAGGGTGTTGGGCAAGCTTCAAGGAGCCGAAAGGGCTGTAGTCCGGCACGGCGTGGTATTCGAGCAGGCTGACGAGCTCAGCATTGGAGAGCGTGGTCAGATCGGGGACGCCGACAGCTTTGAAAGCCTCGTCGTTGGGAGCGAAGATGGTGAGCCCATCTTTCATAGCGGACAGGTACGTTTTCAGAACTCCGCTGGACGAGAGCAGCCCGGCAAAGGTCTTGCATCCAGCTTTGTTTAAAACGGCGATGATGTCGACGTCGGAGGCTGTGGGGGCCGGAGCAGTCAGAATCCCCGGGGCGATAATGGGCTGGCTGATTTCAAGAATGGAGAAGTTGTAAGGGATTTGCTTGATGGGTTTGGTGTAGGTGGAGTCGAGTTTGGAGCCGGGAGCGGCGGAGCCAAAACAAACCTTGCCGCCTTTGACGTCGGTGATGTTGACGAAGCCGAGGTTGCCGGGAGCGTTGCCGGTGGTCTGGTAAAGTGTGGTGGTGAGGGTGGTGCCGTCGGAGATCTGGTGGAGCTTCTTGGGGTCGTAGTAGTCGAGTAGGATGTGCAGGCTGAGGACCTTTTTGATGACAGAGAGGGGGTGTTTGGTGAGAGAGGACATTTCTGGGTTTGTGAGGGCCAGGACTGTCACGGTTTGGTGGCTGTTGATGTCGTCGGCCAGCTTGGTTACGCTCAGGTAGTGGTTGAAGTCGCTGTACTCCGGGAACCCCTCCAGTATAGCGGTGACATTGTGAGCAGAGGTGGTGGTTGCAATGAGGAGAACAACAGCCGAGACGATGCAGATGAGATGGGATGTCGGGGTAGAGGCCATGGCGGATGTCGGTGGAGTGAAAGAGTCGTTCAGAGCTGGAAGTGAAGTGGAGTGAGTAGTGGGAGAAAGATGATAAATGATGGGTTTGAGTTGAGATACAGGTTGGTTAACCAGGGTTAAGAGAGAGCAGGGTTCGATTCCAACTATGGTTACGGGAAGTGGGGTTTGAAATTGGTGTGGCCTGAAGAACATGTGAAGAGGAAGGATTAAATACAGTAGAGATAGGCAATAGACACTTTCGCAGCAACAGCTGGAAAGCCAAATGGCTTCTGTTTTATACCATCATGTCTATGAATTTTTTAAAACGAGACATTTCTGAAGCTGGTCTGGATGGTTCTGGTTGCTCCAAATTATGTCGTTGGGGTTGTGAATCGTATTTGTTCAAGTATAATAGTGGTCCATAGGGACGTATGGTGTCCGTCTAACCGATAAAGCTTGAGATATTAGGGCATTCACATCAAAACAAATCTAAAAATAGGTTTGTGTTATGCATTTAAGATTTGTGTCATGTCAACTCAGTTTTGTAATAAATCTCATTTTCATAAATTTGTCTTTCACATTGAAATAAATCTTTCAAACCTCTGCACATGGGACCCGCGTGTCATATTATATCTCTTTATATTTTTTTTCATATTATATTAATTACAAATTTCTTAATTTTCTTAAATATACTATTTTTTATATTTATTAATTTATATTATATTTTCTTGACGTTTATATAATAAAAAAGTTACATAATTAAAATTTTCATTAAACAACAATAATAATGTATTAAATTTAATATTAAACCTCGTACATTCCAAATTTAAAATAAATAAAAAAACTCAAAATAGAAAAAATATGACAAACACGACTAATTCAAATCAAGGTCGCCAAATTGCTGCCAAATATGTTCGACCAAATCAGCTCGAAGTTTGTGATGAACATTTCTATCACGAAGCTCAGCCTGTCTCTGAATGTATTGGTGAAATTGGGGAGTAGATCCTCGAGTTGCATTCACTGGAGGTTCTCCTTCTTCATCTATCCAATTCACAGTCGCATCCCCTTCATCTTTGATGATCATATCATGTAAATTGATGCAAGCATACATTATATCACGTATATGATTTTTGTACCAAAATCGTGCAGGACCACGCACAATAGCCCAACTAGATTGCAATACGCCAAATGCACGTTCAAGATCTTTTCTTGCCGACTAATATTTCTGTTTGAACATTTTTCTCTTTGGATCCTCCGGATGAGAAAAACTTTTAACAAACACGCTCCACTCGGGATATATGTCATCAGTTAGATAATACCTTTTTTGTAAGTTGACATATTTACCGTATTGAATAGAAGGAGCGTCACCTCGTAGTACATCATTGAACAATGGTGATTGATTGAGCACATTTATGTCGTTGTTTGATCCAGCAACACAAAAAAAAATGCATGCCATATCTACAAATTAGTTGAAGCAACTGCTTCGAGCATAATTGTGGGAACCCCATGATCGCCACGAGTGAACTGTCCTTTCCATGCCATTAGACAATTTTTCCATTGCCAATGCATACAGTCCAAACTCCCCAGCATTCCAGAAAAACCATGTTTATTTGAATGCATTTGTAGTAGTCGTTGAACATCAGCATTATTCGGTATTCTCAAATACTTTTCTGAGTTTTCTCCAAACATCTGTATCAGACAATGACACAATTTAAATAAATATTGAATAGCCGTTGTTTCGCCCATTCACAAATATTCATCATAGTGATCCGCTAGAGCTCCATAGGCTAATTGACGAATAACAGCAGTACAATTTTGAATTAATGAGAATCCCATCCTGCCATGATCATTACTTCTCTGTTGAAAAAAGACATTATAATTTGAAATATCTCTTGTAATGCGAAGAAATAACTCTTTTCACATTCGAATTCTTATTCGGAAGACATCAGGAGGGCAAACTGGCTGATCAGCAAAATAATCCATATGAAGACGATCATTCCCAATGTCTCTTTCTCTTTCGATGTATCTACGAGGACATCGATTTATGTCGGCTGCTTCTTCTCTTCTTGTTGCTCTTCTAGGAGCAAGAGCATCATTTGCTCGTCAGTGTCATCGGTACACTGATCAATTAAAAATTGCTCATAATCAAAGTTGTTGGTAGGATAAGAGTTTTGTGACATGTTGATTCTAAGGTTTAGAGAGAGGCAAAACAAGAGTATAATGTGATAGTGTATCTTTAGGTACATTTTATAGACACATGTTTTACAACGGCTAGTTTTCATTGATGGGAGATTGGGAGCCACATTCATTACAATGACTAGTTTTTATTGAATGTGAGCTGGACTTATAACAACGGCTAGCTACTTTTCATTGAGGGAGACAATTTCAAAACATACACTTCAAATAAATATAAAATTAAGGAATGCCGTGCCTAGCCTTGATGAAGGAAAGCATTTGATTGTGTATGATGAGTTGTTGGTCACTCATTTTGCTGGTGTCCTTCATCAGAATTTCATAGTCAGCACATAGTGTATCATCCTTTGCCTTGTTCTTAATATCATTAAGAATGACTAGTTTTTGAGCTTGAAATTCTTCCAATCTTTTCCATCGATTGTCAAATTCTTCAGCCACCGATTCATTTACATCCTTCTTTTCCTTTCCTCTCATTTTTCGTTTAGCAGCCTTTTGACCGATGGGACGACTTTCTGATTCGTTACCTTCATGAGTGTTGTCCTCTTGATCATGGTGCGATGATGATGTATATGCTCCAGAATCAGTTGTCTTTGTCTTCTTTGATGCATTTTGTGTACCAACTTGAGCTGCCACTTTGGTTCATCCTTCACCATTTCCCACACATGCGTGCACGGAAATTCTCTTTTCTTGTGTGCATTTTTCCTATTCAAACGCGCTGTCTATATTATTTGAGTATTTGACCATCCATTGTGATGATCAGACACAAGTTGATTATAATAACCATTAAATTCATTTACCTGCGGCATCATTAAGTAGTAGTGTGACTTGATTTTAGATTCTTCTCTTTCAATTTTTGTTTTGCGAAATGTATTGAAGTATCGTGCCACTCGAGCCCAAAAACTGCATTTGGTTTGATAATTTCCCACTGCAGAATCATTGTTTATTGTGAGCCATGAACTAATGAGCATCTCCTCCTCCTCATTGCTCCACTTGATGTGACGACTATTCTTTTCTTGTCGTGTGATACTGTGCGCAGCCTCATTTTCCATCATCGATGCATGCTCTAGATTTTCTTTCTCTGGTTGGCTAGGACTTGGAACCATAAAAGGACGCGGCATAATATTTTGTCCATAACCACCATAATAACCAGGACTAAATGGCTAAGAATAATTAGGAAAAAATGGATAAGCAAAAGGTTGGTAATTAGAGAAATTTATGAATTAAGAATTTTGAGGAGTGGGAAGCGTGGATGAAAATTGGCTGTGAGTAGGAGTATTTTGTGAATTTTAATTGAGTTGAGGTAATGAATTACCAAAATTTGGAGAATTTATAAAATTCATGAACCCACCTCTAAATGGATGATCACTCATTTAAAATTTATGAAGCTTCAAAATTCAAAGGCTGAGAAAGATTGAAAGAGATAAAGTATGTTGTTTGAATTATTTTACTATTTATAGATAAATAAATTATTATTTAAATATTTTTTAGTGTAACATGTCAAATAATTGAATGCAACAGTTATTTTTTTAACCGTTATTATTTTTAACGTTTTTTAATAAGTATAGATGAATAATGAGTATGTTATTATTTATAATATTTTTTTAACGTTGAACTCCAACGACTATTTTTTTTAACGTTCAAATACAACGGATATAATTAAATCTATTTAAATATTTAATGATAACTATATATGGCGTTTTTAATCTTAAAACGCCATATAAAACCCAACCCATTTAATTTAAAAATACTAACATATTATATACGGCGTTTGTAACTTAAAAACGCCGTATATACTCTCTTCATAACATATACGACGCTTTTCTGAAAGCGCCGTCTAAATCTTGTTATACCATATACGGCGTTTTTAAATAAAAAACGCCGTATATTCTCTTTCTGCAAACCGCTTTACACAATCGAAACGCTCTATTGTCAGAAGAACAAAAACCTCAACCCACATTGAGACGAAGCGCTTCGATTTCTGATACGAAACTTGTAACAAAGCTTCAATGTAGATGCTCTTAGCTGTAGAGGAAGGTTTTGATTTTACTTTATACATGTCTTGTGTAAAGAATGATTGCAAGAATACCAAGTGATCAACGGCTACATTTTTCTTGTAAAGATTTGTTGTTTTCTAATGACCTGGTGTTTTTATGCGGCTTTCAGCTTTTCTCGATGGTGCAGGTCCAGGGCATCGGATAGGAGGATGCCATTGGGGGAGAAGAGCCGTTGAAGGCCAAGGAAGAAGCGAGCCTGGAGGAGATATGAGGATGTATTAGTGGAGCAACAAATATTATATATAACTGGTTGTGGGAGTATGTATTTTGTTTACGTTTGGAGATGAGTATGTCTTACCCACTGAAAACCTACTAGGCAATACCAGCAGCCTCGCAAGCCATATCCTCTGCTGCTTACAAACTGGAAAGTTTCAAAAGGCAATGAAAAATAAACACTTGTTTTATCAAGTGCATGCAAAGGGCAGAGAATTATATACAGGAGAAAAGTATGTAACATCATACCACTAGCATAAGGGCACCCAAAGTAAAGCATCCACTCATGAATAAACTCAAGAATTTCAATTCTCGGCCAGCCTGCACAAAATAACTACTTATTTTTGCAACAATATGGCATAAATTCTTGGAGGGGTTCATTGAAAATATTATGTCTAAAGAAAATCAGCATTAGATATAGATGGAGTAATACTAATCCCACTTACTAACAAGGTCCCTTCAAGGCTGTGAACGCAGGGCGTGATGGATAATGCAAGAAAGTACGGAATCAACACTTGGTGCATCTATTTTCACAAGTAACAGAAAAGAGATGTGAGATGCCTTAAGCTGTAAATAGACAAAGCTGTAAGTCACATATATATGTATATCAGCACTCCACTGACCTCTCTCGTCACAGCAGGGTCAGATGTAAATATGTTGGGGAACAACCATGGAATAAACGTCCCAATTGATCCCAGAACTAATCCAACTGTTGCTCCAATAATAAGAAGCGACTTCAAAAGGTTTCGGGCCTGAGTGAATTTATGTCAGTGGATGTGATGGAACAAGTTTACCAGATATTACTCGGCAAAAATGTGTCCGCTATCCGCAAAAAATAACATCAACGTGAAAGAGATCACACGAACCATGGTATATAAGTAACATATGGATGGGCGGATCTATGAGTAAGTGGGAATCAATAGAAACTATAAGAGCTGACCTTCAATAAACTTCGCTTCACTCCGTACAATAACTCTGGCATGAATGATTGAGCTGTTTGTGAGAGGGGTTCGCCACAAACTATGCACATGTCGTATGTATGAATCATAACCTATATTGAAAAAGTGTACCAGGTTATAAGATATCTGACAAAAGGTAAAACAAAATGAATAGAACCAAGTTGCCATGACTAGCCTGATGTGCAGCAACTGTGTGTGTGCCCATAGATGTAGCAAAATATATGATAAGAGAATAGAAGGCCACCTGGAAGACTAAAGAATCTCAGATTCCAAAAAGAAAAATATGATACTGAAGTATATCAGAAAATATAGTAGATTGTTGGGAGTAATGTTGAACCTTAGACATCATTGTAACAAACACAGGTGCAGAAAGGGCCATTACTTGAATAATTTCATCAGAAGATGGAATGGAAAATGCAAAAGCATTATATCCTTTCCCATTAAGTGCTTGAATCATCATATAACCTGCAATAACCTGGGAGATTCATCGCTAAGTGGTGACACAAAAACAAATTGCAACCAATTTGGATCTCGAATCATCATATAACCTGCAATAACCTGGGAGATTCATCGCTAAGTGGTGACACAAAAAACAAATTGCAACCAATTTGGATCTCAGGTACAGATAATCAGGTAATTGATTTCACGTACTTGTGACACCATAGTTGCCCATGCAGCACCTGCAATACCATAGCCCAAGTAACTGCAGAGCACGATGTCGCCAACACCATTAACGACACTAGCAACTGCCAACGCCTTCAACGGACCCCAGGAATCTTTCATCGCCAGACTGAAATAGCAACACAAATAGTGAGAACATTCTATATAATTTGAAATTTCAACTGTACAAAGGTTTGCATTCAAAAGATGACAAATAGACATTGACTGTGATAAATATTGTCGAATCCACACTCTAAAAAGTCTCAAGTCATATACATGTTTTCGCTCACATACATTATTTGTGTGTCAGTCCTCGAAGCAGTATTTTTTAGTTAGTAGTGTATACTTCAGAGATTGAGAGAATAAACCTGGCACTTTGAGCAACCCATCCAATAAGAACAGCCGGCCATGCTAAACCTCGTATCTGATGAAAAATATATCTTCAGCGATTTAATGTCCAAGGAAAACTATAGTAAACAGAAACAGTCAATGTATTTAGTGTCTTCATAGTAAAATAGTCGTCTTATGGACTTAAAGGTCTATATAGTGCATCAAAAGAAAAAAAAAGAAACACCTAACCTGTACATAAGTGTCTGCTGCAGGTACAAGATGTACATTTCTTGGGCCAGCAAAGGCTGAAAATTGAAATATCACACAATTGGGGTCAATCATATGGGTCTTATATGTAAAGGTCAACCAGACAAATACTATTAATTACCAGTGAGTGCCCATGCGCCGTAAAGTTTTGTGAAAATCATCATAAAAACACCGCATGCCAGCCCCACAAAAAGTAAGATTGATATTTGATGCTGCACCTCCCTCTTATCCTGGAAAATGGGTATCTTGTCAAATGACCTGATATTGTCTGGAACAAAAAATTTTATAACACGGTCTCGGTGACAAGAATGGCCAACCATATGGCATGCTGAATAACAGACGCATAAAACAAGAAACAAAATGCTAATAACTATACTAGCAATCACAGAAGAAGCCTCTGAAACTTTGTAGCTTTCCTCATAGGAAAATGAAAACGTATATCTATCCTAATTGGAGATGGAGGCAAATAAGAATATTAATGACAAAGAACCATTTTTCATGAAGGACAACAAGATATTGGAAGGGAAAACTAAGCACATGAAGAGTCATCATCTACCATCACAAACAGAGTCTAAAATTAATCCAAAAAGCAAGAATAACAGCGGAAGCCAATAAACTGAATCTGCACCATATGAAGAAACCACAAACAGGGAACAGCAGAGCAGTGTAAACCAGTCATGCAAAATCTCAAGCTGGAAATGCAGCAAGAAACATATGGACGGGTCAACCCAACAATTATATTCATTCCTAGTCAATAAAACTGCATGGAGACGCCATGACACTAAGCATCCAAGCTCCTATCCAGAATCAATTACTGTAGCAGTTGAATAACAGTTCAAGCAAAACATGATGTCAACAAATGAAAACTAAACCATAATCTATATAATAGTGCACCTAGCTAACAGCCCAAAACCACTCATAAGCATTGGTATTAAGTCCCCAATAAAAAAGGAAGAAGTAACATAAACACTAGTATTATGTCCCCCAACAACAGATAGAAGAAGTATCTAACCTTTTTAGCAAGCGAAGTTGCAACCATGTTTGAAGTAGCAATGGAAAGAAACATGAAGAGATAACTGATATAATCGCATAAGACAGTTCCAGGACCTGTGAATTCAATAGGAAACAATATGAGTGCCTCAATAAGCATGGAAAACAAGGTGTGAATTCCTTAAAACGCAAAATTGAAACTCAGACCTAAGGCGGCAAGCTCAACGGAGCTACCCTGACCAATAACAGCAGTATCAATCAAACTCATCAAGGGACCACATAGCCACAAGCCAGTAGCAGGCCCAGTAAACATCACAATCTCCTTCATATCACTCCAAATGCTCTGACTCCCCATCCCATCCTCTTTCACTCCCACCATCCCCAGTGTCCCCTCTTCTCCATCCTCCAACACCATCACAGCCTCCTCCTCCTCGACAATCTTGACATCTACGGCGCCGTGATTTTCCTTCCCGGGACCAACACAGCAAGTCACCACCAACCCACCACACCCCAGCCTCAAAGCCGACGTACCGCCAAACAAATTTAGCCGAGGATACCGCAAAGTGGAGGAAGACGGCAGCTGACTCTGGGAGTTGGCAAGATAGGAAGTTTTGCACGGCGACTGAAAAAGGGATGCGCGAGCTAGGGCTTTGAGATACATTACTGAGACGAAAGGATAGGGGAGTCTGGTGGTGGTGGTGAAGAAACTTCCGTTGGTGGAGAGATTTATGGGAAAAATCGCGAAGAAGGCGAGGAGACGAAGAGAGCGAAAGAGAATATGAAACTTTGTTTTCAGTTTTACATATCAAGCCACAGAAAGGAATATCAAATAGAATTTAAGGTGAACATCATTTGTTTTTTCATCAAAATTTGCCTAAACCAAACACAACCTTAACAAAATGTTTCTCATTAGCCCAAGAAAAAATGTTCGTAATCCAAATCGGTATAAATTAACAAGAAATAAATTAGAATAATATTTTATTTATTAATAGTTATATGATATTTAAATAAACGGTAGAAGAGTATTTGGTTGCAACTTGCAAGCAACTCCTAATTCAATCAATCCCTTTTTCTTCATTCAACCAACTCTCTCTCTCTCATCGAATCATTTTGTCCTGTAGCTGCGGAATATTCTCCCGTGTTTTTGTGAGCTAAGCTTATTGGTGTTTTGATCTGCTCTGTTGCTTCTCTCCGGCGCGAGGAATTCCAACTTGTCTGGTTGAATTTTATTGATGGCTTGCTACAAACGATTGGCCAATTTTGGGGCTGATTACGGCATTCGAATATCCTCTTCTCGTCGATTCAGTTCATTATCTTCTCCCTCTTCCAGGTTGCAGCCTAATTTGTTGAACTATCGGCATCTCTCCCAACTCGTCAAATCCAATGGAAACCGCGCATTTCTCGTCGACACCTTGGCTCTGGTAATTTCATTTTCCGCTCAGGAATTTCATATTCTTGCTTTCATTAGGATTTAGTTAGATTTTTTATTGGAATTGTGGACGGTTACGGTTAGGGGATGAAAATTTGAGTTTGACGGATGAGAAAAAAATGGTTTAGGTCAGGAGTTTGGAAGCACAAGGTTTGCCCTCCAAGCAAGCCGAGGCTATTACATCTGCCATTACTGATGTTTTGAATGTCAGCTTGGAGAAGGTGGTCCAGTCATTTGTTTCCAAGGGAGAAATGGATAAGGTATTATCTCTCATTTTTTATCATACTTTGTTCTTATTATTATGCTTTCATTATATCTCACATATGTAAATCATATGCATGGCGCTTAGTTTTTTTGTTGCTGATGATTGAAGTATCTCGTTGAGCCTGATACAGATGTTGGTCATAGGGATTTATGTTTTGGACTGAGAATTGCCATGATATTTTACATCATAACATATTACGTTTTGTAGGACCAATAAGGCAGTGCCACTCTTTTCTATAGCTTATCAACTCTGGTTGGGTCTTTAGTCTTTATAACTGTGCATGTGGATGAACCGCTCCAAATTGGAGTATGAATCTGATATAGATGTTTGCTCCTTTTGCAGGTGGAGATGGTTCACGAAGCGAATCTATCCAAGTTTAATTCAGAAGTAAAAAGTTCACAGGTACTAATACTTTTTGTTGAAGCCTTACTAGTATTTCTTACATTGACTCATGATCTTTTAGTATACTAGTTGTAGAATGATATTTTATATAACATTAGAATATTCAATCTCCAAGTATTAGTTTAAAAAAAATATCAAGCCTGTAATTTAGCAGCTTGTAGACACTTTAGTGGAGAGGGTCATGTATAGCATATTCTTAGTGTTCTATAAACCTTCACGAGCTCTGAAGAAATTCGACTTCATATAGGTAAATTAACGGTAGCCAGATCAAAATGTGTTATCCATGTAATTCTACTTTTCAGTCATTCCAATTCCCCTCATATGTAAGTTTTTGGATATAAAATGCAACCACCTTTTGACTGAATGAAAAATCCTTATCACCCACATGGCGATAGTGATACATCTCCCTGAAAATTCTTTTTAATTGTTTGTCTTGCAGGAGCATCATTTTACTATGCTACATCGTGAAACCGAGAAACTTAGATCTGATATAGACAAAATGCGAAGTGAACTTAAGTAAGCTAAAAAGTACTCATTAATAGATGTTGCATTCAGTACCCTTGTGCTTTCAGAGGTCACATGCTATTTTATTTATCTTCGGAGGTATGAGATTGACAAAGTCACTGCTGGTCAACGTTTGGATCTGAACCTTGAAAGAGGGTAAATCTTAACAGCATCCGTTGACTTTTTTATAATTGCTTTAGAGTTTCTTTTTATGTGGCTTGCTTACATCTATAGCTTTAGCAATGTGCAGACGCATTCGTGATGAGCTAGCCAATCAGAACGCAGAAACAACCAGTCTTACAAACAAACTAGATAGGGTGAGGATATGGCCTTTCCTTAAATGAGTGAATCATGTTGTGTTGCTGACTCTATTTGTAAATCATGGAAATGTGAAAATGTATTCTTCAGGAAATATATGCATTAAGGGCTCAATTGGAAGCAGCCAAGTACGAGGTAATCAAATACTGCATAGGTACAGTGGTCTCCATCTCCGCAATCGGTCTTGCAGTCCTTCGAATCCTGTTGTAGTCTACACTTTTTCACTCGCCACTCAGAATAACATGTACACATGGCGACTTATTCTTTTCATAGCCGATCCGCTTCCATTGCAGCCCATTGCAAAGAACTTCTTTCCTGATTGTCCAATCTAGTCATTTTCATTTTCTAGTTCGGTAAATCTTCTTAGGTTGCCTTCAACACTTGCTTTCACTTGGTGTACTTGCCTCGTCCAAAATGCTATGCATAAAAAATTGTAACATGCTGATTTAATTTCGTGACGCCGTAAGGTAGTGTTCCTAAGTTGATTTTAGGAGAGAAAGGGAAGGAGAGGGAGGGGAAGGGAAGGAAACTGAGTTTTTTTAAGGAGGGGTTTGGAGGGGGAAGTGAGGGATATGAACCCATTTCCTTTCCTCCCAAATTGGCGGGGGAGGGAGGTGAAGGGAGGGGATGGGTAAATAAAATATAAAAAATGATGATTTTACCCTTTTGTGTTTCTTAATTTATCTCAACATAAGGACAATTTAATAATTATGTTATATTTTTCCTCCATCCCCTCCAAATCATTCCTAAACTCAGGAACACCCATTTCACTTCTTCCCTTTCCTCTCCTTTCATCTCCTTCCCTCTCCTCCCTCCCCCCCAAACTCAGGAACAGAGCCTAAAGAAAACAAAAATTAAAGCTCTTGCTTGTCTACATTTTCAGCTTCTTTAATTTGTTACAGCCTATGCGCTACAGCTTATTAAAGATGCATTGTTTGGCCTGAATGAGATAAAGTGTTTGGCCTCGAGCGTTAAGCTGGCAAATACAACAATCAAATTGCTTTGTACAAATGAGCTTCTTATACTATTAACAACTCCATAGTTGAAAAATGGGACTTGTCCATTTTATGCAATCGACGAATGAAACTTTCATTGTCGACCTTCTATTTTCAGTGGTCCAATCCAAACTGATATCATTTAAAAATAGAACAAAAGCATGTGTAACACATTTAGAATAAGAACCAACGGTGAAGAACAAGCCCTGCATTGAGCAAAACAGTCATTTCCCAAATCGGAAGGCCAGATTACTAGAGATCCCCAAAATGAGAAATTATTGAGTGGACACAGTCCACAACGTGGACGGTGAACTCACCAATGGGGGTGATGCTACATAATATTTTGACCAGCCATGTGACATGTTGAAAAATCAAATTTTTTTTACAGCTAATAATAAATCAGCACGTGTCACTTTGACTTTTCAAAATGTCACATAATATTTTTTTATTGATCATGTCCACATGATGAATGGTGTCCCAATAAAAATTTCTCTCTGCAAAATATCTCCTTGCACAAAAATCCAATAACCAATCTGTCGCTCCACTGTTTGAGTCCGTTTACGGACGTTAAACTGTTAGAAAAAACTTTCTTCAACCGGTTATTCTTCGCCCTCTTCCTCTCCTCGCCTTCTTCGCGATTTTTTCCATAAATCACTCCACCAACGGAAGTTTCTTCACCACCACCACCAGACTCCCCTATCCTTTCGTCTCAGTAATGTATCTCAAAGCCCTAGCTCGCGCATCCCTTTTTCAGTCACCGTGCAAAACTTCCTATCTTGCCAACTCCCAGAGTCAGCTGCCGTCTTCCTCCACTTTGCGGTATCCTCGGCTAAATTTGTTTGGCGGTACGTCGGCTTTGAGGCTGGGGTGTGGTGGGTTGGTGGTGACTTGCTGTGTTGGTCCCGGGAAGGAAAATCACGGCGGCCTAGATGTCAAGATTGTCGAGGAGGAGGAGGCTGTGATGGTGTTGGAGGATGGAGAAGAGGGGACACTGGGGATGGTGGGAGTGAAAGAGGATGGGATGGGGAGTCAGAGCATTTGGAGTGATATGAAGGAGATTGTGATGTTTACTGGGCCTGCTACTGGCTTGTGGCTTTGTGGTCCCTTGATGAGTTTAATTGATACTGCTGTTATTGGTCAGGGTAGCTCCGTTGAGCTTGCAGCCTTAGGTCTGAGATTCAATTTTGCGTTTTAAGGAATTCACACCTTGTTCTCTATGCTTATTGAGGCACTCATTTTGTTTCCTATTGAATTCACAGGTCCTGGAACTGTCTTATGCGATTATATCAGTTATGTCTTCATGTTTCTTTCCATTGCTACTTCAAATATGGTTGCAACTTCGCTTGCTAAAAAGGTTAGTTACTTCTTCTATCTGTTGTTGGGGGACATAAAACTAGTGTTTATGTTACTTCTTCCTTTGTTGTTGGGGACTTAATACCAATGTTTATGAGTGGTTTTGGGCTGTTAACTAGGTGCACTATTATATAGATTATGGTTTAGTTTTCATTTGTTGACATCATGTTTTGCTTAAACTGTTATTCAACTGCTACAGTAATTGATTCTGGATAGGAGCTTGGATGCTTAGTGTCATGGCGTCTCCATGCAGTTTTATTGACTAGGAATGAATATAATTGTTGGGTTGACCCGTCCATATGTTTCTTGCTGCATTTCCAGCTCGAGATTTTGCATGACTGGTTTACATTGCTCTGCTGTTCCCTGTTTGTGGTTTCTTCATATGGTGCAGATTCAGTTTATTGGCTTCCGCTTTATTCTTGCTTTTTGGATTAATTTTAGACTCTGTTTGTGATGGTAGATGATGACTCTTCATGTGCTTAGTTTTCCCTTCCAATATCTTGTTGTCCTTCACGAAAAATGGTTCTTTCTCATTAATATTCTTATTTGCCTCCATCTCCAATTAGGAATGATTATACATTTTCATTTTCCTGTGAGGAAAGTTACAAAGTTTCAGAGGCTTCTTCTGTGATTGCTAGTATTGTTATTATCATTTTGTTTTTTTGTTTATGCGTCTGTTATTCAGTATGCCATATGGTTGGCCATTCTTGTCACAGAGACCGTGTTATAAAAATTTTTGTTCCAGACAATGTCAGGTCATTTGACAAGACACCCATTTTCCAGGATAAGAGGGAGGTGCAGCATCAAATATCAATCTTACTTTTTGTGGGGCTGGCATGCGGTATTTTTATGATGATTTTCACAAAACTTTACGGCGCATGGGCACTCACTGGTAATTAATAGTATTTGTCTGGTTGACCTTTACATATAAGACCCATATGATTGACCTCAATTGTGTGATATTTCAATTTTCAGCCTTTACTGGCCCAAAAAATGTACATCTTGTACCTGCAGCAGACACTTATGTACAGGTTAGATGTTTCTTTATTTTTCTTTTGATGCACTATATAGACCTTTAAGTCCATAAGACGACTATTTTACTATGAAGACACTAAATACATTGACTGTTTCTGTTTACAATAGTTTTCCTTGGACATTAAATCGCTGAAGATATATTTTTCATCAGATACGAGGTTTAGCATGGCCTGCAGTTCTTATTGGATGGGTTGCTCAAAGTGCCAGGTTTATTCTCTCAATCTCTGAAGTATACACTACTAACTAAAAAAAACTGATTCCAGGACTGACACACAAATAATGTATGTGATCGAAAACATGTATATGACTTGAGACTTTTTAGAGTGTGGATTCGACAATATTTATTACAGTCAATTTCTATTTGTCATCTTTTGAATCCAAACCTTTGTACAGTTGAAATTGCAAATTATGTAGAATGTTCTCACTATTTGTGTTGCTATTTCAGTCTGGGGATGAAAGATTCCTGGGGTCCTTTGAAGGCGTTGGCAGTTGCTAGTCTCGTTAATGGTGTTGGGGACATCGTGCTCTGCAGTTACTTGGGCTACGGTATTGCAGGTGCTGCATGGGCAACTATGGTGTCACAAGTACGTGAAATCAATTACTTGATTATCTGTACCTGAGATCTAAATTGGTTGCAAATTGTTTTTGTGTCACCACTTAGCGATGAATTTCCCAGGTTATTGCAGGTTATATGATGATTCAAGCACTTAATGGGAAAGGATATAATGCTTTTGCATTTTCCATTCCATCTTCTGATGAAGTTATTCAAATAATGGCCCTTTCTGCACCTGTGTTTGTTACAATGATGGCTAAGGTTCCACATTACTCCTCACAATCTACTATATTTTCTGATATACTTCAGTATCATATGTTTCATTTTGGAATCTGAGATTCTTTAGTCTTCCAGGTGGCCTTCTATTCTCTTATCATATATTTTGCTACATCTATGGGCACACACACAGTTGCTGCTCATCAGGCTAGTCATGGAAACTTGGTTCTATTCATTTTGTTTTACCTTTTGTCAGATATCTTATAACCTGGTACACTTTTTCACTATAGGTTATGATTCAGACATACAGCATGTGCACAGTTTGTGGCGAACCCCTCTCACAAACAGCTCAATCATTCATGCCAGAGATGTTGTACGGAGTGAAGCGAAGTTTATTGAAGGTCAGCTCTTATAGTTTCTATTGATTCCCACTTACACATAGATCCGCCCATCCATATGTTACTTATATACCATGGTTCGTGTGATCTCTTTCACGTTGATGTTGTTATTTTTTGTGGATAGCGGACACATTTTTGCCGAGTAATCTCTGGTAAACTTGTTCCATCACATCCACTGACATAAATTCACTCAGGCCCGAAACCTTTTGAAGTCGCTTCTTATTATTGGAGCGACAGTTGGATTAGTTCTGGGATCAATTGGGACGTTTATTCCATGGTTGTTCCCCAACATATTTACATCTGACCCTGCTGTGATGAGAGAGGTCAGTGGAGTGCTGATATATATATATCTGTGACTCACAGCTTTGTCTATTTACAGCTTAAGGCATCTCACATCTCTGTTCTGTTATTTGTGAAAATAGATGCACCAAGTGTTGATTCCATACTTTCTTGCATTATCCATCACGCCCTGCACTCACAGCCTTGAGGGGACCTTGTTAGTAAGTGGGATTAGTATTACTCCATTTATATCTAATGCTGATTTTCTTTAGACATAATATTTTCAATGAACCCCTCCAAGAATTTATGCCATATTGTTGCATAAATAAGTAGTTATTTTGTGCAGGCTGGCCGAGAATTGAAATTCTTAAGTTTATCCATGAGTGGATGCTTTACTTTGGGTGCCCTTATGCTAGTGGTATGATGTTACATACTTTTCTCCCTGTACATAATTCTCTGCCCTTTGCATGCACTTGATAAAACAAGTGTTTATTTTTCATTGCCTTTTCAAACTTTCCAGTTTGTAAGCAGCAGAGGATATGGCTTGCCAGGCTGCTGGTATGGCCTAGTAGGTTTTCAGTGGGTAAGACAGACTCATCTCCAACCTGAAACAAAATACATACTCCCACAACCACTTATATATAATATTTGTTGCTCCACTAATACATCCTCATATCTCCTCCAGGCTCGCTTCTTCCTTGCCCTTCAACGGCTCTTCTCCCCCAATGGCATCCTCCTATCCGATGCCCTGGACCTGCACCATCGAGAAAAGCTGAAAGCCGCATAAAAACATCAGGTCATTAGAAAACTCCAAATCTTTACAGGAAAAATGTAGCCGTTGATCACTTTGTATTCTTGCAATCATTCTTTACACAAGACATGTATAAAGTAAAATCAAAACCTTCCTCCACACCCTGCTCAACCACATCCTGCTCAAAAATGCTGCTAAAGCTTTGGGTATAACAGATCCAGGACACCAGAATTTCCTGACTGCACTAACCACATCCTGCTCAATAATAGACCAGCACTTCTGATAAAAGTATCCACCAAAACCGTCCGGACCTGGAGCGCTAGCAGGATTTAAGTCAAAAACTGCTAATTTTATCTCCTCTGGAAGAGGAGAATTAATAAGAAACTCATTTTGTTCATCAGAAGTCAGCTTAGGAATGCAAGAGAATAGTTTCTCATTGTGATCATATCTGGATCCTTTGAAAAGATCAACAAAATGTTTAGCTGCTATATCACCAATAAGTATTGCTATCCATCCTCTAACTTCAATTTATATTTATTCGTTCTGGTCTGATCTCTTATAGCAGCATGAAAATGTTTTTTTTATTTCTATCTCACTTTGGGTTCCAAAATACACAAGCAAACAGGCTTATAAGAAGATATATGAAAAGAAAGATGATACCTAGTATCTTTATTGCCAACTCCTTTAGCATTCCAGATCACAAATATTCATTGGGAATTTGTTGAAGCTTGTTTTGTGGCTACCCTGGTGGCCAGCCTCCTGTCCACTTCCCGTTGATCCTTCTTGGCTTTTTTCTTGACTTCCCTCGTAAACCCATCCTCTGATTGTGTCCCTACACACTGAGACTCAGGAATTTGAGAAACAAAAACATCAGGAGAATTACTCTCTGGCAGATCCTCCAAGTAATTAAAATTTTGATTCTTTGTTGCTTCCATTAACTTCATCCTTTTAATGTTGCCCTCTTTGACAGATTTCAAATGTTTGTTAATGTGATGCAGATGCCTGAAATCTTCTCTTAGATACTCCAATCTGCTATCTTTGCAAGTTTGAGGGATGTCATTCATGGAATTGGACCACTCTAAATAAATACTTCCCTTTCCTCTGTTTTGATCCTCCTGGGCAGGTAAATCACCATAAGAGAGACATTTTTTCATAGGATTTCGGGGTTGCTCCCTGATAGGGGTTCTGGGGGTTTGATCCACCCTTTGGGCTGTAGCTATTTCTCCTTCTTCCGCTGAGATAGAGCTTGATCTTCCAGCTAGCATGCTGCTTTTCTCCCCGTTTTTATTATCATTCTTCTCAGCTATAGGGATAATTTCCTTCCTCCCTTTCTTAGTGACAGAATCTAAGGGAGCCTTCCGGTTCTGACCTACACCCACTCCTGCTGGCCTACATTCATCTCCTTGCTGGGGATCTGACCTTTTGCTGGCTCCCTTCTCTCCTATTCTATTAGTCTCATTTTCCTACAGTGGGTCAGGTCATGCCCATGCAGCTTACATTTAGAACAAAATTTAAGGTTTCCTTCATAAACCACCTCCCGCCACAATCCTTGGCCATCTCCTGTGTCGATTTATATCTAGGATAATAATTGTTTGCTTAGATCAATCTCAACACAACAACGAGCAAATGAACATCTCGTTCAAAGTTTTATATGGGAGTCTGAGTCCAGAAATCTTCCGAACGGCTGGCATAGACACTGTAGGACCCCCTCATTGAAAAGGTTGGGCCTGAGGTGGGGAAATCTAACCCAAGCTGTTGTGATCGTTGATTCCCTTCGAAAGTGAAATTTCGGTGACCACCAGAATAACATAAATAGGGATGTCCCTACTCGTCTCGGGGCATTAGTTAAAATTTTGGTAACATCCTAGTCTGAGTCCAAGATCAGAAGAAGGTGCCTCCCATCCAGATCGCTTACAGTCAGGTGACCGTCCAACTTCCACGCTGCCCTGAATTCCTTCTCCACCATCGATACGTGAGGCCGTCCGTTTGAGAACTTGGCTATAAGCGCGTGCTTCAGTTGCTGCGTACATGCTGAGATCTCTGTTGACGTAAACAGAACTGCTGGCTTCCCATCCTTGTTAAAGGGTTGCCTTCGCGGCAGTTCGATCATCGGGAAACATGGAGCCTCCGCCCCTTTTGCTACACCTGCATATGGACGATTCTTTCCTTCTCCTTGCACTCCAGTCTCCAACGGTGTCAATCTCGGATCCGGCGGACATAGATCCCTACCTTCACCAGCACGGCAGTTTGCCGCCTTTTCGCCTCCTGCACTTTGTTTCTCACTCATGTCCTTTGCGAGCGTTCAGTCATGGTCATTCCAAGGATTTTCTGGTGGATTATTTATCTGCAAATTAGTTCAATATTATGATATGGATTTATCAGACCATAATCATGTTAATGACATAAATATCGATACGTCATTCCTATAAACTTACAAGATGATTCATCGTTTAGGAGATAATTATGGGATGAGGTACATTGAGCCGATGTATAAGAGGCAGAAGGATGATGAGGATCATGTACCGGATCCAGATCCAGTGCAGCCGGTGCAAGAGCAGCTTGATCCACCACAACAATAGTCTCCAAAGAAGTCTAAAAAGAAAATATTCACAAAAATTCTACTGCTAAATATTCACAAGAAATCTGGGTAAGAAATATTCAAAAAAGGAAATAGTTTTGAAAAACGTTTTCTAAACCGTACACTAGGTGTGCTGCATCACGCACGTGGTGTTGCACCCACTATACGACATTAAGAAATATTAATTACGCTACATGCTTGGGTTACCAAGCCTTGCATCCGGTGACTCTCGGAAATCTAAAATTTAAACTGAAAACTAAAAAAGTTACCCTTGTCCCATGCAACGATGTTGATTGGATAATAATTTATCCGAGTTTAGGTACCTATACTTAGAATATTTGAGTCTTTTTCGAGTGATTATGAGTGATATACAGTTGATTTTATCTCTTATAGGTAAAATATGATGAAATGATTTCGTAAGAGAAAAAAGATGCAAGTCAGGTAAATATTTGTCAAAAAGTCATCTTCAGGGGCCACTCCATTGAAAAGACAAACTTCGAGAGCCGAATTACACTTTTCCGAGAGTTATCTAGAACTGACATGACCCAAGTTGTGCTAAGGTTACTCTAGCACGATCAAGGTCATGCTTATGGAGGAGGGATGATCAACACTCACTTAGCTCAACCCAGTTGGAGTTTCTGACCTAGAAACGACATTTAGAACGACCCGGGTAATGCTAAAGAGGAGCCAGCATGATCTGTATTGATTTGGCGTAAAGAGGACGTCAGCTTGTATGACCCGTATCATGCCTACACATGCCGAGCACTGATTTGGTAGATTTGAATTTTACCCTTCTGAATCTCTTTTGGCGATACTATTCCTTTCAAAAATTGTCAAAAATATCAAAAAATATTAAATGTGACTCACCTATAAATAGAAGACTCAATCTCAAACTATAACAAGCCTGGCACCATAACATAGCTTCCCACCAAAAGGGCCAAAAGGACAATTTCTGTTTAGAGTTGGAGCTTCAAGAGACTAAACTTTTCTCTACCATTCTTATTTTATTTTTATAATTATTTTATAAATGTTATTTTGATTAGGTGTAGTGACTAGTTGTCTCTATCCTAGGGTCCTTCGGATCCTAGGTTGTTATAGATTCATAATCATATTAATCAATTAAGAATATTTTCATCTATTATTATTCATGCCTCTTTGAATTACATATATGCATGTCATCTGTATGGTTGATTGTCTTATTGATCTTACACCCTTTGTCTTAGGAATTGTCATGCGTAGTAATTTGGATTTTAATTATGTATCCTAGAAGAATTGAATTTAGGATTAAATTTTCTATCCTTCAGGCTAGATTATTCCAATCCACAAAAATCAGAATTCGGATGAGTTAGATATTTTTTTTTCAAAGAAATTTTATTAGAGCCAAAGCTCCTAGCTCATGGAACAAGGCTTTCCAACTATAGACAAAAATGCTCTGAAAGGAGCTACAAGGTTGACCCATAAGGTGCATCCTACAAAAGACCACACGCCTAGCATCCATCCAATCCGTGTTCTTAACCTCTCCAGAGAAATTTGACATTGAAGAAGATATTACTGAGCTGAACTCATGGCCAAAGGACTCTAGACGATCTGCAACTGCATTTGCTTCCTTAGGAATGTGAGACACCCCAACTCCTACCAACAAAGGTTTTGATCGCCTCGATAGGTAATTGCATGAACAAGGGCATGAAGGAGACCTTAAAAAGGTTCTAGCTAACTTCCGGGAATCTGTCTGAAGCTAAGAAATTCCAAGACCCTGATGTCTCACCAACTGCAACCCAAACATAGCTGCTCCAAATTCTGCCTCCACACTCGACAAGGCCTGGCCAAAATTCACCAAGAAGCAAAGGAGATCGCCCTGCATTCTGAATGGCTCCGCCACTAGTACTACCCAAAATCCTTTAAGAGCCATCAACGTTAAGGGTTAACCTTCACCGGATCCCATGCATCCCAACGAATCTTTTGTAGAGACACATGCGCCAGACAACCTCAAACTTTGAAGGGAGAGAAGCTCAGTTGTGGAAACTGGAGACACTGGGAAGAAATATGGAGATAATCTTAAATACCATTGTTGCACTATATGCAAGATGGATCGACTGGAAGCCTCCTCCCTGTGCATCCGCCTGTTACGCTCATGCCACAATTCCTATAGGCACAACCTACTGCCAATGTAACTTCAAACTCAAACTAGGAGAGCACCCTCCCTCGAGGCAGCCATGCCCGATACAATTGGAAAATGTTGAGAATACAAGGCTTATCCAGAATATGGCCAAGGGGGATCCAAACAGATTCTGAAGCTCACCTTTAAAGGATAGATGATTGGTGATGTCACACTTAGGCTTCGCACAATTGCGACATTTCAGAGCCATACTAATCCATTTTCTCTAAATTCTAGTGTAGTCAATATTCCTAGTCAGCCGAAGATTAGTATTACGAGTTTGCCTTGGAATGTTGAGTAGTTTGTTTATCCTGTGACTTGGATGCATATTTAGGAAATATTAGTTTAATTACCCTTTAACTAGTATTTCTAAGCTAAGAAGACCAGAATCGGAAAACAATACAATACAAAATCAATTGTTGTTAATAATTTGATGCATTAGTACACTCAGAAGTCGGACTCGCAGTAAACTATTGAGTGATTAGACTGTATTATAAAAATTGCATGATTTGAATAATTATTTGAACTTCAATAATAACATGAGAGTTTGCATGCAACGTAAGTGAAGTCGAAATCCTAAGAATGCCTATCACTCAGTTCGATTCTATCTCTATGCCATATCTTTCAATTTTATTTAGTAGTTAATTACTTTCCACCACTTCAGTGTATTCGCCTAGAATTAAATAGACTTTTCAATAGGTTATTAGCGCTTAGCAAACCTTTTACTCTTTTTGGTTTAATTAAGTACTTACCGACTTTATTTGATTGCAAGTGACCCCTAAAATGTTCACTGATATATATGGTAAACAAATACGAGTGTCAGGCGCTATTTTGATAAGATCTTTATTTGGCTATCGTATACAAATAAATTTATAATTCCAAACTCACTAATAAGAAGCAACTACAAGGTCGATCCACAGAGGTAAGGTTCTTGCAACATAGTAAGTGATTCAAAATAAAGTGAAAAAATTGAACTTTTGGGGAGGGGATTTTTAGATTTGATAATGGTATTAACCACTCATCCTTCACACTAAGTAGAGAAATAAGTAAATAAATATGTAGCTCAGGTAACTTGACTTGTGAATATGTTGATCATTGATGTTAATAAAGAAACTTTTGTAGTGAATCGAACTCAGCAAAACACACACACACACACATTTTGATTTCTGGTGATGGCAGAGTTGTCTCTGTTACCGGATTTTCCTTGTTAGAGTCACGGCCGGGGCTTTTCCGGCCAGTGACATTAATAAAATTATTTTAAAAAAAAATATACACGTATCAACCATCGTAATGTGACCGGCTATAAATAATAGCTCATACCCTACATTCATCATACCACTTAGCAAATATGAATTCTGTATGTTTAACATGCAATAATTAGATTGTCAACCTAGCAAAAGACATATGCAGTTAGGCTACTGTGGTGGAGAGTTTAGTAAAGGCTATTTTGCTCACACATATCTAGAGTATGTTTACCTATAACCAGGCCCAAGAATTAGTTTATTTGTTATTCGACTAGTTGTTACTGACTCAAGCCTTCACAGCTACAACAATGGTAAAAAATCATATAACAAAGCATTCATTCACTGAAATTACCATGCAACAAAGCAATTATTCAGTAGAAGCATAATCAACATAACATCATAACAAAATTCTATTAAGATCAAATATCTCATAACAACAGTGCACAAGTCACAACACCTGAACTACACAAGGGACTTAGCCACTAAGGGTAAAAAAATAGACATATGTAGTCTAATAAATAAAACTCTCACAAAATGACTCTGAAACACTCTAGGACAAGCTTTCTTGCTGTCTTCACTGCTCTTCTGAAGTTGTTGGTCTAAGCAAGACGCAGCACACCACAAAAAAGGTGAAGACCTCTTTATATATGTTTTTTAATGGCTTACAACTTAAGCAACGTGATCTGTGTGAATTGATGTGGATCTTTTTTATGAATATCTTTAGGGATCTATTTCGATTCAAACTTGTCGGCTGATAAAAATCAAAATCGAAATTGGAGTCGAATTTGAGACTTCCTGCCCACCGAATTTACTGATTTTGTTAGCAAAAATCAGCTTATCAAACATCTGACATGAAAGTTACGCCCCTCTCAAGTTGGAAGGCCGGCTGTCTCGATCAACTTGGCGTGCACGTGTCATTAACTTCCCATGCACTTGGCTCTTGGGCGCTGCCAACTGCTGACGTCAGCTTCTTCTTCTTCTTTTTGAATGTGACATGTGTCAACCATTTTCATGTATGCCGCGTAGGCGGTTGGTGTCCCAGCATACTCCTTGCTTGTTGCTTGGCAGAAACTATCTTTTGTCCAACTTTCTCTCTGTGTATGAATTTTTTTTATAAAACTGGCCTTTTTAGCACGTTTTTGTGTTAAAACTTAGATTAAGTTTGAATCACAAAAATTAGCTAAACCTTTAAATAACAATTAAGAACGATAAAGAATTAGGTGAGTTAAGACTGAATAATTTTTTCCCATAAGCCTTTTGAAGTATTAACTCTCAAAAAAACTCTCGCCCTCTCGACCGTGTTTCCTGTCTTCGATCGTATCGAAGAAATAAGGATGGAAATGACACACTAAAAGCCAAAAAATCATGTTTCTATGTATAGCAAGAATGGAGGTATTGAGTTTCGAATATTGGGCCAAATCCAACAAGTGGGTTATTGAGCCGTTAGACCAAACTCAATGGGAATTACTCATGGGTCATACTCATGAATTTAACTCATTTTTTTATTTAATTTAGGTGCGGATTGAACCAGATCGTATCCGGACCAAACCCTATTCAATTTTTTCCGAATCCTATTCAATTTTTACTCAACTAATTATTTGTCACTCGTTTTTGTGTGATACTATAGTTTTATTCTTCATCTATCATGAACTAAAACTCATTGATCATAAGCGGCCTCTATTAAGACACTATGATCTAAATTAAGAATAAATTTTATTCTCAAGGCAGTCATAACCTTAGTCATTACGAGTCAATAGATTGTTTAATGGGCAAACACTAACATCATGTTCATCAATTTTTTAGATATGCCACTGGAGTCACTCAGCTCTTACTCGCTCCTTGGAGCCGAAGATGATCATACATCAAACCATCCAAACCTACATCCAAATCTAATCCTATTTGAAGATTTAACTTTTTAGAATTTTTCAGAGCAGAGTTGTTGAGATCAGATGTGCCAACCTCGAGATTTTACAATTGAATACAAATTTTGGAATGAGGGTTGATGTCAATATGAATATAGGGTTGATGTATTGTAACTTGTTAGGGGGGTGGCTTGGTTAATAAAAACTTGTGCTTGTGAATGAGTGGGCAGGGAGATTGGGGATGTTGGGGGTGGCAGTGGGTTGCTGATGCGTAATATCTCAGTTGGTATTGAGTGTTTGAGACAGAATGCACGTGAGAATTAAATTGGAAGAAATCGGTCGAGGGACTCTATTCAGGTCAGTTGGCATCGAGGGAGTGTGTGCTGTGGGGGACTTTGGTCAGATCTGCTTACAGAACCATCGATATTTTTGGAAAGATGATTTGTTCAGACCTAATCTTTGGATAAATTTTATAATAAATCTGATTTAGTGTGCAGTTCAATAAAAAAATATGATATTTTGATTAAAATAAAAATTATAAAATGGAAAGTGATAAAATTATGTCATTTTGTTAAATGTCTCTTTGTAATTAATAAGTTATTGTTATAGGTTCAAATCATAAATTTTAATATTAGACGAAAACTCCACCTGTAATTTTTAATATAAAAATTAATACACAGCCCTTTTTTTTTGGTACTTTTCTTATATATCAATAGCCACAAATTGTACATATTACTCTGCTTAGGATGAGAGCTAATAGCATTTACAATCGATCATCACCAATACAATGCGAAAAGTGCAAGATTGAAACGTTTTTCTAGTTTGGCATTCCACAAATTTGGCTACTTTGTGGTGGTATTTGTGCATGTGTACTTTTTTTTTTTTTACTTCGGTGGCCTGCGATAAGGGTATAGAATGTCATCAATGGTAGATTTTACATGGTTGCAAACTTTCTTGGCGTTCTTCACAACTCCCGATGCCACAAGGCTTGCGCTCCTTGAGAATCTGCAATTTTGTGAACCTCTCAGTCTGGTGAAACTTTAAAAGAGCAAAGCAATTGCATATGATCAAGCGCAGAGTGATTCTATAGAGCTTGCCTGTTTAAGAACTCATCCCGAGCAGATGGTGCAGGGGCTGGTGCTGGTTTATGGATCCGAGGTTGAGGTGAATTTCGGGCATCTTGGATGTAAACAGAAAATATAAGTGGTATTGAAGAAATACTTATATATGAAAAAAATGACTCAGATAAACAAATTTATCAGAAACTGTGTGGAAGCATGGACATGGAAATAAATTATAGCAAGCAAATGATCTGTTTGGAAACCACAGGACAAGGATGCTTTAGAAACAGTTCCATGGCCTAACTATCCGTCCAAATTTAAATCCTTGTTATGCAGCACACATAAGTGTATCCTCAAAAGCTAATGATATGTATTTGGGACTTTAAATTGCGTATTACAAAGCTAGAGGACCCCAAAACAATTACAACCTAGGAAGAGTATAAAAAAATGAGCATGCAGTCTAGCCGGAGAATTTACCTTCATTATATTTTTGGACAGTTTCCCTGTTTGCAGCTGACTCCACATCCTTTTTATTCATCAGAACCTGAGAAGAACGCAAATATACATGAAATTAACAAAAATAATCAACCTGTTATGTGTTGCGCAAATCATCTTATAAGCACATGAATATTTCACAAGGAAAGAAGTTCAATTCTGAAAAGGCAGATAAATTTCCTGATACTACAAAATGAGCCAACTTAAGCAAAATACCATACAACATAATATATCCAATTCGACTAGACTCAAGCCACTCCCTGAAATTATCCTAAAATAATAACAAAATTAAAAAATAGGGTACCTACTATATCCAACTTCAAAATTACAATCATCACTATCTAATATTAAAATTGACAATTTCCCAACATTGAAGTCTGTGTAATTTTAAAATGCTCAATTGACTCCTAATATTATAAAAAACCCAACAAGCCAAATTCAAAAAAACTACATCATTTTAGTATAGTTTAATTATTATTTTTAACTAATCAAACCCTACTAAACTCTCCTTGCACTGATCCTCCGTCTTCATCACCTGTCCACCCCAAATTCCTCGCACTCCTGCATCTTATCTTCACTGTCTGTTGATCACACCAATACCACAGCCCTTAACCACAGTCTTCCTTTGTAGACAGCCCAAGAACATGTACCACCTTCCGTTGCCATGCATTGAGCAGCAACAGCAAGCCAACCACCGAATCCACGCCTGATGACTACCGATCCAGATTCCTCCGCGCCAACTGGTCACCTATAAGTTGAACTACGAAGCCAGACCTGGGAATCACGAAGCATATCCCATCTCCTATCTGCCATCGACTTGACGGGCAGACACTACCATCCACCTTGTTCAATGACTGTTCCAGCCCACACAGCTGCGAACACTATTCAGAAGATTAATTGGTTGTCAAGCTAGGGATGCCATTAAAACGACCGGCCTGGTTGATTTCAGATCCGACCACCACTGAATTGGTTGAATTGGGCGTCAATTGAATCTACTCAAAGATGCTTAGAACTGCGTTTGGGACGACCGGCCTACGAGATGCTATTAAAGCTTGAATTGATTTATGGTGGACCAGGGAAGGCAGAGTGGATGAAGAGGAAGATGCGTGATGTTAGTAAGAGGAAAGAAGAAGACACGTGGTCGAATGTGGTGGCCCATGACTTCATCCAGCTGTTTTATGCTTCTGCTACTACGCGGTGGTGCTGTGGTGGTGGTAGGTGTAATAGTGTTAAGAAGTGGAAGAAGAAGATAGATGTTAATGTAAATAGAAAAAATAATTTAAGGATGTTTTTAAAATTTAAATTACACGTACACCCCCTATTAAAAAAACTGGACTTCTTAAAAATAACGTGCTTTTTTGTACTTTTCCCACACTAAAATGCAGGCCACATGACTTCATTCAGCCCCGTGTTATATTTTATATAAAACAAATTTTACAATCCCACATGTGTTATACTCTGGAAATGTAACCCTAATTAGAACTCTTTCTAGAAAGAGATAGAAATCAACAAATCTCATGAGATCATGACTGCTCTGCCTGAAGGTATTTACTGTACAGATTCTAAAACATGCGAGGAACTACCGAGTGTAACAAAAACAAGATATAATGGCAACACAAGCAGGATACAACGCTGACACTGTTAATATAGTTAGATCTATACTCAAAACTAATTGGCAATGAGGGGGAACCCAATTATATATAAGGATCGTTATAGACTAACTAATGGGCGATGTGAGACATAAACCACTGCTCAACACCCACCCTCACTTGCAAGAGGTATCAGAGTAGCAAGTGGAGATCTCGTGCGGAGAAAGATAACCGTCACGGACGTATACGAAGGGTGAGGCAAAACCCCCCTCTGATACCATGTTAATATAGTTGGATCTACACTCAAAACTAATTGACAAGAGTGGGGGAGCCCAACTATATATTGAGATCGTTACAGACCATATAATGAGCGATGTGAGACATAAACCACTGCTTAACACATCCCATATGATCATGAACTCTTATGCCTGAAGATATTTACTGTACAACTTCTAAAAGACACGGGTAATTATTGACAGATTAAAAATGAGGCAAAAAAAGCAAGATACCATACAACTTAACCATCTATAACTCTTGGTTAGACTCAAATATTAACTGAAATATGAATAATTCATTACAAAACAAAACACAATAACGATACAAGATAAATATTTAAGGATATTCAAGAAAATAAAAGTTACATACAGCTGAAATCCAACATAACTTAATTCAACACCATGTTATAATTTGATAAGAGACATATATTACAATCACAGCCATATTACACATAGAACTGTAACCCAAGGTAGAGAACTTGTCAGAAAGGAACTGGATTTAAAAATGTCATGAGCTCATTAACTGTTCTGCCTGAAGATATTTTTCAACCAAATTCTAAGAGCTGCAACTGTTAGCAGACTATATAATGAGGCAACAACAGAAAGATACCATGTAACATAAAATTCTACAATTCCAGGTTAGACTCGAGCTATTAATTGAATGTTAAATAATGTACACTGAAAAAAAGCAAGACAATAATGCAGGGTAGAGGAATATAATCAAGGACCTTCATAAGAATAAGACTTGCATCCAGCTGAAACCTTATATTACTATTCAACCCAATGCTGTGTTCTCCATGTAAAGTTTACATTCAATTGAGTATCATACAGGCGAACTATAACCCCAAGTAAAAACACCTTCTAAAACCTGAAGTGAATTTTATTACCTCCATTCCAACACAGAAAGGAAGTTCAGCTCTTTTATTATGCTGATCACCAGATGCACCCTTATTATCCATGTAAACGGAGTAGCCGATGCATGAGTATCGGAAGTCTTCCAGTTGCTGGCCATTCTTGTGCAGGTCTGCCTCACTCTCTTCCACTATATAGTTGGGAACTGTAAAACAATAAAATGCACCAGATGTCATATGCCCAGACACAAAAACTAAACATGGAAATCTATGGCTAATGGTCAAAGACCGCAGCATAAAGAGCAATCGTACTGCAACATCTTCTGTCAATTTTATTACTGAATGCAAAACATAATTTAATAATACTTATGAATGCTGACATATTCATCACCTTTATTAGCATAGGAGATTTTTGTAATGAATATCAATAATAATATATGTAAATATCTCTAACCATCAATGATAATAACAATCAGAAAACATTAAGGAACCTAATTGGTACTAGGAAAATCCATTAGAAGCATGTAAGCCTTCAAAATGAATTGAAAACCTAACAAACTTGAAACTTAAAATGAATATCAATTTGATATATAAATGAATCAAGAATTCAAGAAATTGAAGCACGAGTCAAATAGGGGAAAGAAAAAGGGACCGACCTTGTTGAAGAGTCCTTGAGATTCCGACGCATCTAGGATTTTGAGATTTGGAACTGAGAACGGAAGAGTAGTAGAGATAACCCTTACACGACTTCCCCTTTCGATGGATTTGGCTCCGGTTTCCTCCCCCTCGTCCGTCGTCGGCCGGTGACTCCATTGATATCCAATTCCAAAGAAATTGTCTCCTGCGTCGCACCCTCTCCTCTTCTCTTTGTTTGTTTTATTATATTAAGGAAACACTAATTATTTCAAAATTATCAAGAGAGTGTAAAAACATTTGAAATAATTTATGTGTAATTTTATTAATTTGTTTAATACATTATAGTTAATTTATTAAATTAATAGAGAATTATAGTTGATTGGATATACAAAAAAAATTTCATGTGAACAAAACTTTAATTTGATGATAAAATAATGTGATTTTAACGTACATGTATAATAATTATTTTAATATTATTTTAGAAGTTCAACTATAAAATTTAATTTACAAAACTAAAATCAAAGTATGCGCTGACACCTTATATACCTTATATAAGAGATAGGCTAAAAATATGATATTGTTATTATTTTTTTAGAGGTTTTATGTTTATCATTTTAGGATCTTAGAATTATAGGGTTATTGGGTTTTAGAGTTTAAGGGTTTTATAGGTTTTTGAGTTTTTATGGACACTTGGGGTTAGAGTTTTCAGATTTTAGGGTTTGAGTTTAGTTTTTTTTAGAATTTTAAGGTTTCAGGATATATAAGATTATGCCCTAAACATCTTAAAACTTAAAAAACGAAAAAAAAAAAGCACAATGATCTTATTATATCCGATCACTTATGTCATTTATATGGGGTGTCATCCCATATGCACTAATACCTTTACAAAATTACTATAAAGTTTCTTGCGACTTATCACACCTTGAATTGGGATTAACGGATATAAGGTGATATCTTATATAACTTAGATAAGGGATCAGGTAAAACAACAACATTATGTCTTTTTTATTTTAAGTTTTTATGATGTTTAGTGCATACTCCTAAATACACTAAAACCTAAAAATTTTAAAAAGCTAAAATCTAAATCCTAAAAACTGAAAATTCTAAAACTTAAAAATAGTATAACTCTATAAACCCTAACATACTACACCCTAAAACACGTAAAACGAAAAAGAAATAATAATAAAATTATGTTTTTTTTACCCGATCCCTTAAGTAAATAATATAAGGTGTCACTTCATATTCGGTTTTCCCATTTGAATAACACATAATGTAATTAAAGAAGCCGTCATAGTTTAAGCCCTTTCAAATTTTTCTTAAATTTGTATAGTTTTATATTACTAATTATGTTTTAGAAAAAAGCATACACATATATAGTTTTACATATTACTGTGATTACAAATCAATTTTACATTTTGATTCTCCTAAAATTTAAAGTTTTTGTATAATAATTAAATTTATGATAACAACTTTTGATTGAAATTTATTATTTACAATTAAGATCTTCCTATACTTTATTCCTTAAATCCAATTATCATCGGTAGCTCGAAATTCGGCCTCCACATTCAATATTAAAGGCCCATAATTAATCAAGAATAACAACCTAGGGGAATAAAGCATTGCGAATGACTCCTCTTGCTGACCCGCCCGCTACAGTCGCTGAACCATCCATATTCAAAGTAAGATCATCTCCAGGGGACCAAACCACCCACCTAAATCTCCTCTGGGGAAACACCATCTAAGGAATCCTCAAAGACTGAAGAGACAAAATATCCAAAGGCCGGCAAGGAGAGTAGACTGTGAAAAGCAAGGTAAGATTTAATAACCACTGATGAACTCTCCTAAAGATACTATTCTACAAGCTAGACTACTCTTACGTCCGCCTGTTCCTCTCACACCAAATCTCCCAAAGATCATAGCCAACAATCAAAGCTACGACAAAATCCAACTGGGATAAAGCACAATGGTTAGAAATCAAAGACCATCTAAGTTGAAATATGCTAGAAATATGAGGCTTGTTCAATATCTGGCCAACCAAACTCCAATAACCCATGGCCAAATCCGCCCAGAATAAATAGATTATCCAAGGATTCGCACCGAGGCATAAGCAAAACCTCAACCATGACGTTAAGGCCACACCTCAGCCCTAGACTTGGATATCAACAGCGATAACATTATGAAACAATCTACAAAGAAAGACTGAGATCTTCAAAGGGAGCCAAGGAACCCAAAACCAAACAAACTCCAACGAAGGCACACGATGAGACACCAATGCATGAAAATCAGCAGCTAAAAAGGAGCCAGATCTGCTATTGCACCACACTGCCTTATCCTCACACTCCTCTTGAAGGTGGACTCTACCCAGCCAATTCCTTACATTTAGAGGCATCTAGTCCAATATGGAAGCTTTTAAAATACACTCCTTAATAGAAAACAACTGAAAGGAAACAGGAATAACATGCAGAGGAAAGGCATTATCAGACTAGTATCTCCCCTCCAAAAAAATTTTCAATTCGGGATTTCAGCATAGCGTCCAAAGGCCGAATAGCAGACAAGATGGCAGAACCCGACACCCAAGTATCCTCAAAACGTCGGGGATGACCATACTTGGATTCCATAAAGTGGGACCAAGTGGACGATTGACACTAGTAGCTCCAAGCAAGCTTGGCCTGTAAAGAATCCATCATCTGAAAGATGCTCAAAATACCAGCACCTCCCTCCTGGATTGGACTACAAACCTTTCTCCAACTGATCCAATGGGTCCTCATAGCCTTTCCTGAATCCCAAAGAAAGGCTGATAGGATAGAGTTAACCCAAAAAGGATCGTCTTTAGAAAAACAACAGAGGACATAATATGAAGAAAGGACGTCGTAAGGACAAAGCGGATCAACATAACATGGCCACCAAAAAAACCAACTCTCTCAGCCAACCCTCCATCCTAGATCTGATGCGAGCAATAATCCCATTAAAATGACTAATCCTAGATCTTCTTGGAGAGATCGGAACCCCCAAGTACATCATAGGGAAACTCCCCTCCCTAAAACCACTGGCCCTCAAAATAGCCAACCTTCTAGCAATGGAAATATGACGAGGGAAGTATACCGCACTCTTTGGCTGGTTCACCACCTGTCCAAAACTCAAGCAAAAGCTGTGAATGACCCTATTGATGCCCCTAATAGAACCAAAGCTCGCATTCGGAAAAAAACACCACATCATCAGCAAAGAGAAGGTGGGATGGGAGAACACCACGCAATGTATAGGAAAAAGGCATCAGATAAATTCTCTCTAAGGCCGAGTTAAGCATCCTGCTAAACACCTCCAATGCCAAGACAAATAAAGACGGGGAAAGGCGATCTCTCTGCCTAACTCCTCCAAAGTAGCGAAAAAAGCCATACAACTCACATCCCATTTCATTGAGAACCAGCAACTACATATACACATGTAAATAAGGTCATACCAAGTATGGCTAAAACCAAACCTCTGAAGAACTTTGAGGATGAAAGCCTAGGAAAGTCTATCATAAGCTTTCGATATGTCAACCTTAATCAAGGCATCCCCCCCCACACTTTCCGATTAATGTCTCTAACCAGTTCTTGAGCCAATACAACGCTCTCATGAATGCTTCTGCAAGAGACAAAAGCAGCCTGCTTTGGGCCAATAAGTATTGGAAGAAAAGCTTTAAGGCTGCCATTCAACACTTTAGAGACAACTTTTTAAAGAAAGTTACACAGACTCACTGGGCGCGGATCCCCCAACTGCTTTTGCTGTCGAACCTTCAAAATTAGAACTATTTGAGTCACCGAAACCGAAGTATGAAGATAACTATCTCCTCTGAAAACTACTAAAAAGCTTTAATGAGATCAGAGCCAATGATCTCCCAACAATATTTATAAAAGCCACTAGAGAATCGATTTGGACCCGGAGCACTCGATTCCTCCATACCTCACACCACCACCTCATGAACATCCTTTATATCAGGGGACCACACCAAGCAGGAGTTTTCATCTGAGCAAACCTGGGGAAGAATATGACCCAGCACCTCCTCATCAGCAGGACACGTGGAGGATTGAAGCAATACCTCAAAAAACTCAGCAACAGCATTTCCAATGATATTTCGATCACCACTCCAAGAACCATTTGGGAACTGAGTATGAATACCAGATTGAGCACGAGCATGTTCATGGCCACATGAAATACATGGAAATTCTGATCCCCATCCTTAAGCCAAGTCACCATACATTTCTCTTTCGCTAGCTTCCTTAAGCACGAACAAGATCAGACAATTCAACATGAATAGACTTCAAATAAGAATCCCTATCAACCGACCACGACATCTCCAAAGCCGACGCGGCCAACTCAAGATCTACTCTTTTTAGGGTAATCTTCCTGGTAAGATCACCAAACACCTCCCAGTTCTATTTGTGAAGGACTCCACGGAGACGCTTAAGCTTTGTACCAAAGAAAGTCATGGGCAAGCCCCCCATGGGTTCATCCAAGAGCAACTCACAACATCAAGAAATTCAGGATGGGAGGACCACATGGAATGATAAGAGAGGAAGCCTTTTCGGGGAACCACCTCCTTCATTTTAACCAGCAAGGGACGATGATCAGATTGGGATTGGTCCAAATGATTAACCTCCATATCTAGAAGAAAAGACCTCGCTTCCCCATTAGGAAGCACGCTATCAAGCTGTTTGTAAATGCGTCTTAGACCTTGCTGATTGTTACACCGAGTGAAAGGCCGCCTTGCACTACCCAAATCAACAAGCCCGCTATCAGAGATAAAATTTGAAAAATCCCTCATGCTACCTCATCATGCATTTTGCCCCGTTTCTTCTCAGACCAATCCTGAGTAACATTGAAATCTCCCATGAGAATCCATGGAGCTGATAAGAAAGAGCCAAAAACCCGCAATCCTTCCAAAAACAAGCCCTGGCTAATATAAAGGTCTTAAACAAACTACCTCCATCCATTTCTGTACATTCTGTATGAGATTTTTTCCCTCATCCTAATCTCAGTGTTCCACACATCATCACCCACTTGAAACCCTGCAATCACTCTTTCCAGCCATGAGTAGTGTATATTAGTGTATATTTTTGTATGACTGTAATTGTATTAAGTATGATGTGTAGCTGAACTTTCAAATTCATCACTAGGGTTGCTAGAAACGTTGGATTGTTGTATTATCAAAAAACAAATCAAAAGGCCTTACATATATTGTTTCTATAAATAAGCCATAATTAAATATATGTGATACATAATAAATAAATTTTATTTATATACAAGTTAGTATACATAAAATAAATAAAGGAAAAAAAAGGCTCGGCACGGAGTGCGGGGGCAACAAGCTGAATTTCTAATAGCCATGACATGATATCTGTTAGTGAAGAAAATATTTTTGATAAATATCGACATTTCTTGATAAGTGACGTATTTGAGGATAGCCTCGACTCGAATGTAAAATCAATCACATCGTCCATACTTAAATTTCTAAGTGTAAACTTAAATGAGGTATGATAATTATATCATTATTGTCTAAATGTATTCTAGTGATACACTTGATATATATGATGAGACTCTTTTTTCGTCAATTTCAAACATTCAGGAACTCTACTCCTTGCACGTAGTCGTCCTCTATAGTTCATTCATCTCCAGGAAACTATGAGAAAAAGATAATGAACTTTTAACCTCATTTCAGAAGAAAATCGAGATGGAAAGGCTGATATTTTTTTTAAAAATAGATAATGTACCATTTCAAAGTACATATATATTATAAAATATGTATTTATCTAAATTTATTTCTTCTTCATTTTTTTTGCAGAAGTGGTGAAGATGGTTTCAACTTTAAGATAGATGCATAGAGTTAATGCATGTATTTTATTTTATAGAGTTCAGATTCATAAACATTTTGTTAAGACTGTTTTAATTTGAATATTTAGTTAATATTTATATATTATTATACAAATATATATTTTGTGTTCACACTAAATTTAGTTTATATTTAATAAGATTATATTTAATATAGAAATAAATGTGATACATACTAAATACAAAAAAATTATAATCCCGTGCAGCGAAATCAAATTATAGTCATCCAAAACAGAATGAAATTATCCAAATCGGGATGGTTTCACTACAAATTAAGGTGGTTTTAAATATCAATAACCAATTCAACGTAACCATGTGTTAATTATCTTACTTCACATAATAAAATTTACTTAAATGCAATTTGCAACACAAAAAAATAAAGGGAAAAAAAACAAAAAGAAAATATCCGGCGCGAAGCCGCAGGCAGCAAGCTAGTCTCTTGTAAAAGTAAAACAAATTTTATTTGTAGAAGTAAATTCACATGATACAAACATAAATTAAAGGCGGACAGAGATGAATGTCTCGCAATTTAAAAAATATAATTATGAAGCAAGATTTTGTACCCAACATAAGCAAAATAATTCCGTCTTATTTTTGGAACAGTGTGTTTGAGCCTCTCTTCTACAAATTACCAGTAAGTCATAACACAGTTGCTGCAAGGTTTGGCAGCTTGATACGCGACTGGGGCGTATGGAAGCATGCGCAGTGCAATGGCGTCCAACAAGCAGCTTTAGTCTGCTCTGGATTGACCAGCACGAGAAGACAAGATGATGCCAACTATAAGGCCGTACAGAGCAAGAGCTTCAGCAAAGATGAGAATAAGAATCATTCCTACAAAGAGTTTGGGCTGTTGAGCATTGGCCCTGCAAAGCCGTCAACCACAGATTTGTTTTTTTCAGGAAAAGGCAGATAAAAAATCCTGTTTTACACCAATCTGACAAAGTAGCACAGGTCAAATATAACTTCACTATTAAAAAACAATAAAGGAAAATCTGGACTGAAACTAATGCTTGAATTTTTTTAGCTTCCTACAAACTCTTGTATTCTAAGAGGCAATAACAAACAGTTAACAAGGTCCCTAACAAGAGCTTCATCTGCCAGCCTAATCTATATGAAGACACATATATAATCAAAGCCAGTCGCCATGTATAACATTCTAATTTTCTCCCTATGAGTGGACCATAAGAATACACAAAGTTAACCAAACTAACCAAATTTGTCAAAATGAAACTTGGTATGTAAGGTCCAAGAGCATTAGTACAGCCAGAATATGATATCAATTGAGGGAAGGCAAAATTGGCCTGTGGTATAAAATAGTTCATCTTTGGGAGCGTAGCCAAACCAATATGCCAACACTCCAAACAAGTAAAAGTAAAGACACAAGGGTAAAAGAATAATAGATCAATACTTTCACCTACAAGCACCGTGTTATTTACTAAGGAACATCATGGGATAAAACTAGGCTGAACTCTGTGCTTACTATATGAACTGAAACCTACAAAATACAAGGAGATAACAATGGCTTGACAAGAAAACTTCAATACAGTAGTAAATTCTCTTGGGGGGAATAGAAACAGAAAGTGCACATGTATCCAAAATGACAAGAACAGCATTAACCATACCTGACACCAGCATCTCCAACAATGCCAATAGCCATCCCAGCGGAAAGTCCAGCAAGACCACAAGCAAGGCCAGAAGAGAGATGGGCATATCCATCAAAGAGATAGTAGGATTTGGCCTTGGGATTGATTCCAGTGCTGATAATGACAGCAATAATCAAACCATAAATACCCAACACACCAGCCATGACAACAGGCACAATAGACTTCATGACAAGCTCAGGCCTCATGACTCCCATGGACGCGACACCAACGCCGCTCTTGGCCGTGCCGTAGGCGGCCCCCATACCTACCAATCAACCACCCCCCCAAAATAGTAACATTAAGAATTAGTGGTAGGAAAGGATTGAAGCGAAAGTAATGGTGAATAGGGGTTTTACAGGAGAAGACGAGGGCGGCAGCGGCGCCGAGGAAGCCGAAGAAGGGGGCAGTTTCATCGCCGCTGAAGGTAGAAGACATGTCGGAGGAGGAAGATGAGCGGCGGGAAGAGAATGGAATAAATGGATGGGATCTGAATTATGTGTATTGTGCGTCTGTCTCTCCGATGTGGTCGGAATTCAATTATTGGCGTCTGATTTTTATAAACCCTCTTGTCTTCCATTTGCATCATTACGAAATAAAATATCAATAAATAATTGCGAATGAAGCTGCGGGCCATTTTTATCTCAACTTATACAACACCAGGCCAAACAGTCTTTTCCTCTACAGATATTTCTCCACAACTCATCTTCCCGTTTTATATTTAAACGACCAGTTCAGTTGTAAAACAAAATATATACTATATAGATATAGATATTATATATATAACAGAATAGGAATGGTGGGTTGGTTTGGTTTGGTTCCGGTTGGTTTGGTTCGGTTCGATTGGAAACCGGTTGGTTCGGTTCGGTTTTAAATGTTAGTGGATCGGTTCGATTTTAAATTTTCGGTTTCAAATTTTAAAAAACCGATGACTAATAATTTGATTTGATTTTTAATTTTTCTCGAATCGGACCGATCCAAACCCGGCGGTTCGACGGGTACTCTGCTTTGTATGTATATATATATATATAAGTAGTTGTCAATAGAGATCATAAATTTTCATCGTAAATAAGGAAAAGCTCCACCTCTCTATCGGCTTACAGACAATGAGTTAAAATATTGAAATAAAATACTTGCTCAAATTATGTGAGAAAAATAAATGTTAACGGACGAATGTAACAAGGTTAATATTTATCCTATCTAAGAGTGCAAAAAGTGCATTAGATAGTCCTTCATATACGGTCAAAAACAATATACAGTTACCCGAATAAATAAATAAAAATTACCAAAGAATCTAAAATGTTCACAATCAATATAATCCTCACTATCTCTATTAGGTTACAGTAACATATTTATTGAGTATGGTAAACATCAATTCAACGCATAAGCCCCTAGGGATGTAGGCGGACCTGAACTGAAATCCAAATTTTTCCTGGATCAAAGACTGGACCGATTTGGACCAGAATTAAAAAAAGAATGTGCATACATATTCATCACGCTCGAACAGATATCGTCTTAACTTCATCTTATATTTATTGTGTGGCCAGATTTGGCCTTACAGCTTCATCACCACATAATCAATCTTGTTTGAGCAGATGTCGTCTTAGCTTCATCAGCTTTTATTTAGTCTTTAGTTTGGAGTAGGTTACTTAGAATGATGGGTGTGAGATCTTCACTTCAATGCTGCTACATCACAACACCCTGCAGCAGCAGTTAATTTTTTGCAGTTGTGCATTGCTGGTGATGATGGGTCGATCATCAAGAGCACACGCACATCAAGTGGAATGGACACCCCCACTACATAATAATAATCATATCATCACACACCCATTCGAAACCAAACCTGCGGCATGTTAATGCGGCTCCATAAATTGAATTCATATAATTTGATATATATAAAGAAGCTCTGTTTCCACCGAGAAAACTCACAACATAGTTTCTTCTCATGATAAAATTTCATGCAATTGTTCTTATTCTCACGATGGGTTTGTTGGTTTTTTCTCTCCGGGTAAAGTATTACTGTCACAATCTTATAACATTGATCTTCGCAATTTCTTTCTGCCATTTCTAGAGAGAGGGGAAGGTAGTATAGGGAGTAATACTAATACAATAAAGCAGGTAGACTCTCAACATCGACCATAAATTACAATCACATGGCTCTCACTGTCAGCTGCTTTTGGCAACATACATATATGCAACACTTGAGAATTAATCCGCAGTGTATGAACTCTGAGTACTCATATGATCTCTAATTAAACTAGTTCAAGCCAACTCCGGAGAGTCGACATTATACTTAGAGTAGATTTGAAACAATAATTAATGTTAAACAAAATAGGAGGCGTTTAATATATGCGCTTCTCAATATCACTCTGTTACCTGCTCACACCTAACCTAACCTAACGTCAATTCACTCTCGTAGCAGCTGCTCTCTAATCCTCGATCACCTATACAAATAGGTACTCCCTCTCTCTTCTTTTATATGTCACTTACCGAATTTTTTTGTCCATTTTTTACTTGTCACTTAACAATTTTCAATACGTATTTAATATCAACAACTATCTTAAAATGTCAAACATTAATCACTTTATTATCATATTCAATAAAAAATACATTCTTCACCAGTAATCATCTACCAATTTTACTTTTTGCACGAACTTTTTCAAAAAAAATTTAACCATCTACTTATTAAATTTGTTCAACCACTAGCATTAATTTCACCTTAATCTACTCAAATTAACCTTAAACGACATGTATTAGAGGACGGAGGGAGTAAGTCTTTCTTATGCAAGTCACAACTGATCACATCAACTACGTCCCCAATGACGAAATTTATCAACGCCACCATTTCTATTATTGCTCTCGTGACTTTGATTCTGTTTTCTGCTACTGGTAATTATTTCTATCACCTAGCGGCTCTCAATCTCAAACTTATTATTTACATTTTAGCCGGGCCTGACATTTTCATTTATGCTTTTACTTCAATTGGAAGTCGTCGACTGCTAGTGGTGGTTCAGCAGCTTGAGAACCAAACCGATGGATGCTTCATCACCTATATAATAATTTAAAATTCGATTAATCTCGTGAAGCTACATTTAACACGGTCTGAGAAATAAAAAATAAGAGAAATGGGTGAACAAAGATGATAAGTAAGAAGTTTCAACTTAATTTTAACTCAGAAAATGACATATATGCAAAACTTGCTAAATGCTGGATATTGTTCAACTTAATTTACCATAAATTTCGCTCTTAACTTAAGTTTTGTCATATGGGAGTAATTGAAATCTACATAAAATACATGTATAACAAAAAATTACATATGTATTGCATATGTATTAGGAGTATTACTCAGTTACCCTCGCTCACACCTTCAATTCGCCCCGTGTAGCAGCTGCCTGTTATCTAATATTCCTCACCTAAGCCGTGCGTAAAAAAATTTAACTGAATATAAAACATCTCGGCTGGCTTACTTGGAGTGAGGAGAGTAACCGGGATGATGAAGATGGAAAACACGTGGTGTGAATTCACCATTGTTTGTTATGATTTGATCAGAGGTAGAATCAAACGCAATTGGACCCTCCTTAAATTTTATACACTGAGTTTTGAACAACTAATTTTACGGCAAATTACATCCAACAACAAAAGGCGCTTGTGCTTTGAATACCTAATTTAATATATTAGGTGAGGGGGGTTATTTGTGACCGACTTATACCGGCAATAGAATATCTCAGTCCATAAATCAACCACTAGGTTACTTATATCTGCTTGGTGGCACATGATCATGTGTTTTGTTTATGCATGCAGCATAATTTGATGCATTGGTTTATGTGTCTCATATATATCAGCAGATTAAAACTCAACTTAAAAATTATTTTATTTTTGTAGGTGTAGTGTAAGCTTAATTACAAGGAAAAGTAGAAAAACATTTTATATATGGATTAATTTTTTATTTCAAAATATTTTTTTTCTTCTAATTGTTTGCATATTCTCTGTCATCCTTTTGTTTCTTTAATTCTTTCATATGATAGATGGAGTGATGACATCCTGATGTTCCTACGGAGGGCATGGATGGCTTTGCAGAGGATCATAACTTGCGCTTTTGTGAATGTGACGCTTAATTGCGTTGGATGGACTTGGTCCTGATATTATTCAACTGATGCTCTCTGCAAGATAACTTGGGCAGGAAGGATCACATGATAGTGATGCAAAGCACACGAAAAATACAATTGAGAATTATTGATCAGGATACATAGATAGCCCTGATGAACTCTCGTGACTTTGATACTCAAAAGTCCTTACACGTACACGAATTGTGCAGACAGCGAGAGAGTCATGCATGTGGGAAATGTAATTTATATGGCCGATAATGCTGACAGTCTACCTGCTACTTTGTATTAGTATTACTTACTTATATACCTACACCACCTTTCTCTCTTTCTCTCTCTCTAAAAATGGCAGAAAGAAAGTGGCTCAAGGTGTCGGTGACTCCAAATTCAATTTTGAGATGGTTTTACACGTACGTACAAGTGCATCAGGTGAGATTTAATTAGTGGCAATAAATTAAGGAGGAGGAGTAACGTGTTGCATGCTGTGAGTGAATTGATGTTTGCCGTAGACAATAGACTAACTAGGTTGAGAGTTGGTGTGTGTAGATTTATATAGTATGTACGTAGCCAGCCGAATTAATTGAATGTCGTCGCTCTCTGCTCTGTGTGGAAATCAAGCTGAAAGAGCTTGAGCACAAGACCAGATGGGGATATTATTGAGTGCATATAATACGACGTCGTTCTGGTCGAACAGTGACAGCGGTTGTGTTTTGGAAAGCATGCAGTGGCATCGTTCGTTCGGGTCGGGCGGCGGGAACTCTGTGTGGCTTGCATTTCGAACGACGTCGTGTCCGTTTCAAAATGAATGGCGGACGGTCTTATTTGATGTTTACCAAACCATTAGAAATAAATACGCAAATACTAATAGACTACTAGTGTAGTAGTATGTACTTCTTTGGCATCATGCAATCATTATTAAATGACTCCTACCTTTGTCCAACGTTAACTATACATCACATGCATGAATTTTTTCCATTGATTGAAAAGTATATATATTTTAGTAAGTAGCAGGAAGATTGCTTTTTTTTAATTATCATATATTATTTAATGAATTGATGTTTACCACCAAAAAATACTTAAATACACTAATTTATATTATTATTAGGTGAGGATTATTAATTGTGACCGCCACATGATCATGTGTTTTTTTGTTTATGCATGCATAAATTTATGCATTGGTTTATAATGTGTCTCATATATATCAGATTAAAACTCAACTTAAAAATTATTTTATTTTTCTAGGTGTAGTGTAAGCTTAATTACAAGGAAAAATAGAAAAACATTTTATAGATGGATTAATTTTTCTTTCTTATTTTTTCATATCATAATTTTTTTTCTTCTAATTGTTTGCATGGTCTCTCTCATCTATTTTTGTTTCTTTCTTTCATATGATGGAGTGATGATGTATTGCTTTTCACGGGATCCATAACTTGAGCTTTTGTGAATGTGAGGCTTAATTGCGTTGGATGGATAAAGGTGCAGTGGATGGTCCTGATATTCAACTGATCCTCTCTGCAAGATAATTATTTGAGCAACAGGATCGCATGATAGTGATGCAAAGCACATGAAAAATAATACAATGAGAATTGATTGATCAGGATATATATATATATATAGGGAGTGGATCAAATAAAAACTGATTTGGATATGTAAACTGAGAACTTATTTTATCCACTGATTTTATACCATCCTACGATTGAGATTAATCTTATTTTTTTAATTTTTAATTTTATTTCTTTGACTCCTTAATTATGGCAACTAATATTATCTTAATAATATCACCTCATATTCTCTCTCCTCGTCTTTATTAACTGATTGAGTTCAAAAGATTCATATTTATCTCTTTATTTAATTTTCTCCCTTAAGGAAACCTTTACTCGTGATATAAGTCATGACTGTTGGAGCATTTATCTTCTAAATAAAAATGGATTGATGGGTTTCTTTTCACCGGGTAGTGCAGTCTAAGCAAAAGTGGGCGCCAGGAAGAGGGCATTGAAGGCTTGAAGGCGTCGAATCTTGAGTTTTAAATGGGTGCACATCTGTGTTCCTAGTTCACATATGTGTTTCTGGGTTTAAATAGGTGCACGTCTGTATTTCTGGTGCACATATATGTTTCTGGGTTTTAAATGAATGCACATCTGTGTTCTTGGTGCTCATTTGTGTTCTGAGTTTTAAATAGGTGCACATCTGTGTTCCTGGTGCACATATGTGTTTTTGGATTTAAATAGGTGTGCATCTATGTTTCTAGTGCACATATGTGTTTCTGAATTATAAATGAGTGCGCATCTGTGTTTCTGAATTTTAAATAGGTGCACATCTGTGAAATGTGCACCATAAAAATATGATTTATGGTAAAACAGAAAATAGCAGTGAAAGAGAGGGGAAAAAAATCTGGTTTATGCCATAATAAAAACAACCGTAGAGGAGAGAGACGGAAGAATAAAAACAGTTTAAAGGTGAGAGAAAAAAATGAATCGATGCATTCCTCATTTATAGGAGAGAATCTTGCAACAAATCTAATAACTTATTAATAAAGAATTTAATCATACTTTTCAATCTGTAAAAATTTGTGTCCATCGGATCAAATGTGATCAACGAATCTAATTTGTCCACAGTTTACATATTCAGGAGGGTTTTCACCTGATCCGCCCCCTATATATATATATATATATATATATATATATATATATATATATAAATTCTAATATAGTAATGCTAAGTAAGTTCTATGTAAATCAAAATAAGTGGTTTTAGTGCAAAACAAGATAGTTTTAGGGGTAAAAATAATGGTTTTGATTTTTTTTAAATCAATCAGTTTGTAAAATTCACTTGACACATGGTGATTGGTAGTTGAAAATCAAAACTACGTAGTTTAGATGTGACTTTAAATGGCTTGACTGTTTGGGATCGTAATCAGTTGTCCAAATGAATTTTTCTTTGTTCTTTTCAATATGTTCTCTTTTTTCATAGTTTGTTGTCTGTTTGAACTTTTTTTAAAGTTACCTTATTTCTAAACAACAGTTTTGAACTGTCACTCTGACCTATATATAATTATCAGAACCGGACATGAGGCTGAACGGGTGAAAACGTCGGTTCTCGATTTCTCAGTTGAACCAGCAGTTCAAATCAATTTTGATCGCCGGTCGAATTACATGTAATAATTACAATATACGGAATTCAATTTACCAATTATAAAAAAACAAAAAGACATACAAATAGCTTGATGGTTTGAGCATCCGTCTAGCCTTCCAAAGGCATGTGTTTGAAACCTAGTTTTGTTATTTTAGTATAATAATTTTTTCGATATAGATAATATGCAATTAAACTTTAGTTAAGCCATTAATTATAATAAATCAGTTCAACCAGAGCGGTTCAGTTTAATGCTTTTATAATATACCTGCTGGTTTATCCGGTTCATGATGTAATCTGATATTAATTTCAATTATGACCGGTACCAGATCCAATTGAACCGGCCGATCCGACCCGGTTCTGATAACTATGGACCTATAAGCCAATCGCTAAACATAATCAGAATTCAGAATTGCAATTTATTAAGAAGCAAATAAGACATAAGAAATTTTCTATCAAATTGCAAAATTATAAGGCATAATTGTGATTTGACATCTAAATACAATTTCAAAGTACGGTTTCCTATTCCAAATATTTCAATCTTTAATATACATCTTATAGCATGCATTTAAATCATATCAAAAGTATGATAATTTGACAATCTTTTTAAATCATGAGCGGCATAAAAAGTAAAATTATATATCTAATGTTAGTCATCTAATAGAGATTACAAAACAAAATAAATCAAAGTAAACTCTTAAAGCTATATATCACTTTCTTTGTTGATCAGTTGTGTATAAATTTGTAATTTGTCTTGATTGTTTGAATTTTTTGACTTCTTTAATACTGTCTCTCCCGTTTCAATCCATTTCATTTCTTATACTACATTCAAATGTCATATACGACAAAATCTCTTCGCATAGGCAACACAACTAAAACAATTGCTTTAGATCAAACATTTATTGTTTTTAATATAATGCAACACAAAGACAACAGAAAAAACATCATCATCGAAAGTGGATGCTTCTATTTTAGTCAACAGTCAATTTTGATAGAAGTAACACTTTTTCAGTTTTACACAAAATCAAGGCTAATGTAATGGTAACACACATTTTTTGGACAATATCTATTTTGCATTGCTTTTTGTTTTGTCTATACTTATGTTCTAGACATTATTGAGTGTTACATTATCATTATATTACAACGAAATTTGCTTGTTGCATTAGCTTGATATATTGTTATATCAGTTAACAGTTAAATTGCTTTGCATATAAAAGAAAGGGAAAAAATCCAGAAGAGGTCCCGAACTATCACCATTTATTCAATTGCGGTTCGAACTACCACTATTTTTGAAAAGGTGCGGTAAAAAAAATTGGACTGATTTCGGATGATGCTTAAGATAACTTTGTTTGATTTCTTAAATATAATTGATCTTATTAAATTTGTTGAGGATTACGAATGATTAAGTATGAAAAGATGGCATTCTGTTTATCTGCACAAAATAATATTATTTATTTTGATAATCAATCGGCATAATTTTCTCACACGAATCTAAGTCTTATAATAATATTAGTTTAAGAGTGTAACAGTAAATTTTATTTTAAAAAATCAGTCTAATCTTTTTTCATTGCACCTTTTTTGAAAATCGTGGTAGTTCAGACCCCAATTGAGTAGATGATGATAGTTCAGATCCCTTTTGGGGGGTTTTCCCTAAAAAAACACATATATACTATTACACTCTTAAATTTATGTGTTACATATGCTGGTAATGCATATTTACTATTAATGATATGTTTAAATCTCGTTTTTCTTGCTAGAAATAAATGATTTTGTTCAAAAATAATTTTATTATTAACACATAGATCCGGTCTTTTAGTGCATCATTCAAACAATGAGATACATACCCATATCCAGGCCATAGCCATGACATTAACCTTTTTTTTTAAGAACAGGGACGATCCCTGGAAAATTATTAAAAGGAGTCAAACAGCCTAACTCGGGGCCTTACAACCAAAACAACTCATTTGGCTTAAAAAGAAAATAAAAATACAAAGAAGGGCCAATCGGCCTAAAAGGAAAAACCGCTCAACCTGAAAAATCAAAAAACCTGAAGAAGACCTCCCTGGGCTCCTCCGGGATAGCCGCCAAAAACCCTTTGTCTTATTCCATCCGCGCTCAGACTATACCTTCCTGATCCTCTCTGATGTTCCTCCTCACCAATGAACTGCAATCTATAATTTCCTGCTATGTCTTCGTGCATCGCTTGACGAGCCTCCTGGGGGCAGAAAGACAATCTCGAATGAATGCTCAAAATCTGATCCGTCCTCTCCTTAGCAAGTTCCGCAGCAGCCCGGTTCTTTGCTCGAGAGATGAATATATTGAAAAAGGATACAACCTTTAATAGTTTCGATATCTCGGACAACAGCTCGACAAGCCCAAGGCACCACTGCTCTGCCCATCAGAGCATTAACCATAACTCTCGAATTACACTGAATAACCTGAGTCCGAATATTGAATAAAGTTGCTAGCTGAATCCCAACATTAACCTTCATTTGTGTCACTAAGTTAATATGTCTCCTCTCCTATTTTTATGCTAGCATGTTCCCAAATGATAACTACACGCACCTTAGAAGTTGGGAAGATTTTGTAGCACGGATTATGAAATGCAGCTCCTGTGTGCACGAGTCACTTGTCCATCATGCGCGTGGCTTCTTTTCTTTCCTTTTATTGTGTGAGAATGTTAGCTCTTCCCCGTGCATGGCAGTGAACCATTACATATGGCTCTTGCACCCCGCTAATGATTGTCTTCTATTCTATTTCTTTTCTTTGTCCGAATTATGCTCCAAAAATGTTATTTTTAAAACATTTTCCTATCAGATCTAAAATAGCCTAAAATATAAAAAATACCTAGAATTATTAAATAACACTAAAAAACAGTCAAGAATTAAGTGAGTTAAGTATGAATGAGACAAAATAATTTGGTCTCATTTTTATTTTTTATTAACGAAAAAAGGAGCCAGCAAACACTCGCAGCAGGGGATGGCACCCACCTGCAAACGAAAGAAGCAGCCCAAGTTCAAACAATACAGAAAAACTAAAAGAACCAAAACACAAACTACTCCCCTCCCGCCCTACAGTAAACTGTTCGCCTTGCATCTTGCACCAATAGGGCTTTTATCCGAGGGGAGAGATCTCCGACAGAAGAACAAATACGCGAGCCCGAAATCCAGAACTCCCTTGCCAACGCATCCGCCACCGAATTAGCTTCTCGGAACACATGAACTATAGGAATCCCCTCCGCCTCGCGCCGGATCTCCCGAAATAAATATAAGCAAACCCACGGGCAAGCGAACACGCCCGACATAACATCCGCCAAAACTTTTGAGTCTTTTTGGATCCGCTGAAGGACTAAACCACGCTCCTTTGCCAGCTTGATACCAAAAAGCGTCGCACTAAACTCAGCAACTATACTGGAGATCCCTGTATCAAACTGGGTTGAAAACGCCAACTTAAGATTCCCCATACCATTCCGAATAATTCCTCCCCCAGAGCAACCAGTATTAGCAACAGAGCCATCAACATTTAAAGTGAGACCCTCACCCGGGTCCCATACTACCCATTTGATCTTCTTCGGTCGTGGACGAATAATTGCGCTACGCAATCCAGACAACGCAATTTCCTCAGGAAGAGAAGGAGACCGAGATGGCTTAACTGACACCATTAAACTTCCCACCCAGTGCTGAATTTTCTGAACCACTGCCCGAGAAGATCCTCCCTTGCCAAACATTCTACGAGTTCGCTCACACCAAATCTCCCAAAGGCCACACCCCACTACCATAAAAGATGCAAACTCAACTTGGGACCTGGGAGCCCCTGTTGATAACCAAGACCATCTAAGCTGATAGATAGATGAAACTCTTGGTTTATCCAGAACCCTGCGGAAGTAATAATTTGGTCTCATTAGTCACCTATGTTTATGTAAAATTAAATATAGCCTATGTGTCATTTATATTCTTTTAATCTTAGCATAAATTATAGAATAGTTTGAAGATGACGATTCAGAAGTTGCAAGATCTTTTTAATTTAAATTTAGGGGGTATTCATATTATATCACAATTCTTTCCACAGTTTATATGTTGTGAATGCGTTAAATGTTATGAATGTTTATGAATGCATCATAAGGAATTAAGAATTACAAGTAATGTGACTAAACCCTCCATAATATTAAGAAATAAAATGTTTTTCTAAATTCCAACACTTGTTGAGGATCTGATTATTGGTGAATGGGACGTCCTAAACTTATGTGTTTTCAACTATCTTTGTGAGGTAAGATAAGCAACATTCACTCACACATTTAACTTGGTTTACTTAAAAAGAGATCAAGACAGTCTTGGCCTTGACGCAAGGGATTCAAGAATCATGGCATTGAATAATACCCGAACACCAAGAGTTTTATATGATGTAAATAGAATTCGTTGCTTGCATACGTAGTTAATCTTGAGAGAAATGCTAAAATTAACTCAAAATTCAATGAAACATGGATCCTGGCTTACTATACTTGGAGAGGGATTTTATGAAGTATAGTAAGATGGTTTGTTAAGAGTAATAAACATATGAACTACTACTAAACATCACTTTGCATTTCTCTGTTTTAGATTTCTTGTTCTATTTATCAACTTCATCTAGTACTATTGTAATCCATTCTCAAGTAAGAGCAGAAGAACATTTTCTTAACTCTCTCTTCTAAAATTGTTTCCGCTTTTGAAAGCTCCCCAAAAGAAAAATATGCTTACAAGAAGCGTAATTGTGACTTTAGTAGTGTGAGTTTTTATGTAAGTATACAATAGCATAATTACAGTCACAAAGTGAGAATATAAATACTTATGAAATAATTACAGTCTTGAAAATTTTGTTTTTGTTGAAAACTTAAAAAGAGACACTTAAGTCCGTCATACAAAGTAAGCTTATGTATGAGTCAACAGTGGAGACTTATTTTTTTATTGTAATAAAACATAGCATTCGAAGGAAAAATCATGCAATGTACTCAGAAAGATCAAAAGAGAATGAATGGAAATAAGATTTCCACTTTAGATATTTATGTTAAAAGAAGTAATTGTTACTTCATATTCTAATTATTTGTGTTAGATACAGATTGCAATTCTCATATGGTTACCTAAGTTAAAGGAAAACTTAGTGTAAAACTTAGTTAAAGAGTGAGGTGCATTTACGCATAAATAATAGTGAAAAAGTAGCTAAATTATTGTACGAACATTTTTTGACTTTATCTTCAGGAATAATTTTAGAAATACTATCATTCATTTCATGCTGACATGAAATTTTTTTCATTTTGATATTAAGAATAAATTTGTTATTATTTTATCTAAATAAAAAAAATAGCTGTAATACCCATTTAAATGATGAACTTAATGTTATAAAGCTTAAAATCCTACATGTCAGCATTAATGTCAAAAGAGTTAATTTGATAATTTAACGTGTTTATATTTATAGCAACGTCATTTGAGCAGTATAAATGTGTAACATATGCAAAAGTTTCATAACATGAGACTTTTAATTATTTTTATTTTGAATCAATCAATATATACAAAATCAATTATTAATAAAATGATAAGTCTCATTCACTAAGAATGAAGAAGTTAATGACTTATGGAAAGTCATATTTAATGCGGTATGAAAATCTATAAGTATGAAAACTAGAAACAGTCTTATAGAATTCCATAAATTTATTGATAGAATAATAAAAATAGTTATGTATATGTGATATGACACAAACAAAAATTATTTGAATATTTTAAAGAATCACAAAAGGGGAGATATAAAACCAACTAGACTAGAGAATTAAGTCTTTTCAATCTTATTGATGAGTAAAATATCTAAGTCTCATGATCATCAAGTTGAGTGTGAAATAAGTTCACAACTCACACCTTCTACCATGTTTAAATAATATGTCTAAAATGATATAATGAACTTTATTAGATATAGTTTGATCAATGATAAATCATACTATTCTTCAACTAAGCTTTTAGAGTAATTATTGTGCTTAGTGGGGTCCACTAAGAAGAAAAGCAGAGAAAACATATTAGATACATTTTGCAAATGTTTTAAGATTGGATATGACTTGAAAATGTTATAAGATTATCTATATTTAATATCTAGGGATTCTTATGAAATTTTCAGAAGCATACTCCCTATATCAATTAATGCGTTTTTGTAAGAAACTCAATCGAATCATTGAGAGTGGAGTGGAGTGAAACTCGAATAAGTTTGACAATCATAGTAAAATAGCGCACAAAGAGTTGTGACTATTCTTGTGATGAAACCAAGGATAAGTTGTAATATAATATGTTTACTTAACAACTGAACATGGATTTTTGTGACGATTGAACATTTATTTGACCGAAATGATAAGTTATGAACATTAATTAAATAGAAGGCAATGACCTATGAATTACATAAGGAAGCAGTTGTGGCCTCTGACTATGAGAAATGACATTATGTCATGAAGTCTGATATGTAATATGTGTGGCCAAGACAAAGTGTTGACCATGTTTGATTTCTTCCAATGGTGCAATAATAATTGAAAGTAAATGGATATTCGAAAGGGCCAACATGGTTCGAAATGTTCCAACATTTAAGATGTGATGATAGATTTCAGTTGAATTCATGACTTCGAGTTCAGTGAAACTCATTTCAAATACTTAAATCCAGGATAATCCTAGTCATAATTATATTTTTGAAATATAACATATGGATGTGAAAATAGTTTTCTCTGAATGAAAATTTTGTAAGAGGATGTGTATGACACAACCTTATAATTTTACATCTTCAAGTTACACTAGGAAATTATTCGAGTTTCAACGTCCTTGGATTAAAAGAAACATCTCAGAGATAGAATCTTTCTTTCAGGGAGTTAATCAAAGAAATTTAATAATCACTAAATTGAAGAAGAACTCTAAATTTGTATTTAAAAAAAAACATTTAAATTTATTAGATAGGAATCAAAAAGCCTGACTAATGAAAATACACAAAACGGCTCATATGGCTCATTAAACCTACAACATGGGCACCCGGCCCCAACGCCTACAAACCAAAATCTATAACAAAGACTAACTAGACCTGTAAAACACCAAGTGAGTGACATCCAGCCAAAGGACATTCTTGACATCAAAAGGAAAATCCAAGACCCTGCATGAAGTGCCTGAACCAAACACATGGGCAGAACGTGCAAAATGATCAACAACACCATAGCCTCTTTAAGCACATACACATCATCAGCTCCCCCTATAATACTTCAGATTCTCCTCAAAATAAAGACACATTTCCATAGATAAGAGAACTTTTATGAGAAAACATCCACAAATGAAGATGAATCTGACTCAATCATAGAAACTGAGAATAGATTGGAGGCTGCCACCCAAAGACCATCCAAAACAACTTGAAACTCCACCTCCACATTCATGACCAAAGACCCATAGTCCACTAAGAACAGCAGTCTGGGGAAATCTGAGGCATTTCGAATGATACCACCCCCTAGTAATTGCCGAGCCATCCACATTCAGAGTATGAGCCTCGCCCGGGTCCTAAACCACTCACCGAGCTCTCCTCTGGGTAACCACTAGTTTAGGAATGTGGAGTGATTAGAAGGCCAAGGCATCCAAGGGATGGTAGGGAGATGAAGCCATGAACAAAGGAGCAAGAACAAACAACCACTGATGCACCCGCTAGAATACTATGTTATGCACACCAGTCTTCTCATAAATATATCTATTCCTCTCACACCGAACTCCTAAAGCCCACAGCTAGCCACCACCAAAACCGTAAAGTCCATCTGGCGGGAAGCATGACGTTGAGGGATCCAAGACCATCGTAGCTGAAAAATACTAGAAATGCGAGGCTTATCTAGAATTCTGTTAATTTATCTCTAAAATCCCAAACCAGCTCCCCTTAGGTAAAGAGGTGGTCCAAATACTCGCTTTGACGGGATTCACAAAATTACACCAAGAAGCTAAAGCCACACCCGACCCTATACTCGAGTATCAACCACAATACCATTATTAAACAACCTTTAGGAATCCAAAACCAGTCATACTCCGAAGAAGGCATACGATGAGATACCATGGCATGATATTCAGCAGCTGAGAGTAATACAGACCAACTATCTTTCCACATTGCCATATTCTCATAGTCCTCTTGAAGCTGGACTCTAGTTAGGAAATAAAAGCATTCTTTCATTAAAATTATCATGCAATAAACTCAATAAATATAGCACTAAAACATAGACTTTATCAAGATAAATAATCTCACAACATCAATACAAAAGTCATCGCACTGGAACTACACTAAGGAAATTAGCCATGCTAGGTCATGAAAAAATACATAATTAGAAAAGTAAGAATCCTGACAAATCAAAGTTTTTTCTTCCTCCACGGTCCTCCTATGGTGGTCCACAGGTTAGAAACTCTAAAAAAATTCATGCTTGATATTATTTTCTACTAAATGTGAATGTAACTTCATCTCTGTCAAAAGAAAACTGAATTACCACTGCAGATTTCAAGCTTGTAACATCTATAAATTAGCTTTTTACATCCTTTTTGAGTTTACTTTTCCCTCAATATTTGAGCAAATAAAATGTCTCATAGATAAAAATATATAACAATATCGATATTTTTCTCTCCTAACATTAATACCAATCTTCCAACGTAATTATTATACAAAGCATGAGTAGCTTCTTAAGAATCCACAGTTATAACTAATAATTCTGTATTTTTCAGTTTCACTAAACTTATATCATGTTTTTTAACCATCTAGCTTTAACATTCTCAAATACTCACTGTGACATGGTTTCTCATTATCATGTTTGCGGAGCGGATAAGGGTGATTTGCATTGTTTGATATTTTTGTTGAAAAGAAATTAAAGGATAAATGATGAAGATAAGTTTGTTCGGTTACTTGACGAATTGAAGGTTCAATTCATCAACTAAACCTACTAGGTTTCCAAATTGGGGTGAAATAAAACAAAATCACGTTATCTTGTTTCATATAAAATAATACAATTTTATACATAAATATAATTTATATAGCAATATTAGTTTAAAAATGTAATTGTTATTTTGATTTTACAAATTATTTTCAAAATTTTTCATTTTTCAGAAAATTCAGGTAGTTCATATAGTAAATTAAAAATAAATGGTGCTTCAACCCTTATAGTGTTTTTCATTCCATACTTTGAAAGAAAATTAAATGGAAAAATAGATATACCATGTTAGGGTACCCAAGTTATGTATTCGAGCGAAAAAATTAAGCTATTTTAAATGATACATAAAGGTTTTAGGATAACGATTTAAGATTTTTAAAATATTTTGGTTTTTCAGATTTTTAGTTTCAAGGTTTTGACTTTTTTAGTGTTTTAGAATTTAAGAATTTCTTAGGGTTTTGAGACAATGCCGTTCTGGATCGATTTTAAACATCCAAAAAATACTAAAAATATGAAACTTTAAAGCCCAAAAATTTTAAAATTTTAAAATTTGTGAAAGGGTAAAGATTCGGGACCCATTTAGTTTTTTTTTTCAATATAAAAAATTCTACGGAAAACTACAGAAAGGCGGTATGAACTACCACATTTTTGCAAATCACGGGTGTAACTATCATTTTTTGCAATTTAAAGATTTTTAAGTTTCGTGACTGTTTTGTAAGTAAATATTTTTGCAATCAAGTACAGTTCTAATTTAAACTAATTACAAACTCACCTCAACAAAACTAATCTAAACCATACTCACCCTCAACGCCGCCAGAGTCAGCCCGACCACCTTGTTGCCCATGCTCCCGCTGGGGCAACTCCTCCTCCCCGTCCCGAACGGGATCAGCTTATACGCATAGCTACACTCCATGAGCCACTCGCTGCTGGAGCCTCAATGAGCCACTCGCACAACTAGATCATGGCGCTACCCGTCATCCCTCTGCTCGTCGCGTTCCGCGAAGCCAGCATGAAGCAGTTTCAAGCCAAGTTTGAAGCTTGCAGTGTTTGCAAGATGATTGACGAATGCGGTGGAGCTGGACTTGTGTTCCACCAGTCAAAGCACTATGCTGTCGTTGTGCCTTATGCGGGCACATTCGCATTTGAGGTGTGGATTGTCCCGCTGAGCCACACGTCTCATCTTCAGGAGATGGGCAAGGAGGAGGCTATTGCCACCAGGAATGGGGATGAGGATGTGAAATTCGATAAAACATATGGTGTCACTGCCCATTTAACCTCTCCTTGTGAAAGACCTACAAAAATTCACTCAAATATGTGTTACTCTAGATCTATTTGAGTTGGGGATTTTAGTCGGATATAAGATGTTACCTTCATCTCTTCAGTGAAGGATGGGAAGCCCCCTATAACGATGAATGTCATGAAACCAGATATGAAATCGCCACAACCTGCTCGTCCAAAGATTGCCATGTAGCTTTTGCCAATGTCGAATAAGATGGTACCGACACCTTAAGATAAGGTGATGTATACCACTATCCTTAACCAGTAATATCCCAGAATCTCTGGTCGTATTCACAAATGACCTCTTTGTAAGTGTTCTCAGCTGTTTCCGCCATGTTGCTTTGCTCCCTCTTCTTGTTTTTGCCGGGAGCACTGTCTGGAAGGATGCACTACAGGCTTAAGCGTATAATGAAGAAAGTGCAGTGGTTGTGTATTGAAGTTCTCGATTGATTTGGGAGGTGGCCAATGACGGGAAGCGACTGCGCCAGACGGCAGACATGAGTGTAGCTATGCGTATAAGCTGATCCCGTTCGGGACGGGGAGGAGGAGCTGCCCCGGCGTGAGCATGGGCAACAAGGTGGTCGGGCTGGTTCTGGCTGCGTTCAGGGTGAGTTTGGGTTAGGTTAGTTTTGTGGAGGGTGAGTTTGTAATTAGTTTAAATTAAATCTGGACTTGATTGGAAAATATTTACTTACAAAACAGCCCTGAAACTGAAAAATCTGTAAATTGCAAAAAATAATAGTTACGCCCGTAATTTGTAAAAATGTGATAGTTCATATCCCCTTTCTGTAGTTTTTCCAAAATTCTAAGACTCTTAAAGATTATCTAACATATCACATTTTTAATCGTTATAGTATGTAACTTATATATCATAACAAGGTTCATGCGCTAAGTTAAAATTAAAAATAATCATTGAAATATTAAATCATGCATTAAATGAGGATTAACTTTAAGGGTAAAAATTTTATTTAATAAACAAATATCACTATATTTTGTAATGTCTAAGAAATTACTCAATTTATTGTATAACACCTGACTATGGGTAGTTGAGTTGACTATAAGTCAGGTTCCTGACTCCTACAATTCTCCGGATTCTGAAAAAAAAAAAAAAAACTTATCCTACATCTATCAGTGAGGATTAACTCATGACCATTTTTAGTTTTTTTCACAAAAAGAAAAATTTTAAAAATAATAATATAACAGTATTTATTTTATTTTGTTTTATTTTGGTCTTGCAGAAATCAGGAGGAGAAAAAAGGTTGGGTATATAGCCTGCAGTAATGGAGGAGAGTCAGACTGATGGGTAGGAATGAAATGAAATTCACTCCAAATTCAACCCAAATGAATTTATCTCATCTCTCTCTTCCCTCCATGAACTTTGACGCGTAGCAGTCGCCGTCCGCCATTGTTTACAGTGAGAGATTGAGAGCTCTGAGAGCAGCCTTCGGTGAATCCGTCGCCGAACACTGACAAAACTTCGTACTCGCCGGTTTTTGTAACCTATCGCCAAACTCAGGCGGAGATTCTGGTGCTGCGATGCTTGCTAATGTGAGCCACTGATTCCCATTATATCTCAAGGTGAACATCTTTCTCTGACTACTCGTTTATTCTTTTTCGAAGCGATATTCATGTTGAAATGATACCCCTTTGGGTTTTTGAATTTGGGATTTTAGGGCTTCTCTTTGTTGATCGTTTTATGTGTTTGGTGTTTTATGTTTGGAGTTCTGGTTAGGTTTAAGCTGGTTAGGTGAAACTCGGGTTTGGTTTTGAGTGCATTTGTGGAGGATTAAAGGTAGGGGCTTTTGGCATTTGAAGAGTGGATATGGGGGATGCTGGAAAGGCCAGTGATGAGATGATGTAGGGGGGTCAGTCTTCATTTGGGACGGTGCATTCCTCTATGCCAAAGCACAACATGTCTTTGAATCATCAACTTGAGTTGACTCACTTGAACACATCTCTGAATGGTGCGCCTATGCAGCATTTTGGGCAAGGACATGGCGTTGATTATGGGAAGAGGGCTATTGTATCTCCTTCACACAATGGTCAGATTCCACCACTTTCCCCTTATTCACACTTACCATTGTCGCGTACGTCTGTTCAGTCAATGGGTTCCCAGAGTTTTGTCCGTAGCCCCTCTCATTCACGATCTTTGTCCCAACCACAGGTCTTTAACCTTGATTTGTTGCCTCCTTTAAGCCCATCTCCTTTCCGGGACTCTCCCCCTACGAATCCGCTTTCTGTAGACATCAATATGGATGATAGAGATGCAAGTTCACATTTTTTGCCTCCTTCGTCTTATGCACGTACTAATGGGGCTACTCGCCCTGGTGAGAGCTTACCTCCTCGCAAAGCTCATAGGCGATCTAATAGTGATATTCCATCTGGCTTTTCTATGGTGATGCAGTCTTCACCTCCACTTCTTCCTCTAAAGAGTCCGACTACAGTGGAGAGGCCTGCATCTGATAGAGAAAATGGAGCCAGGACCAATCAAAGTATCAGTAGAACAAGCTGGAATAAGGTTATTGATAATAATGGTGAAGTAACTGGGGAGAGGAAATCTGAAGGAGAGGTTATAGATGACTTATTCAATGCATATATGAACTTGGATAGCATTGATGTAACTAAACCAGCTGTGAATGGCGAGAAAAAAACAAATGAACATCGTGAGGACTTGGACAGCCGAGCTAGTGGATCTAACACAAATGCAGGGGAAAATAGTGATAATGAGGCCGAAAGCAGCATAAATGAAAGCGGCAATGGAATTGTGAAGGTAGGAACCAGTGGAAGTGGTTGCACTCAGAAGAGGGAAGGAATCAAAAGAAGTGCAGTTGGAGATATTGCCCCAACTGCTAGACACTATAGAAGTATTTCCATGGATAGCTTTATGGGTAATATGCACTTTGGTGAAGAGTTGCCAAAACTGCATCCCTCTCCTGGTCCTTGCTCTGGCGAGATATCACCAAGTAACTCATTGGAAAAGAATTCAAATACCTTCAGCTTGGAATTTGGAAATGGTGAGTTTAGTGGTGCTGAGCTTAAGAAAATTATGGCTAATGACAAGCTTGCAGAGATTGCACTGGCAGATCCCAAGCGTGCAAAAAGGTACTGCTTTTAGATCATTTACTTTAGTGTAACATTGCTGCTCTTTAACTTATGAGGACACGCATATGTGCCCCTTCTGGTTGATTTGTTCATTGTCTAGGATATTGGCAAATCGCCAGTCTGCTGCTCGTTCTAAGGAACGAAAGATGAGGTACATCTCTGAACTTGAACACAAAGTTCAGACTCTTCAGACTGAGGCCACCACATTGTCTGCTCAGGTTACTATACTTCAGGTCAGTGCTTGCAACCTTTTGTAAGTTTTACTAGGCACCATAAATCTATTTATGTTTATTTTACACTTCCCAGAGAGAATCTGCTGGGCTATCCAGTCAGAATAATGAGTTAAAATTTCGCCTTCAAGCCATGGAGCAGCAAGCACAATTACGTGATGGTATGGATCCCTGCATATGTACAGTTACAAGCTATTACTAATTTGGCACAGTTTGTTGATCGTATTTGTTACTTTATTCTGTATGCACCCCTAGGATTGCAAAGGTAATAGACTTGCAGCCCCATATTTGTTTGTCTTTGTGCAATTATATTTTGGCGTTCAATTTGTTGGTTGATCCGGTAAACAAATGTGTCAAAATGAACGAGGAGAATGATAGATGTGGCAAATTGATGTGGCTGTCAATGTTTTTAGGTCACCAAAATTTCTTCTTCATGTACCTAACCTGTATGGAATTATTGTCTTTAATTTGCTAGCCTGTTTTGTACCATTTGAAGTTGCTTTATCAACCCTGCGATCCATTAGGGTGAAGATACTCTATTTATTTACCTACCTATCTGATTGGCTGTACGCCTTGATAACTGATGTGGATATTCATGTCCTCCTTTTTATGACCAAACTTATTGACAAATGTGGCAGCTCTAAGCGAGGCACTATCAGCTGAGGTCCAAAGGTTGAAGCTTGCGACTCAGGAGCTTTCCAACAATGTCCAGATGTACCAGCAACAGTCGTCTCAATACAACACACTACGGAACGGCATGAGTTCAAAGCACGATTCAACCAATTAGCCCATTGCGGATCTTCAAGGCTCCCCAACTACCAGTATATGTTACATATTATTTATCAATTACTTATTTATAACGCTGATATTAAATTCCTACATATTGATTTGTTCATTGAATTCTAGAAAAAAGGCTGTCCTGTCGTATATCACATTTTGTATCTGGGTCTCAATATGTAATATCAACTAAAAAAGCAAAAAGCATCTGTCCAGGCTTTCTTTCATCTGTTTATTTCATTTATCAGACCAAATATTTTCATATATAGTCATTTATTATACCAAATGTTGTTATTTCGAAATTAGTAAGAGAAATTAGTAAGGTTAAAGACTAGAAACTCCGTAAATAAGATTAAAAATTCTATGATAATTATATTTTTTATGTTACTCGTCTCAGTAGAATAGAAATCTTATCATATTTATGATTATATTTTCTTGTAAATTTGGAGTTTCAGTGTGATGGGGACATAAGAGTCTAGTTCAATTGCCGATGCAGCCAAATTATTGAAACAATCTAGTTTTTTTGTTGTATTCATATCTCTTGTTATGCAGCTCCAACTCAGTGAAAGCCCAGCCTCCGAGTGACTCTAACTCATGCTTTTTATCATTGAAAATGATCTCACAACCAGCTTTACTATCTTAACTATTTGTTTTACATTGAAATAAAATTTAATTTAAACCTCACTTTTAATTTTGCAACGGACCTCTATAATGTCGGGACCGGCCCTGAATTATTCTCACATGTGTTTCTCAGCAATTGTTATAAAACCTTAATAGTGAGCATCAGAGCATGATTATGAATAAGAGCCCTGACATAATGTGAAAATAGACAAGTTTGATTTTAAAATCTTCGAGATATAGATATAAGAATTGTGTGCAAAGTAGTTGTGGCTTTACTGGAATCCAAGTAGGAAATGATAAATAAAGAAATTGGAAGTTGTTGGATTGACAAGCCTTAGGTCCAATGCATCAGTATTTGGCGAAGACAATTGCAGTTAATATTAAAGAAATAAATCACATATTTGGCGAAGACAATTGCAGTTAATATTAAAGAAATAAATCACATACAAAGTACTCTAAAAGTTTATCGACATGTACGATAAGCAATTTTGGGCCCATAAGTATTTCTTAAAGATGAGTTGACCAGTACAAAAATGAAAAAGTTTGCTAGTGTAGCAGAGTACTTATTAAAACCGAACCGGATCGGTCGGTTCAACTGGTCGAATGTGAACCGTTGATTGGTCCGGTCCGATTTCACCCACATTACCGTTGTGCATCCAGAACCGGATTCAACGGGACCGAACCGGTGAAAACCGGCTAAACCGTTATGAACCGGCCGATTTTTGAAAACCGGTTCAATATTTAATTAATGTACAAACCATCCTAATTAATAAAATCTACAAATAAATGTTAATTAAAAGCAAAATGTGCTTACTGGGAATCGATCCTAGGAACTAGGAATTCTTGGACCATCCCACTTCAGTTCGACCATGTCAAATTCTGTAATATTTACTATCGTTACATAAATATATAAATAAAATTATGAGTAATCAGACCGGCGGTCGAACCGGTCCGGTTTTAATAACTTAAAGGAATTCATCTCAAGTTTACTCAGAGATTATTCATAGTTGAGATTGTATTTGATGATGAAGTGCACACTCAGATGAAGATGGATCCTCGACGATAATCTTCTTAGATGAAGGGCTCAAGCCTGGTTTCAAATTCATGGAATTTGGATTAGTAGTGAGATTCATTACGGATCGGCCTCCGGTGGAGAAAATATGTAGACATATTAGTTGTCATTGGGGTTTGAAAGAAAAGTCGACAGTAGGTGTCCTAGACACAAGACATATGTTGATTATGTGTGGCTCACGAGAGGATTTTATGGAGGCTCTAGCCTATGGTTCTCACCAGATTGGTTCAGCTTTTTTTGCCCCTTCTAGATCATTTGATAAAATTGGAACGATACACAGCTTGGAACCCTATGTAGAGCCCCTGGAACGTTTCCAAAAGCTGATAAGCGCACTCTGGGTTTGATAAATTTTACTTTCATAAGAGTGTGCGTGCAGGTTGGTTTGGCTAAGCCGCTGCCACGTGGATTGTGGGTTGGCTCCGCGTCTAACCAACATTGGGTTGAGGCTATTTATGAGGGAAAGCTACTGTATTGCTCTAAGTGCAAGCGGCAGGGTCATTCAGTTGGAGAATGTCGAAAGATGATTTTGTATTCTGGAAGTAAAAAGGACGATGACTCTGGAATGTTGTATCAGAGAAATTGGGCAGATGACATCGGTGCAAGAAAGGTGAACCAAAGGCCTACTCAGTCGATTTCGCAACAGTGGGTTGATGTAAAGGGCAGTGGGAGTCGAGGTGGTTTAGAGAAAGAGCATAAATTACCAGCGGAAAGAGGGAACCGATTTGATGCATTACTTCACGTGGGGAAGGAAGAGCTACAGGGCCATGCAATTCCCATGCATGCTCTCTAATTTTCGAAGTAGATATTGGCTTGAAAAGGACTCCCGAGATGAGGTTAGAGACCGTTTAAGATAATGTGCGAGTTGAGCTAGGAGGTTATCGGGGACCGGGGTCCCTAGTGCGCCATCATTTTACTTCTTTAGGCCAGAAGGCGGTAGGACCGAGGGATGGAAGTTAGAGCCTGGCCATTGTACCATAGGAAGGCCCTCAGATGAGAGCTGAAATTGAGTCACCACAGCGAGGCATAGTTTTGTTCCAAGTGCTGGATGAGAAGCCAGTAGTGGAGTCTGGGTCGCATGAGCGAGGATTGGAGCTGCCTCAAGAACAGCAGTGGATTAGGGCCGAGTTGTAGAGCCTCAGGGTTTCAGACTTCGGGCTATCGGATTGGGCGAGGTCTGAATTGGCGAGTGTCAAGGCGTTGAGAGATAGCCTAACAGGCTTCAGAAATCACTGGAGATATGAGGAAGGGGTGGCCATCCAATGTCATGAAGTGATGATCTCTTCGGCCTTTATGAGAAATCTTCAGTCTGGATTGGACTATGCCGCAGATATGATGATTTTTCATGGGCATCAGAAGACTATGGACCCTACTCCGTACCGATGATCCTTCCCATTTTCTGATGATAATGACACTGGGAAGGATAATAAGCCGAGATTATTGATTCAGGAGGTTCAGATGTTGAGGAGCGGATTGTTAGCTTGCGGCGTGAGCTTGACTCATCTAGGAGGCAGACAAGGTGTGCCTCCTAAGTGCCAAAAATCCCTACCATTTCTTAGTTATTTTGTTTCTTTGTTGGAGCCCGAGATGTATTTTTAATAGATGTACTATGGATTTTCTTAAAGTTTTGATGTATAGTCATCGTCCTTTATTTATTTGTATCTTAGAGCTAAAAGCCTCACAATCGAAGCTTGCTCATTTGGGTCGAAGGTTGGGCGTATCAAAATCATTTTTAAGATTTTTCCTGAATTAATCACATATGACTGTTATGGGGTTCGGAAGTAGATGTAAATCTCAAGCTTATAGCGGATTAGCATATTAACTTAGAGGTTAAGATATGCTCATCGAGTCTTGTCTTTTTTTATGCTTGTATTTACACCCAATTCTCTTTTCATGCCAGATCCCGGTTATGGGATGAGTTTCGATGATTCGGAGCTTCTATTCCTTCTTTTGGCTTCTTATGAGGAATTTTAATGTTATCACAGACTGGACAGAGAAGAGGGGAGGGAGGATTCATGTTGACAGAAGTATGAAGGATTTTAGCCAAATTATCTCAGACACTAGTTTGGTTGATTTGGGGAGTGCGGAAAATCAGTTTACTTGGTGCAATAACTAATAAGGTCTGAGGTGGGTGTACACGCGGCTTGATCGAGTTCTTGCTAATGTCACAGCTATGTCTATGTTTCCCGACTCGAATATTATTTTTTTTAGTCTAATCATCGGCCTCTATTGATTAAGGTGAAGAATACTATCTTCTGAAAGACTTTTCCCGAAAGAATTTTCCCTCGTATAACTCGATGTGGGCCTTGCATGATGGGTTTTTAGAGGTTGTTCGTTGTTCGTGGTCTTCCTCTGATGAAGGCCCACCTATGCAGAGCCTCTCAGCCAAGCTGAAGAAGCTGGGGGTGTTCTTCCGAGGTGGAACTAATGGTAATCTCTCCAAGAAGATATCCAAACAGAGGGTTGTTCTTGAGGCAACTGAGTCTTCAATGTCAGATGGTTGGTTAGATGAGGGGAATCTATCTTAAACATAGCCCATGTAAAGCTAGCCATATTTCTCAAGATTCAAAGCTAGCTTGTGGAGGAGAACCGTTGTATGAGCTGGTAAAAGAAGGGGATAGTAACTCTCATGTCTTCCATGTTGCTATGAAAGACCGTCGTGCCCAATCCCAAATTCATGTTTAGCTGCCTAATGGCTCATGTAATGGGGAGCGGGGTGCTATTAGGTATGCTATTGTCAGGTATTTTGAGGACCTCTAACTGGCTTTGGCGTGTCCACTAGATGAGCAGTTACTAGGCACATACTTCCTCAGATTTCTGTAGATAAAAATTCTCAGTTGGGGAGAATTTCTAGCATGAAGGAAGTTTGGCAGGTAGTGTGGAGTATGGATGAGTCTAGTGCTCCATGGCCAGATTGGTTTTCTAAAGCTTTCTATAGGCAGTGTTGGAATATCGTGGTAGTTGATCTTCTTAAGGTGATCCAGTGGGTTTTCAAGGGTCACAGCTATCTCCCAGCCTCGATTTTAGCTACGCAGATTGGTGAAACCGTCGTTGTGCTGTCTCACGCAAATAATTTTATAATACTTATTCTCACTAGTTAGCAGCAAGTTCAGGATCGAACAACAAGGACTGAGTTCCTAATACATTGGTGACTAGATAATTGACAAGTACAAGACACAAACTATGGGGGTTTTAATTGGAAAGAATCTAATATGCACACGAAGTAAAAGTGTCAATGAGATAAGCATGTAATTCAAGTTGCTTAACTTGTGAGATTATTGATAATTGATGATAAAGATGAAATTCTAATTATGAGTTGAATTCAGTAAACATATATGCACCGATCATCATGTGACTAGTCACTAAGGGCTATAAAAGTAGACATAAGAAATGATGTAGGAACATGGTGCTCTCCACTACTCCCTTGAAGATCGTTGTGTGGCAGATTAGACTGCTCCTCATTGTCTTGGTCGTGTCAAAGATAGATTTAAAAAAGACTCTTTGAACCCTCTTGAACTCTCTTTACGGAGGCGTGACTTACCTTAGAGTTTGATAGGGCAGTAATTTATCCTATTTTAGGTACTTATACTTAGTATATTTGAGTTATTTCTGAGTGATTATGGGTGATTTATAGTTGATTTTGTCTCTTGTAGGTTAAATATGAAGAAAAGTGGTTTGGGAAGAAGAAAAAGATGAAAACAATGCAAATTGGATTAAAATCGGACAAAAGGCCAAGTTCAGGGGTCAAATTATCAAAAGAAGAATCTCAGGGGCAAATCTGTAATTATGCAGAACAATAACTCGACCCAAGTCGAGTTATCTTTTAAGAAACTCGACCCAGATCGTGTTTCATGGCGGCGCGCGGCCCAAAACTCGACCCAGATCGAGTTTACGCGTGGCGAGCCCAGAAAAGGTAGTATCTAATTCTCCTTAAGGAACCCTTTTGAGGATATGATTTCTACCGAAAATAGCCAAAGGTGACATATCATCTATAAATAGAAGTCTAGGGCTCATTTTTCACATCTTCGCGCACACAGGAGCCCGTGGATTCTGCCGTTCAGAGTTGGAGCATCACGAGACTAAGCTTTCTTCTACCCTCTTAGTTTTACTCTCATTATTACTGTGATTGTATCGCTCTGATGCGTAGTGAGTAGTCTCTCTATTCTAAGATCCTACGTATCCTAAATTGTTATAAACTCGGATTCATGTTATTTATTTAAAAGTATTTTCATCCATAATTATTCGTGCTCTTTGAAGATACTACGTATGACTGGTGTAGGATTTATTGATGAATTTATCTTGCATTTATTATTCTAGGGACGCCTCAGAACGTGTTTATTAAGAGTTTAAATATGCATGTTTTAAGAACTGAGTTTAAGATATAATCTATTACCCTCTAAGTTAGGATATTCCATCCCATGAAGACCAGAATCGGGATGGGTTGGATATTTCACTTTGTTGTAGTCAATGACCCTAGTCAACCGAAGATCAGAATCGGGAGTTGGCCTAGAAATATTTAGCAGTTTATTTATTCTGCTGCGTGTTTAGGAAATATTAGTATATCACCCTTTAACTAATATTTGTGAGCTACGAAGATCAGAATCAGGAAACAACACAACACGAAATCAATTGTAGTCAATAATTTACTACGTAGGAACACTCAAAAGTCAGACTTGCCTGTGAATTATTAAGTGATATGTCGTATTATTAATATTGCATGATACATTGTGGATGATTACTTATGCTTTAAGGATGACATGAGAGTTTGCACACAACTTAGGTGAAGTAGAAATCCTAGGATGTTTCCATAATCTGAACACGACCTTCCCTTTCACCATTACTATTGTTTTGCGTAGTTCTTAATTCAAATCAAAAACCATTCGTCTAAGATTAAATACTCATTAGCCAGGATATTAGTGCCTTTGAGCCTTACTTGCTCATCTGGGTTCGACTCGGACTGCCCGATTTTATTTGACTACAACTGATCCCTGAAACATAATATTGACAAATATATAGGATCAAAAATACACACTGTTAGAGTTCAAGCTATGACCTATTGATCATATCTAATGTATATCTTGTGGAGATAATGATAAAAGTCGGACTTATCGGCTTATGGAAATCATAATCAGTTTTGAAGTAAAATTAAGAAGCATATCTTCCAAGAAAGTTTGTTTGCTTTTTTAATAGATATCCACCGAGAATGGACTCTTACTTCTTATAGAAACTTGTATAAAATTATCTGAGATTTCCATAGCCTCTCGAAACGCATAAATCTGACAGCTGGTGTGAAAGTTATGCCTCTCAAATCATGGAAGGTTTATGCAGATTGGATGTAGAAATTGCTATTAGCTGCGTGCACGTCTCATTTAAGTGTCGTGTGCACGGGTATTGCGTGCGGCCAATGACCACGTCATCATCTTCCTTCTTTTCTCTATGTGACATGTGTCATTCCACCCCACACACAACAATGACCACGTCATCATCTTCCTTCTTTTCTCTATGTGACATGTGTCATTCCACCCCACACACAACAATGACCACTGTCTACTATCTGATTTTCTTCGTTTGTCCGAATTATGTTCCAAAACTGCCCTTTTTGGCTCGTTTTCATATTAAGACCTTAAATCAGTCTGAAATAAAAAAAATAGTTAAAACTATTAAATAACACTCAAGAACGGTTAAGAATTAAGCAATTTAAGTATAAATAAGACAGATTAATTTGGTCTCATCAAATATCCAACATTAACCCCTCATCATCCATTCATCTTTGAACAAGAAATAAAAACTTAGGGTATAGCAGCAAACACATGTATTTCATATGTAGTTCAGTTTTTATGTATCTTCACCTTGCTATCAATCTATTATCCAAACTTGCAACCTAATTCACATACATATCTAACAAATAATTATGATGAAGACAACATCATTTACATCAATCTTTTATCTGTAGGCACATGTCTTCACATATATCCACCCTTCTCAAGAATAACTGATAAGACCGTCATTGACAGTCTTATGTAAATAAATTTATAAAACCTGATTGCACTAGTTAATAGCAAGTACATGGTCAAACCACAGAGATTGAGTCGCAAACTTAAATAACTAAGACAACTTCAACAGTAAGACAATGAAAAGACTCCAAAATATTAGGGGTTTAGAAATAATGATGCAAGTAAATAGAATATTTAAATATGAAAGCAGATAGGAAAAGCATGTAGTTCAGGTGACTTTCGCTTGTGAGATTAATGATCCTCGATATGAAAGATTAAATCCTGCTCATGTACTGAATTCAGCAAAATATACATTCATGTTACCGAGTGTAGTTAGTTGGTCCTATTCTACATTCATGAGAACTTTTGGTTTAAGCGAGACTTGGATTGATCTAACTTACAGGCACCAATGTAATTGCTGGTATTCCATTATGGTAGAAGGAAACCCCCACAGTTTCTTTGAGGCAGGGAGTGGTTTGAGGTAGGGGGACCCCTTATCTCATGGCCTTTATTCTTATGGATGCTTTGAGTAAAAGATTAAATAGTCTAATCAGCTAGAAGATTATCAAACCTTTTCTTTGTTCAAGAAGAGTTCCGGTAGTGTCTCGTCTATTATATGCAGATGATCTTCTGATCTTTACTAATGGTGCTATTAAATCACTGAATAAACTTATGGATTTGATAAATCAATTCTATAACTCCTTTGGTTAGGAAGTTAACAAAGGCAATAGTAATATTTATTTAGCTAAAAGGGCATCCCTTAGTTATAGCAACCGGGCTCAAAGGATCACTGGCTGTCATGTTGGTAAATCGCCTTGTATATGTCTTGGTGCTCCTCTATTCAAGGGTAAGGTTAAAGCCTCTTTATTTGACAATCTAATAAAGAAGATTTAGAGGAAGATTTGTGCCTGGGAGGTCGAAGCTTCTATTTTAAGTTGTGCCCTCTAATTAAGCTTTAGCTGTCATTAATTCTGAAACATGTTGTTAAAGCTTCTATTCTAGTTAATGTCTCACCCCAATTTGTTCAAAATTAATCAAAAATGTGTTTTGAAAATTTAAAAAAATCATGACAAATATTTTAAAAATGAATATAAAAATCTCTGAAACAAATTTATAAAAAAAAGCTTTGATATCACTGTTGGGATAATGTACATACGCCACACATCAACTTTCTATACCAAAAGACACAAATCTGGATACGACAGTCATGCAAAAAATAAGTTGCACAGAATTACATTTTAAATAATTGATTGAGCTTGATATGAGTCTTTTAAAACCCCACGCACGTCACGCACAATACCTCTATTGGTATTCATAACAAACAGGATTAGCATCGTGGATACTATCACTGTAGAAAAGCATCATATGATCCTCTGCCTCACTGTCTCTCTCGTATAAGTATGTAGAATGAAGTCATATGCTAAACCCAGTGGCGGATGCATAGTTTGGTTAGCGGGGTCAGATGACCCCGCTCAAAAAAAAATTCTTTATCATTATACGTTGTATTTTAGGTCATGAAATTCAAAAAATATTATAGTTAACCCTTTTAAAATCAAAATGACCTCTGTCAAATATAAAATATACCTTATATATACCTACAGAGTATCAATAGTTGATGATTGACCTCTCTGAATATCTTTTCTGGATCCGCCCCTTGCTAAACCCTAACCATCTATTTATACTAATGGTGGAAATTCAGGCTTTGGGCTCAATAACTCATGCTAATAAGATGTGTGCTGGCACAGTTCATATTTGATTTGAACCTAATTCGTTATTTCGGAACATAACTATGTGTGACTTTATGAGTTTATTCATAGTTAGCCATGAGTCAAGATTGCTTTAGCCCAACAATAATATGCAGTCCTTGGAACAATAATACAACTCAAAAAATGAATAAAGAATTGGTTCATTCGAGACAATAAAAACACTCAGTTATTACGAGTCCATATTAGGGGAGAGCATCGGTCGGTTAACCGAACCGAAATAACTAAATTCTAAAAGTTTCGACCGATAACCGAACCGAATTACATGGTTAACCGACAATTCACTTAATTCGGTTATCAGTCAAACATTCAATTAACTGAATTAACTAAATGAAATAAATATGTTTAATAAATCATTATATTTAACCGAACTCAAAAATTACTCTTCCATTAACCGAACTGAATTAACCAATTTTTAATTTTTGACCAAATTAACCGAACCAAATTAATTCGGTTAAATTATATCAGTTTGGTGAATTGGTTTTCACCGAACTATGCTCTCCCCTAGTCCATATAACTAGTTTAATGGGCACATGCCGATAAATAAATCTCTTAGGTTTGAATTTGATCAATTTGAATGAACTTAATGTTTTATTTAGATGAATTAAATATTCAATTCAGTCAAATATTGGTTGATTTTCGTGAGCTATTTATTCATTTTCAAATTCGGAAAATTTCATTTTAGAAATTACACATTTTTGTTTTAATGACCACACTACTTCTCAAATCTATTTTCATAAGCATCATCCTCAATCTTTAAATTCAAATATAAAATTAATTAATCTATGAATATTGTATATGTTTATCTTAAATAAATTAATATTTTGTTTGAAGGAATTGAGTGTTGAATATTATTTGAAAATTTATCTCCCTTTTGAATGAAATGAGTGTGATTGAAAATAACAAGAAAATATTTTTGATCATCACAATCAATTAAATTTTGTTAATTTGATTTCTAGCACTTAATTTAAGAACATTTTTTATAATACAAGTCATCATTCTCTCCCATTATTTCTACACCTTAAATTGAATTGAATTTATTATCAATCAAATATGAGAGGTTGAAAATGGAAATTTGATGATATTAAGGAAATCAATTAAAAAAGAAAAAGAGAAGACTTTTTGAAAATTAAAATTTTCAAACTGATAAAACATCATGTCAGTGGAAAGTGAACATTAATTGAAATTTCAGAATAGGACCCATAAACGATTGCGCAAAGGGAGATATAACAATAAATGAAACAGAAATGAAATAATCTTCTTCATTTTAATCTAATTTTTTTATCTTGATTTGATTATTCTCGTATGTCTATATGCATTATAGACTTAACACAATTAGTTTTGGTTTAAGAAATCCATTGCTATACCATAAGGTCATGTTTGGTAGCGAGTATGGGATTAGAGAGTATTTATTTGTATCGAGATTAATTATCTCATGTAGTTTGCAGGGATTATTAATGTTGATTTTAAAGAGTAAAATTTACAACAGTGAATCAAACGTGCTACCAAAGTATTAATTATCATATCTTATTGCTATCAAACAGGAGCTAAAAGTATAACCGAACTCGAGCATGATTTTGGAGAAAGAAAAAAAAATTGAGAGGAAATAATTGTTCTTTACTTTTTTTTTTTAAGGGAGAAGTTAAGGGATTTGAGGAGTTGATAAAAAGACGATTATACACTCATATTCATTACCTTCTTCAGTTTAATTTTTATATTTGAATTATTTTAATAATTTCGTCACTTTTTAATATTACTCTTCAAAATTAACAGACACCTTAAAAAAATTGCGGGATAAGCTAGCCATAGCTTACGAAACGAAGCCGTATCACACTACCCAAAATATCTTTGAAGCCCTAAAATAAAAATGTGAGAGCAGTTTGTGTTTGGCCCGCCATTGATTATTGAGTGCTTAGTTAGTGATCGATTGACGATGGAAGAGTCGTCAGCAGCAGTCCTCGTCGAACAGCAGCCGAAGGCCATTATAACCGATCAACCGGCTAGCAAGGACGTCATGTTGCTGACGCCGGAAGAAATGGTGGCCAAAGCGATAGCTCCGGTTAAGCGTGAATTCCTTCGCCCGCCGCCTCCTCGAAATTCCCAAACTGAACCCAACGACGACACCGCCGAATCAAACGGCGGGGCCTCCAAATTGGTGAAGGACAAGAAGTCCAAACGGCAGCTCAAAAGGGAACGCCAGCAGGTAATGTCTACAGAGTGTGCAATTTTTAGTTATAGGATATTGAGTGATTATGCGTCATGGTGGTTCGTGCCTGAAAGGTGCCATTTTGACGGCGTTGGGGATTGGTTCTTTTGGGATGGCGCAGGAACAGAAACTGGTGGTTCATATCTGTCCTATAGTTGCCAAGACTGGCGAGGTTGATGCATGCCCTTATGGACAGAAATGCAGGAACAGTCATGATATTGAAGCTTACAAGGCTCAGGTACCAATATGTAGCATTTTTAGGGATATATGATGTTTATTGTACTAGCATTTTGATAACTGCAATGAATGTGTTTGGTGGAATGCAGAAACCAGCTGATTTGGAGGGGAGATGCCCCTTCATTGGCATGGAAGGAAAGTGCCCCTATGGGCTCTCCTGTAGGTTTTGGGGCTCACATCAAGATGGATTTGTGGTTGATGGTGCCGAAAATGAAAATATAGTCTCTGAGATGAATATGTTTAAGAAAGATGTTCAGAAGCTACTTTGGAAGAACAAAATGCGATTTCCTAAGGCTGATGCTGTAATTAAGTCTTTGGGGCTCCAGGTGTGGTTGCACCCCTTTCACTACATTTTGTTTTTGTATATAGGTTTTGTAAGCATGCTGTGAGGCACAATGAACTTGCTGGTCAACATCATTTGTTGAATCATGCTCTTTGAAAGAGTATGATTGCACTAAACAAAACAAGAATGTGATGTTACAATCCATTAAACATCACTTGTTGATCTAGTTAACTCCAACTGTATTTGTTGTAAATTTAATATGTTTATATTGGTGCACAATTGTTGATTACTTCGGAATTTATCACAGGAAAAAAGTTACTACAATAAGAAAAATCTTGATGACAAAGAGGTCGAGACAATCCCAAATGGCTCTGATGCAAAGAATGGTGATGGCTGCTGTGCTGCAGTCAATGATTTGAATGTTGAAGAGGAGCAAGCTCAGGAAGTTCCTGAGCAGGAGCAGGACAATAGTGCAATTCATAATGCTGTCAATGGTGATAGGGATAGACCTTCTAAAAAACTGAAACCTGAAGTGGAAGTGAACGTTTGCCATGATCAGTCGGGTGTGTGATAAATTTTGCTTAGTTTTTTTTTTTTGATCAGGTTTCATCATTCTCTCTTGATTGATTTGAATATCTCGTGTTAGGTTTGACTGCCAGTGAAGAATTAGAGAAAATTTGCCCTGAGATGGAAGCAAAAAGTATGGCTGAAAGCATTTCGTTGAATTCTGACATGATTCTCAAGTCCCACCAATGTGAGAAAAAGCTCATTGATTTCAGCGATAAGTTATATCTGGCTCCTCTGACTACTGTTGGCAATCTCCCGTTTCGAAGAGTGTGCAAGATTCTAGGAGCTGATGTTACTTGTGGTGAAATGGCAATGTGTACTAATCTCCTGCAGGTTTGTGGCTGATTTATTTTAATCATGATTCGTAAGAAAAATGTTTTATTTATGTGATTTTCTCTTTCGCAGATGGTGCTAGAAATATTCTATGAACATAATGTTATTTTACATGTTATAACTACTGATTTGACGGATTCAGTGTCAAAGGAGCTAACAACTATTAGATTGACTGTACTTTCTTCTTATTCTTGGTAGTTTTGAATTTTGCTGCTTTGTCTCATTTAGTTGAAGAACTCAAGAGGGGTTTTATCTTCGTTAAGTAACATACTGTGGTTGTAAACTAACACACCCCAATGGCATCATCTTCACATTTTATTTTATTGCTGAGGTACTTAAACACCATTTAAGGGTGTGTCCATAAAGATCACCTAGGTGATACGACCACCGGGTGAATCTACCCTTTTATTCGTATTGAATATTTCTATCGCCTTGATCATTTATCAGATAGGTGATATTTCTAGGTAATAGGGAGCAATTTGTATGACCCCAAAAACCCAAGTATCACCTTGCATGGGTGATGTTTTTTATTTTTGTTTCACCCAAACTTTGATAATATTTAGTCAACATAGAATTTATAATTAATAAAAAAGTATAGTCAGAATAGTATTAAAATAATATAAATTAAAAATAAATAAATTTATATATCTAATTAGATTAAGTTATATAACCGTGATTTTCACATCACTTAGGTGATTGTATCATACTTAAGTGTTACGAACTGTATTCTTTTTGTTAATGTGGCCCCACATTTTGTAACTGATTGGTCAGCCGAGTATGTGATACACTTTAATTTCTGCTGTCAATAAACCACACTTCTTTTGGAATATATAGAGTTGGATATGGTGTTTCTTTCTTTCATAGAAACCGTTTGTTTTTGTTTTCATATTCATTTTTCATCTAACAATCCTTGAAGAATTTACAGAGTGAACGTCTTATTCCCGTAATTTGACAGGGCCAAGCTTCTGAATGGGCACTGCTGAGACGACACCCATCGGAAACCTTGTTTGGAGTGCAAATATGTGGTGCATTTCCAGACACTGTGGCTCGTACAGTTGAGCTCATAGATCGAGAGTGTGAAGTTGATTTCATTGACATAAATATGGGCTGCCCAATTGACATTGTAGTGAACAAGGGTGCTGGATCAGCTCTTCTTACAAAGCCCGTGCGTATAAAGAATGTTATACAGGCAGCTACTGCAACAGTTGATAAGCCTATCACTGTCAAGGTACTCCAAGTTCTTTAATCGTGTGCTTAAACTGGCTGTGCTGTTTCAGAAATATTTTCTTTTCACTTCATGCTGATACCTGAACCAATGAGTTGATTTCTTTCTTCATACTTTAGGTGCGGACAGGTTACTTTGAAGGGAGAAACCGTATTGATTCTATTATTGAGGATATTGGTCATTGGGGCGCTCATGCTGTGACAATCCATGGTAGGTCTCGTCAACAGCGTTATAGTAAGCTTGCTGATTGGGAATACATATATCAGTGTGCGAAGAAGGCTCCCCATTCCTTACAAGTTTTAGGAAATGGGGATGTATTTTCCTATTTAGACTGGAACAAGCATAAGGTTGAATGTCCTGAGCTGTCTACTGAGATGATTGCTCGAGGGGCCCTGATTAAGGTCAGTGTTCCAGGCATCAGTCTACAAATAAACACATGTTATCCACTAGTGTTACATCGATTGATATTTTATCTGTTTGATTTTTTTTTTTGAATTTTCAGCCTTGGATATTCACTGAGATTAAGGAACAAAGGCACTGGGATATTAGTTCGGGAGAAAGACTAAAAATATTGAAAGATTATGTTCAATTTGGCCTTCAGCACTGGGGTTCTGACACGAAAGGTATATTTCAACTATCTGTCAAACATGACGTTGCATTGTAGATACGAACAAAAACTCTAATTTTTTTTCCTATAAATGATTATACGTGCTAGGGGTGGGACCAGTATTCAAGGCATTATAAACGATGAACAACCTGAATATTTTGTTAGTTTATTTGTCTGTTTCCATTTTTATGAGCTTAATTACATTTTTAACCAAAAAGGAGTGAACGCCCAATCCGGTTACCTAGGGTGTATATAAAAATGAGCTGAGAGCTGTACAAGGCTGTCTAGCCACACACAAAGCCACCAGAGTGTTTTAAATGTATATGAGCCTTTTCTTATATCATCTCTAGATAGTTTCAGTTAACTTTCGTTTATTAAAGAAAAGGAGAAAGATCGGGTAGCAACCAAAATGACACATTAAAAATGTCTATAAAGCTCTATATGAACAGAAGGCCAATATCTCAATATCTCCTAAATTCCTGTACTTCTGATGCGCCATCACAACTAAGAAGCCCTATTTTGTGGTGTATTAAATAAATCCGATGGTTGGTCGAAACTGTATCTGATGATTCGTAAGTTAGAGTTCAGACACTTCAGTACTGGTGAATTATATTTTTTCTGCGTTGTCCTTGAATCAAAAGATCTCAGGATCACATTTCTCGATTGCTTCTTTCTTTCGGTATATGCGGAATGCTTTGACCAATGGACACAAGATAAGGACTTATTTTTTTGCAGGAGTCGAAACAACTAGGCATTTCCTGCTGGAATGGCTTAGCTACACATACAGGTATGTCCCAGTAGGGCTGTTGGACATTGTACCACAAAAAATAAACTGGCGCCCACCGACGTATATCTGCCGTGATGATTTGGAGACACTCATGGCTTCAGATTCTGCGGCTGACTGGGTATGTTGCTACTTGCCATAGTTGGTCATCATTAGTGAAAAAGCAATTGTTCTTCAAGAGTGTGCCACTCTATGTGCAGATACGGATATCTGAATTATTGCTGGGAAAGGTTCCAACGAGTTTCAAGTTTGCGCCAAAACACAAGTCAAATGCATATGACAAAGCTGAAAACGGCTAATGACACATGGCACTGCCTATAGCTACACGTATGGAGAGGATAGATGATTTTGTCCCCTTATTTCATCTAATGTGCGATGAGAAGTCGTTAACATATGTACTGAATGTAGAAGCTCTATGATACGGAGTCCCCTGGGCTGCAAAAGATGGCCTTTCAGTTGTTTCAGCTTGAAATTCATCAATATGCTACAATTTTATTTTTTCTAAAATAATATATATATAGAGAGGGTGCGCATCGAGGAAGAACCACACCCATGGAGATATATGCGAACTTTTTGCTATGCATTGCTATGCGTGCGATCTGGACATCTGATGAACCAACTTTGTCTATAAATGGTGGACTTAGTTTGCCGAAAACACAATTTGTTTATGTTGAAGGGCATTTTGGGTAAATGTGAGAATTGCTTTACATATTTTGTACTTTGTGCAGAACTATCAGACTTACAAAAGCGTATTTTTTTAAAACCTCTCATCACCTAATCTGATTCGCCGTTTCTCTCTCATTTTACTTTCTTCTTCAAATCCATTTCGATCTTCTCCAAGTCCATCGTCATTTTTCTCCAAATCTATAGAAACTCATTTTGTCTTCTCGAAATACGTCGAAACCCATATTTGATTGGTGGGTTGTACATTGTCCTTGTACTTCGTTGTATTTTGAACCTAGTTCATTGCTTTTTGTGTTTTTCATGTTGTCTTTTGCTTATATGTTCTTTGCAATTGGAACATAAAGACGTGCTTTGATTTGATTTGATTGCTCATTGTGTTTTATATTTTGTATGTTCGAACATTGTTCATTAATGTTTTATGCTTTGTGTTTTGAATTTTGTTCATTAAAACTCCATCCGGTGTAAAAATTGACAGTATCAAGTATCCTACAATATCTTTAGTAACCACCAACTGAATTCCACAAAAATGGACATGATTCTGATAAAATACAGAACTAACAGATCACTCGCAGAACGAAAAGTAGCCTCCCAAAAGTATAAAACTAACAAAAGCGCCACAGCGTTTCCAGAAGCAAGAATTTTTTCAGGCATTCCAATCATAAAGCTATATACAACCATAAGAGCATCCACATTGAAACTTTGTTACAAGCTTCATGTCAGTATTCGAAGCACTCCGTCTCAATGTGGGATGAGGATTTTCTTCTTCTGACAACAGAACGCTTCGACTGCATGAAGCTGATTGTAGAAAGAGAATATGCGACGTTTTTTAGTTCAAAACGTTGTATATGGTATAACAAGATTTAGACGGCGCTTTCGGAAAGTACACCTTGTGACGCAAGTTGACCATATAATATACTGGCAGTGCGTACTTTTGACCCTATAATATGTCAATTAACGTTTTAGGGATCACTGCAGTCAAATAAAATCAGTAAGTAACGAGTCGAACCAAGAGGAGCACAAGGCTTGTTAGGTACAGATAACCTAATTGATATCTATTTAATTCTAGACTAGTGAGTGGGATTTGTTGGAACCTATTTGATAAATAACTAACTCTGAAAGTAATGACACAGAGGTAGAATCGAACAGAGAAGATAAGCATCTTAAGATCTACTTCACCTAGGTTGCATTTAAAACTAATCATGTGATTCAGGCGCAAATTAATCATCCAAATCATGCAAAACTTTAGCCTTGGCCCTAATCTCAATGCAGCATAGCCAATAAAAATGCATTATGTGTAAAAATAGGATCCTTACATAATAACACAGTCAAGTCTTAGTGTGGAGACTAGTATTGGCCTTTGGCCATTCAATTTTTTTTCTCCAAAACTTTAGCCTTTGGCCTTTTTTTTTACTTTTCTCTCTAAGCCTTTGCTTTTTTTTTTCTTTTTTTTAGAGAGAGGTGTTTTCTTTTGTTTGGAGTGATGTAATCACTCCATACTTAAGACTCGACATTACATAAAGAATTTTCACAGGAATCCTATTATTTTTATTAGCATATACCGCAAGAAATTAAGATCACCGGAAATCAGTCTTTTGAAAATTGATTTTAAAAAATTTTAAGATAGGTGCCCACTCGATTTGAGAAATTGAAAAATCTTTATAGTAAACTCATATTCAAAACATGAAATAGAATTGCCAGGGAAACTATTGCAAAGAAAACTAAACTTGTAAGAATTTAGACTTTATGCTCTTCCCTAGAACTCATCAAAACTCTAAGCATAAAATCATCATAATAAAGCAGAAAATTTCAAATAATCCATGTAGAGAAGATTTTTTTTTAACAAAAAGAAATCTAAACTACAATGTACAACAATATATGAATGCATGTAGAGGCATAAATTCAAGATCTTCCCTAAATGGTGCTTAGCCCCTAAGATAAATAAATGAAGAAATTGGAATATATGCTGATACATGTACTTCATATAATGGCATCTTAAGCACACATCAAATTTGGGAACAATAACCGCTCCACACTTATGTTCACATAAAAATTCATTGAGCGATTAAAATCTCCCATGCAATGAATATTACCCTAAAAACTAAATGAAAAGAAAAACTTAATGTGCGGGTTACCTCCCGAAAAGGCCTATTTTAACGTCTTGGCAAGACATAGCAAAGGTGGTGCCCTTAGAAATCATTCTTGAGAAGTTATTTGCTAGGATTCCTTCTTAAAAGGCCATGAAAAATCGTTCTGCTTTCAATCCACCTTGAAATCCCATTGCGGCTTCCGGACGAACCACTTGTGAAGATGACGTCCTTTCAAAGTATGAAAATAATACGCATCGCCTCTCGCACACCAAATATTAGTAACCATGTAATTTTAGAAGTTATCTGGAGGTTTTAGAGGTAGCGGAAGGAACACATCTTCATATGGAGTATCAATTCTGATTGGCACACCTATCTTTAATTCTTCATGTTGGTCTTCAGGTGGTGTGCCGTGCTCCATTAATTTGATTGACACATCAAGCTTTGGGTGTTTTTTTAAATCCGTTGGTGTGTCAAGCTTCACTACTTCTGTTAGAATCTCAACTTATTGAGAGTGGGGAGTTTCCTTTGGGGGTGTCCAAGTAGACATCAACAAAATCCTTATGAACATGAGCATGAGATTGGTCAGAGACTTCGTCTTTCAATTGTTCATCTTGAGGTTCTTCAAGCTCAACTATGACTGGTAAAGAATTCTGCTCCTGAGATAAATTCCTTGAAGTTTCATCAACGTAGAGAGGTAGGCTTGCAAGATACTCAAGACCTTAAGCAACCAATTCTTCATTTATGCTCTTCCAATCTTCTTTAGTCATCACATAGTCTTTTGGCAAAGCATATTCACTTTGTTGAGGAATCTGGGTTTCAAACATGTAGATTAGAGGTGTGGTCGGTACATGATGTACCTCATTGATTAATGAACCATAGTGATGTTTGATTCGATCTAGATGCTCAGTAGTTACTTTCCTCAGGTTAGCGAAGTGTTGATCAGTGCTCTATTGCATTATTCGAAGTTGAGCATTATTCTATTGTATTGATTGCATAAGTTTCACCATGTCATTGACTGGAGGTTGTTGTTCTGAATTCTGTTGTTGAAACTAATGAGATTGATGTCTTGCTGCAGATCGTGCACTATATCCTAGATTGAACGTCTGGTAATGCGGCTTGGGTTCATATTCAGGCAGAATATGATTATGGTACTGTGTCTGATAAGAATGTGACGCGTGATACTGTTGGAAAGAATTTAGTTTGTAATGTTGCTCCCTCCAATAAGGTGTAATTTGTGTTGTGTATTCTCCGTGTTCATGTTCAGTGGCCTGTTGTGGTTTGAGGGTTTGGTCGATGTGTTTCGCGGTTCAGCATGTGTTTGTGTTGTGTTATGTTTTGTATTGCGTTGTGTTTTATGGTTTGTGTTGTGTTAATTGTGTGTTCAGTCCCCTACTCTTGTTTTTGTGCCCCTGTTCCCGATTTTGTGTTTTGTGTTTTCTGATTTGTGTTGTGTATTCTCCGTGTTTATGTTCAGTGGCCTACTGTGGTTTGAGGGTTTGTTCAATGTGTTTCGCGGTTTTAGCGTGTGTTTGTGTTGTTTTCTTTGTTGTGTTGTGTTTTGTGGTTTGTGCTGTGTTATTTGTGTGTTCAGTCCCCTGTTCTTGTTTTCGCGCCCTGTTGTGGATTTTGTGTTTGTGTTTTCTGATTTGTGTTGTGTATTCTCCATGTTTGTGTTATCGTGCACTGGGTAAATGTTATTGCGTTATTTCTTTTAGCCCGGGTTTAGATTATTTTCAAGTGTTTGTGTGTTTTGTGTTTTGTGAGTTGGGTTTTGTGTGTTGTGTGTTATGTGTTTTGTTGTGTTCTTTGTGTTTTTTTTTGTGTTTTATGTGTTTGGATTTATCGTGTGTTTTTGTTTTGTAACTCATTATTGTGCTAATAACGTGTTGTGGTTTTTTGTGGCTGCGCTATGTTTATTGTTTTTTCTGTTTACTATTTTTTACTGATTAACTTAATGTTATTGTGTTTGTAGCTGACATCGTTAATGATGATAATTCACCGCTGCATCGTCGCACTACCCCTGCTAATGTTTTATGTCAATCTCCAAGATTTTATCATTGTAATAGGCCAACTTTAACTCAAAACTCATTTCGAACTCATAGCAGACATGCAGTTTTCCACTCCTGCTGAGGCTATTGGGTAAGGGGTTTTCTATTAATCTGATAAGTTACATTGGTTGTCATGTTATTAATAACTCTGTCATTTGTTTTTAGGGAAACAATGCAAGACATTGTAATTATTTTCAGTGGGTGGTTGATGAGGATGTTGTGATAGGTGTACAAAACGTTCTAACAGCTGAAGGAAAGAAAGGGGGAGTAACGCGTAATCAAACTGAAGCGAGCAGTTCTTTCCCTTGTAGAGTTCTTCATAGTGGAGAGAAAATTGATCATGAAATGGAAGCGTACATACTAAGGATAATGAATGTAAGAGACCGGGCATTAGAAAGGAAATTGTTGGTTATGTTTGTTTTTTTGTTACTTTTGTTATTAATGTACTTTAATTTGTAAATGCAACTTGGTTAATATGTATGTTATGGAATAAACTAACCGCGGATAGATGGCTCGATCTTCTCAAAACCCCTGATGGCTCGACGGCTCAAATATAAACCCTGGATGGCTCGCTTGGCGGAGATGCGAATAGACAGATAATTATGGCTCGCCGCTCAATTGTCTCCTGCAGCAGGTGGAGATGCTCCTCGCCTCCTTAGACGCGTACAGATTTCAAATGCTGGACCTGCTCCCGGAGATGACGTCATTTTGAATTTGTTGAAAACGACGTTGCTTTACTTGTTACACACTTGTTCGGCCAAAGAACTGATGAATATTCACCGGTTGTGCTTCTATATTCATCAGTTGTGCTTATATATTCACTAGTTGACCTTCTATATTAACCAGTTGTGCTTCTATATTAACCATTTGTGCTTCTATATTAACCATTTGTGCTTCTATATTCGCCAATTGTGCTTCTATATTCATCAGTTGTGCTTCTATATTCACCAATTTTGTATATTCATCAGTTGTGCTTCTATATTCGATAGCTATGCTTCTATATTCACCGGTTGTGCTTCTGTCTTCACCAGTTTCGTATATTCACTAGTTGTGCTTCTATATTCACCAGTTTTGTGTATTCATCAGTTGTGCTTCTATATTCATCAGTTTTGTATATTCATTAGTTGTGCTTCTACATTCACCAGTTTTGTATATGTAATCATTGTGCTTCTATATTCACCAGTTTTGTATATTCATGAATTGTGCTTCTATGTTCACCAACTGTGCTTCTATATTCACCAGTTGTGCTTCTATATTCACAGGTTTTGTATTTCATCACTTGTGCTTCTATATTCACTAGTTGTGCTTCTATATTCACAAGTTTTGTATAGTCACCAGTTGTGCTTCTATATTCGCCAATTATGCTTTTATATTCATCAGTTGTGCTTCTATATTCACAAGTTTTGTATATTCACCAGTTGTGCTTCTATATTCATCAGTTATGCTTCTATATTCACCAGATGTGCTTTTATATTCACCAGTTTTGTATATTCATCAGTTGTGCTTCTATATTTACACGTTGCGCTTCTCTATTCAGTAGTTATGTTTCTATATTCACCAGTTGTTATTTTCTGCTTCTATATTCATCAGTTGTGCTTCTATATTCACCAGATGTGCTTCTATATTCATCAGTTTTGTAGATTCATCAATTGTGCTTCTACATTCACCAGTTTTGTATATTTAATCATTGTGCTTCTATATTTACCAGCTTTGTATGTTCATGAATTGTGCTTCTATGTTCACCAGCTGTGCTTCTATATTCACCAGTTGTGCTTCTATATTCACAGGTTTTGTATATTCATCACTTGTGCTTTTATATTCACTAGTTGTGCTTCTATATTCACTAATTTTGTATATTCATCAGTTGTGCTTCTATATTCACCAGTTGTGCTTCTATATTCTCCAGTTTTATATATTCATCAGTTATGCTTTTATATTCACCAGATGTGCTTCTATATTCACAAGTTTTGTATATTCACCAAGTTTGTATATTCATCAGTTATGCTTCTATATTCACCAGTTGTGCTTTTATATTCACCTGTTTTGTATATTCGTCAGTTGTGCTTCTATATTTACACGTTGCGCTTCTATATTCAGTAGTTATGCTTCTATATTCACCAGTTGTTATTTTCTGCATCTATATTCACCAGTTGTGCTTTTATATTCACCAGTTTATTATATTTATCAGTTGTGCTTCTATATTCACCAGATGTGCTTTTATATTCACCAGGTCTATTTTTATATTCACCTGTTGTTATGTTTTGCAATTATTGAAGCATAAATCATCTGATGAATATAGCAAATCATTTGATGAATATAGCAGGTCAACTGATGAATATACAAAACAGGTGAATATAGAAGCACAACTGGTGAATATATAAAAATGGTGAATATAGAAACACAACTGATGAATATTCAAAACTGATGAATATAGAAGCACAATTGACGAATATAGAAGCACAACTGGTGAATATGGAAACACAATGATGAATATGGAAGCACAACTAGTGAAGATTCATCGGTTCTGCTTATATATTCATCCGTTGTGCTGCTATATATAACTGATGAATATAAAAGCATCAGATTTTTAGGAAGCATCAAAGTGTCTCGCACCAACTAATGATCCAGCGCGCGGTCGTCCATGCGCGCGGCCTCTGCCTAGTCAATGTTCTTGCTCCTTTCTTACTGGTTACACATGTCTTCTCCTTGCCACATCGCCACATGTGCATCTGTGCACTCGGCCTGATAGTGACTTTTGACCATTGATCTAATTTTGTCTTTTTTATCTAAAAACTCCTTTTTAGCACATTTTCATATTAAGATCTAAAATCATCCTGAAATATGAAACTAGGTAAAACCATTAAATAATACTCTCAAACTATCAAGAATTAGGTGAGTTAGGTACAAAAAATATCTCAAATAATTTGGTCTCATCAAACCCATAGTTACAAATTAGTACATGTTCCAAACAAAATCATAGTTCAAAGCAATATATTAACTTCACCTCTTGAGAATTGTATTTTTCAACTACAAAATGGATTACGACAACTTATGATCATTTATAATGTTCTTGATCAAAATTGGATGTTGCTTGATGCCATCAATATATTGATCCTTCTGATGACTTTTAAGAGGATTTCTCTGACAAGCAACAATGGTTAACACCACCACTCCTGTCATATTTAGCAAGTTACCAAAAATTTACTGTCAACAGTTTGATATGAATGTTAAATGATGAATCTTATGGGTTCTTGAGGGGATCATTAATGTGTCAACAACTAGATTCACCTTGTAATTTAGAGTCCTTGCAAGATTTAATGCACTATTTTCAATATTCTTATTTGCGTTATCTTGCTTAAGTTTTAAAGGAGACATAAAAATCAGGAAAACTGATACAAGATATCATGTTATAATTATATCCAGAGTTTCTCTCCAAACAACAATAAGGAAAGAGAGCATCACAATTGCATGAGGAAGGATCATCTCGTTTATAGACGCATCATTTGAAAATTTAATACAAGTTGCATAATTAGGTTTGGCACTACTCTCAATATTACTAGGCATGATGTCACTCCAACACTTAATTCACCAACACTGAACTAAGAGAACGATTATGATTATAACTTAAATAGAAATGGTAACTTTTATAACAAATCTTATTTGAACAAGTTTTACGTTAAGATAATTTTAATTACTCAAAATCGACCAATAAGCATGCATAAAGAGATAAAATTGAGAATGTAAAATTTATCTAATTTAAGGCTCTATTTTTTTATTTGTTTCCTACATCATTAATAGGCATTTACATGTGCTTTGACTAATTTAGGCAGAAGAGGTAAAAAGAAGGCTAGGAGTGCAATGAAAGAATAAAAGAAAAAGAAAGAAAAAACGGGCCACAAACGAGTCATACTGATGAATATTGGACCATACCCAACCGAATATAGGATTTATAAGAAAGTATACTGAGTTGAGTATAATGGGCAGTGGCGGAGCCACATATAGTTTAGGGGATCATATAACTCCTCTGCATTTTTCAATTTCACCCAAAACATATGTATATTTATAGTACGAATTTAAAAAATATATATAAATTTGACTCCTACAATATATTATTTTACGTTTAGAGCCTAAAATCTAGTACATTTTAAATACAATTAATTTTTATCAAGTATAATTTTTCAACCCAAAATTTAAATTTATTCAAATCTCATGCACATAAATTTTTAACCCCTCTAACTTTATGTCCTGACTCCGGCACTCTGACTCGTACTCGACCATGCATGGGATTTTAAAAGAGTATACTCAAAAAAGCATGAAAATATACTTGAGAATGAAAACACAACAGAGGCTACTCAATTAAGTGACTCAAACGCAAAGCTAAGAACTACCTGTTTCAAGCATTATGTCATATTAATCTAAAAACAATCATCAACAAAGACACATCAAATAGTACATCCAATAAGAAGTTCTTGGAGAGCATCACAGATTTGGCAGCTCGTTCAAGCTAACATTTGTGGATCAACTAAGCCAGCTTCATATAGCAAGAAAAGGTATTTAAAAATGAAGATAGTGATCACCATTCCAATCAACTCAGACTTCAAATGATACATCACTTGCTCATAACTCTTTCTGCAAAATGTTATACCAATCTAGAACTAGGACTGCAATTTTAGTAAGCTCGAAGACTTTCAAATGAATGCTCCACAGTAGTTGGCATGTATAAAATTAGGCAACATCTCATTTGTTAACCTGCTTTACCGGGCATCCCATGTGATGCATTCATTAATAATGTACTACATGTTGAGAATTCCGGTTAACTAACAAGAGAGAAAACAGTAAAGAGCACATAAAATTTAATGAGGTTCGGCAGTGTGCCTACATCATTGGGAGCAAAAGAGCAGTTGGGTATTATTTAGCCTCTATAAACATCCAACAAGTCCAAACAATCTTTGAACTTGTTTGTAGTATCCTGCTCCTTTCCCTCAGGAAGCCGAGCTAGCTCTCATGCATCATTTTTTTTCAAAGACTCCATCTCTTCTACCATTGCAGCCATCGATTTATCTTTCTCCTGACTAGTAATAGCTCCCTAAAAGATACCCAGATCTTCACTACTGATGTGAAATGCATAAGAGACCATGTCTTCAAAACCGAATCTGTCAGGATGCTTCACATTGGTGCGTCTTCCTCTGTCTCTGACCAGAAGCTCTTCAAATCATATGTACTTGAGGTATCAGGAGCTAAAGTAGAACTATCAACTTTCTCTGTTGATGTAGGGGTCAGTTTCAAATCCAACTGCACCTTCTTTTCATTTTATTACAGCATGGACTGCTCAGCAAAGACTGCATCCCTACTAATCACCAGCTTCTTTGCTACCGGATCACAAAACTTGTATCCCTTGACACCCTTCTTATATCGCAAAAAGATGAACTTATTGGATTTTGCATCAAGTTTTGATCTCTCATCACTAGGTACATGTACATAAGCAAGACAACTGTAAATTCGTAAGTGATTAAAACTAACCAGATTAAATGTTCATACTCGTTCGGTAACTTTTTCTCCCGATGATACTTGTGGTGATCTATTGATGACGTAGCATGCCATATTCACAGCCTCTGCCCAGAAGCTTTTAGAAAGTCGTGCATTCAATCTCAATCATCTCGCCCTTTCAGTTAAAGTCTTATTCAATCTTTCTGCAACACCATTCTGTTGTGGTGTCTATGCACTATGATGTGCCTCTAAATCCCGTTCTCTTCACAAAATTTCTGAAAACTCAAATCTGTGTACTCTATACCATGATCTGACCTTAAGCATTTTATCTTTCTCCCTGTTTGGTTCTCCACCTCAGCCCTCCACAGCTTAAATTTGTCGAAGACTTCAGATTTGTATTTCAACAAATACAAATTTTTTTAGAGAAATCATCAGTAAAAGTAACATAATAAATAGATCCACCTATTAACTTTTCTTTGACAGGGCCCCATACATAAGAATATACATAATTAAGAATCTTTTCAATGATATTTTTTCAGGCTTGAAACTGATTTTAATCTGCTTTCTAAGAACACAAAACTTGTAGAATTCTAGCTTGTAGCTTTTAACACCATGCAACATATTCCTTTTATGCATTTCAATCATGCCTCGCTCACTAAGATGACCAAGACCCATATGTCATAGCTTTGTACTATCATCATGTGACTCAATAGAATGAACTCCACCTACAACTATACTCTCTAACAGTTTATAGATATTTTTTGCATCACCTTTTCTTTCATCACAATCAACGCACCTTTAACAACTTTAATAGTTTTCTTATCCTCATCTGCCTTTGGAACAAAACCATTCTTATGCAAAGTGCCTAAGGAAATCATATTCTTCTTCAATTCAGGTACACATGTCTAACATCACACAATATTCTCACTATCCTGTCATGCATCCTAATTCTGACTTCACCAGTACCAGCAATATTGTAACTTCTATCATCACTAGATAGATAGAACCAGAATTAACTGACCCGTATGTGGAGACTACTCCTTGTTGGGCATGATATGATAAGAACATCCCAAATCAAGAATCTAAGCATCCACGAACTGAGTACTGGAAACCGAAAGCACATCTCCATCACTGCAATCATAATCATTTTATGCCACATTCACAGACTTTGATGATTCACCATTTTTTCCATCAGTCTGCTTGTTCCACATTGGACAGTCACTTTTCATATGTCCGGACTCCTTGCACTTGTAGCAAAGAATAGTCTTCTTACTCTTTAATTTTGATCTTGGGTTTTGTTTTCCAAAACCATCCTTCTCAGACTTTCTCCCATGGTCCTAACTGCTCTTGACGTACAAAATGTTAGTTTGTGAAGAATTCTCCCCTGCATTCTCCTTTCGCTGATGTTGGGCCAACAAGACTATAGTAATCTCTTTAACTTTGATAGTTTCTTTTTCGTACGTTAGATGGTCATCATATGTTTGTAAGAAGGGGGTAGCAAACATAATAAGATCATTGCTCTGTCTTCATCCTCAATCTTCACCTCAAGCCGCGCAAGATCCGTTATGATTTGATTAAAGATATTCACATGCTGAACTAAATCACTCTCTTCCTGCGTCTTTAGCCCATATAGCCTTTGCTTCATATACAATTTATTCGTAAGGGATTTCAACATATACTGAGACTCCAACTTCTTCCAGATTTCTCTAGGAGATGGCAAACTCATCACATGGTACATAACCTCATCCTCCAAACACAGCCGTATCGTTTCTGTAGCTCGTTGCCGCATATCCTCTCAATCCTCATCCTTCATTGAGTAAGGCTTCAAAGTTTTCATACTCCCTTGCCGCACTAACACATCCTTCACCCTTGTCTGCCACAATCCAAAATTACCGTGACCACTGAACTTGACCACTTCAAATTTAGCACTCGACATAGCCAGTTTAACTCTGCTGTGATACCACATGTTGAGGATTCAGGCTAACTAATAAGAGAGAAAATAGTGAAGAGCACACAAGATTTAACGAGGTTCGGTAGTGTGCCTACGTCATCAGGAGAAAAAGAGCAGCTGTGTATTATTGTCACGACCCCAAAAATGTGTGGGTCGCAATGGCGTTTGACTTGTCTCTTTTTGACCTTTAGTCAAACAAGCCTCAGCGAAGAAAATTTAAAGTCCAATAATTCAACATACAAACTAGTCAAATACATTAAAATTTCCAAGCTGTTAATAACAACTCAAGATCTTGCCCAAGTACATCAGAGCAACTACTAAGAGATGACAAAGTAACATAACTACTGGCTGACGAAAATTGACTGAAGACTGGATGGGACCGTACCGATGAGCTAGCTCGTCGCAACTCAAACACCGTCTCTAATGAACAACTAATGATCTGAAAAGAGAATTTAAATATTGGGGGTGAGTCAAAAGACTCACTCTATGAGTAAACAACTCGCTACGTATTTGGCGAGCCGAATGGTGGATTTCTTTTATTTTATAGCATTGGTTAATATTTTATTCGTCACGTGCGGCTCGCACACCACTCGTACATTTGATGTGTACGTGGGGGTTTATTTATCTTTCTGTTGGCACATATATTTCTTATATCACATTAAATGTCATATCATGAGCCCCTTTCGGCTAAGCCCTTTTTGGCCAAATGCAAACGTGAATGCGTGACAGACATGAACTGCGACGTGAGCCCGTTTCGGCTATGCCCGTTTCGGCT